>LPNX010473977.1:55919-136626 GCA_001517045.1 Pseudotsuga menziesii
ATTATTGGTAATCAAGTGGTTTCTACCATGTTCAACATAAAGACATTGTAACCACATGGTTAGATTCATTCGATGCGGGTTCAGCTTGAAGACCTTGGGTTATCTAATATTTCGCCTAGGTTTCCATGTAGTTTGTTTGAGTCATATTACACGGATCTACTTTGTATTGGTTGTGGTTGTGTTATCATCTCATCATCATTAGAGGAAATTTGGGGTCTAAAATGGGCCTTATAAGAAAACACACCAACAATAAATTTTGTGACTTGGAATTCAAGAACCAATAGAATTTCAATAAAATGAGTCAACCATAATGGTTGAATTGACATATTTGTCATAAAAGAAAACTACTTTTTTTGTTCGTATTTTCGACATATATCCTTGTGTTTTTACTCAAATTTCAAGCGGGAGAGCTCGTTGGATGTGGAATTTAATTCTGCATCCATCATCATCACATTTTTTTAGGTATTTCTTGTTTTTGGGGTATCGGGGTCCATCAAAATTATGCAGTGTGGGTACTCGTTGGATGCGGAATTAAATTCCGCATCCAACGAGCTCTCCCGCTAAAAATTTGAGTAAAAGCACAGAGAGATATGTCAAAAATACGAACACAAAAAGTAGTTTTTTTCATTCTTCCTCCAAAATTAATAGCTATTATTTTATTATTTTAACTATTATTTTATTATTTTCCTTAGGAGGCCCATTTTAGACCTCAGATTTCCTTTAATGGGATCTACGCTTGTGTATAGTAGCCATGATTTTTTTTAGTCAGTCTCTACTACCATGGATCTGTAGTGTATTGGTCGGAAGCCATGTTATGATTCATGTGAGACTTGAGTCAGTTGTACTGCAGCATAATTCCAATCAATGTCCTTGCTTTCCATTTTGTCACCTCGCAAAGCATTCACCTATCGCATTCCTATAACTTCATGCTTCGAGGAGCATTTTGTTACACTGAAATATCGTCATCTTGAGCCATGTGTCAACCTTGTTCCTAATCCCTAAAGTTCCCTTAGTTAAACTGGATTGATTTTGAGGTTTATCCTACCCCTTTAACCCTCTCTAAGTAGGTTGATGCTCTTCATCCTAAGGAAATGTGAGTTAGCCCCTTACTAGCTCTCTTTCTACCTTGACAAGTGTAAGGTTTTTCATTACATCAAAACCTACAGATGTTGATGAACATTTGAAACCAAGCACAAGGCCCTATCGACAGGAAATTCCCAAAGGTGCAGCAGTTATACCATGTTGTTGTACTGATACTCCAACACCCACCCTCCGACATAGCTCAAGGGAATTGAACCTGATACCTATGCTCTAATACCATGTAAGGTTTTTTGTTACACCAAAACCAGTAGATGTTGATGAACATTTGAAACCAAGCACAAGGCCCTATCACCAAGAAATTCCCAAAGGTGCGGCGGTTATACCATGATGTTGTACCTATGCTCCAACATCAAGGTGTGCCATGGGCACTCTTTCCCCTCATGCAAGGTGTGTCATCCCCTCTTTGGTTCTTTGTCTCCTACTGCAAGGTGCACCAGGGGTTTTTAGAGGGAAAAAATCAAAGCTTCGAGGCCCTTCTCGAAGGTGGATGAGGTGGAGGATCATCCCTATCTTCTAGGTGAGGTGTAATTCGGTTCCCTAACCTAATGGGCGGATCCCTTAGACCTCTCCTCTTAATATTCAACCTCTTATATCCTTTTATCCTTATAAATTGGACCCTCTCTCCATTGTGAAGGGAGGAAGGACTATGGTACTCTTATGTTGGTGGAATTTTTAGGTGATCCCTATCATCCTTTGGGAATAAAAATATCATCCTTTGGGAGGCTACTATATTTATTTGGAGGCTTGGCTTGGATTGTTGGGTGGAAGGTTGCAGCGTTAAGGCTAGGTTGTGACATTATTTTCCAATGTAATTCTATGTATTATCTTTGATTATAGTAATACAAAACTCTTTCCATAAATATTATTGTGTTGATGATGTTTAGATATTTCTTCCTTGACGGTTAGCTTAGATCAATTCATATACATATATGCTTGTACGGTTTGCTTGTTTCCATTTGCTCTACAGGATTTTGTAGCTTGAGATCTGAAATTTCTAGAGCTTGGATCAACAAACCAGAAAAGGATTTGCAGACCTCAAGTAAGTGGTCTATCTGTTAACTTGCATTTCTATTTGATATAGGAAAGTAGGTGGTAGTGTGTACTTGATTTTTCCTATATCCACTTGTACTAGGGAGATTTGGCTTAAGTCCACTTGAGTAGATTTATCTAGTAACAATATAAGCTAGTGAATGCCAATAGATAGGGATTGCTTTCAAAACTTATTTTACTACATTCACTTTTATCCTCTTGAAAGCTACCTATAGAACCAATTTTAGACTTTGTTTTCTATTTTTTTCATATAGCCAATTCTAGTAGTCCTTAAACCTATAAGCATTGTGTTTCAACATGAACCCAAAATTTTTCACTCCATCATCAAAGGAAGACACCGTGAAAGGAAGAATTTGAAGTATCATTCTTTATTGTTCAACTTTTATGCCATTGATTAACATAGTTGATTTTTGTGAGTTTTCTTCCATCCCAATTTCTATGAAAAATAATTTAAAATTTTCCTTGTAGTTTTCTTCTTCACTCATAAAAACTATCCCAAATAAAATAAAACCTAATCTACAAATAATATATGATATAGAGTTAAATATATACCTACTTTAACTCCTTTTATACCTCTTTTATTTTTAAACTCTTTGATTTCTCTACTTAGACCCCTTTCTACTAGAAGGAAAATAAAGGGGGACATAGGTCAACGCCATACCAATCTCCTTATGGGAGTAAAGAAGTTGGAAGCCAAACCCATTTATTAGAAGAGTAAAATAAACTGAGGATATACAACCCTTTATCTAGTTTACCATTTGAAGGTTCATTCCAATATGAATTCACACTAGCGCAACCTCTTAACTTGTGGTCAGTGAACGTCGATAGGACATCAACAACAAGAAAAGTGGTTGTTTCCCTTTCACGAAAAAATTTGTTTATTGAGTGGACAATCGAAAGAAGCCTTAATCTCATCAACATCCATTCATATAATAAATTTCAAATGTGTGTTTAAAATGTGGACATAGTATCTCTGCAGTTCTACAAAACTAATATAGGCATATCATTACCTTCCCATTGGTAGTCATTATATTTTCTAGCCTATAATGAGAGATTTTCCAGAGATCTACGTTGGTTGAAGATGGTTTTTCTAAGATGCAAAATTCCTAATTTTAATATCAACTACTTTCTAATTTTTTTAAAAACATAAAACATTAAGAACGAACCTTACAATAAATTTAACTTAATAGTTTGCACATTTTGTGTTTTTTTTCATGTGTACATTTATAGTATTATCTATACTTTCATTAGCTTTATTGGGTCATCCCCTCATAAACCATGAATTTCTTTTAAACCAATAATAGTTTGACCTAATCCAACAAACTCATTATTAAACATCTTGGCTATTTAAGAGAGCGGGTATAGGTTCCAGGTGGAGGGTATTATTGAAATAAGAAATTCCTTCATTCGGTTTCTAAGGGTTGAATCATGTGCCACCTCTCCAGTGTACACTGTTATGGATCATGAACACCTTTTATATTTTGCATGACCTCATATTTTTCATATTTCTTGCACTTGTAAGTAAAACAGCTTAGTTTCCACCTTTGGAACATTTGACTATATAAGAGAGTGGAAGAATAGGTGGGCTAACCTATAGAAGCAGCAAGGGTGAACACAAAGAAAAATCAATGGGAGTGAACCGCGGGAGATCAAATTGAGCACTAGTGAAGTAGTTAACCTAGATTAATTAACCACAATTAACTATGATGAAGAATCTCCATGAATCTAGGACTTTTGCAGATCGACCTCCATCTCACAAAAGTGTAGAGAATAACATTGATAGGTGTAATTCTAACACCTATCGACATAATTAATCTTAGTTATAACCATCTTACTTTTTCATATGCCTCAAATAGGTCTAATTTAAGTACCATATCCAACATGTTTTTACTTTTAATCAAATGAAAATATGCATAAGCCACTTTCACTGCATCACGAATCTACCTATTATGTAAAGAGCTAAAATTCTCTTGAGAAATGGGGTTTGAGAAAACCTTATTTACTCTATTGGCTGTTATTTTTGCAATTAATTAGTAGATTGTATTAATAAAATAATTAGGTTTATTGTCCTCAAATAACTCAGGATTGTTCTTCTTTGGAATCATTTATAAAAGTGAAAATGATGGATCCAAAGACTTTCCCTTAAGTTCTTGGTTCCTCCACTACCCTTAGTAAATATTATTTCATCATATCATAAAAACCAAAAAAAAATTCCACTATCCATACATCTAGCCTTGAACATTTTGTCTTCTAAATTTATTCCAATAGTGCTTTTACTTTCTCTTTGAATACTTCTATAATAATTCCTTCATTTTGATCTTTATCTATGAACCTATGAAATTAGGTTGTCATTTTTAATATTTATTCAATCTTTGACCTTGGGGGATGTTGGTAGATCTTTTAAAAGTGGGTTACCCCAAGTTTTTCAATATTGACATAGAACCTTCTAACCTTTGTTCCATTTATTTCCTCATTTGGCATAGATCTTTCTCTTATGCTTTGCATATACCAGAAGAAATTTTTGTTCTCATCTCCTTCTATTTGCCAAATTGCATTTCTTTTCAATCTCCATTTTTCTTCATCCCACTCTAAAAATTTATCCTATTCTCCTCCAAAGTATTTAATTGAGACTTCTCTTCTTCTGAGAAAATCCTTCTTACATTTGATTAAATAAATTTTCAATCCAAAACTCAACCTCAAACAGCTCTTTTTGTGAGTTTTGAAATTCTCTTTTATCCTAATCTAGTATCACCCTTTTAACCTTTTTTTATGCTCTATAAAAATTGTAATTGAGCGATTTTTAATTTAATTTTTCATATCTTCTCTAATTTTGTGTAAACATACTTTTATAATATTATTTCTCCAACTATTTTGGGTTAAAACTTAAAGTTTGTTGAAGGTTTATTTTCATCTTTCTCTATTTGCAAATAAATACAGAGGTGATACGATGCCCTCCCACCCCTCCCCTACCTAATATTTGATATTATATTCTTCCTCCATTAATGTGTATGCCACTAATAATTAATCCAGTCTTTAAAAACTCTTACTCTCTAGCCCTTAAGTTCCTCCAGGTTGTAACATGTTTTATTGAAACACATCACAAATACCCATATATTCAAACATATGAATAGAATAATTTCCATATAATTTTATCTATAAATAGAACCCCTCAACTATCCACATTTGGAGGTAATAATTAGATATTGTAAGACCCATGGTTTCAATCCCTGTTGTTTTGTAAGATTAATTTGTTGGTGGAATTGTCATTGATGCCAACATGGACTTGCAGTGACCCCACAGGTCATCATTGATGACACCAAGTCCACTTGAAATTTACAAGTATATATGATCCCAATACTCTCTCACCTAGTGCCTTGCACCCCATGCAGAGATGGTTTGTGCTTTGAAGCATCTTGTACCCATTTGGCAAGGTCCTTGTACCCACAAGGTTGGATCTCTGAGCCACCACCTTGTTGAAAATGTTGAAGGAAATGTTAATGATGTTGAAGACCCTGGATATGGTGTTGAAACCTTTGTGGATGATAGATAATCCCTATATGGGTTGGTGAAGCATTAATGACCCATTCTATGGCCATTCATGCTCTAATGGTGTCATGGTACCCTAGGAGAAGGCTTAGAAACCCCATAGGTGATGTCATGATCGATATTGACCCTTGAGGTCATTGAAGAATCCCACGAAGCCTCATGGTTTATGAAGAAGCTCTTAAAAGAAGTAATTTGAACCACATGTGATGTTTTGATGGTCCTTGCACTCTTGGAAGTGATGATGTGGTCATCGTTGTCTTGATGAAGACTTGGAACCCTTGATGATGACCTTGATGCCCTTGGTATAGTCATGAAGTGATCTAATGAGTAATCGATAGGTTCACCTTTGACAGGTCCTCCTCGACATGATCATTCGACAGGGTCGCCTTCGACAAGTCCACCTCAACATGTCCATTCGACAGGTTCACCTCGACATATAGCATACCAACATGCCCTGCGACGATTGAAATTTTGAACCATTATAAATTCTTTGTAACTGAACATAGCGGGTAGTTACCCAAGCATCTCAACATCCTATATAAGCATGTACATTAATATAATATATCATTTTCTAATCATCTATATGATTCCTCCATCTTTCATGGAGCAAAATTAATAAATTGGTTCGAATTCTTGCATATTGTCTGTGTGTATAATTCTTGTTGACCTAGTGTGTTTTTTTTGCTTTGTTGATTCTTTTATATGCTTCCGCCATAACAGAACTCGACTCATTTAGTCAAATTTTGTCCCCAGCGTGCACCTGGGAATGGTCTGGATCATTGGTATTAGAGAAAGATCTTGTTAAGAGTCTTAAGTTACATCATCACTTCCATCAAAGTTATTTAATGTATTCCTATTCAAACACGCTCTCAAACTCAACAACACAAGCAAATACTTCCTTCAAATTCATAAAAGATGGTCAAACAAGCAAACAATAGACATGCAACTAACGAGACAAAGCAACTCATAGAAAAAGCATTAGCTCACCAACAAACTGAAATGTTCACCTAGTTCAATGAGATTCTCATGAAAGTCACTACAAACTCCAGGGAATCCTCGACATGATCTCACTCCAATAAAATTAGTCCCTTCAAATTGAAAATGAATCTGGATATACCAAACCTTGAAGGCAAGATTGACGAGGAATCTGTCGACAATTAGGTACAATAATTATAATCTTATTATGTGGTAAATCAGCTCTCTGAATTGAAAAATATCACCATTGTGTCCTTAAAGATTTCAACCTCCGTACACTGTTGGTGGGAGAATCTATAAACAAAGATGGAAAAAGAATAAGACAAAAGGAGTTCTAACCAAGTACCTTGAGAAACAGTATAAGAAGTGGTAGAAGCTAATGCAATGGAAATAGCAGTCCATACAGAGTTACACTGACAAGTTTTATCAACTCATGGCTAGACTTGGCGTCCAAGATGAAGATAAATTGCTTGTCCTAAAGTACGTCAGCATTTTATCCCCATACATTCAACAAGAAATGGATTTTCTGACTGTCAACACACTTTTGGATGCATTTCATTATGCCATCAAGCTTGAAGCTAAACAAAAAGGAAAATCACATTTCGCGAAAAATCCAACAGGGAAAACATCCGACAAGAAGTCACCAACCGAATTCGACAAGTTCAATAATTATTCTCAGCCGACTCCACCAAATATTTATCATCAAAAGAATAACTTTCAGAAATACAAGAGGGATCACAGAAAACAAACTCCTACCAGGAAATGGTGTGATTATTACAATTTAGCATGGAATGATACGTCAAAATGCAAAGATCGGAAGACATTTTTGGAAAAATTGTCAAGATCTGACTTGTTCAACAGAACCCTGGTAGAATCTTATCCATATGCATCAACCCTCCTGCTTCAACCCCGACCACTCCGACAGTTTCAACCATCATCGATGAGGAGGAACAAGAGCTCCTATTATATACACGAATATGGGTTCAGAACAATCCATTACATCTGATTGTGGATAATGGTAGCCAGAAGAACTTCATTTCTAAAGATATTGTGAATAAATTAGGTATTGTTAGCACTCCACATCCTCAGCCTTACAATATTGGTTGGATGAAGGATGGGCAGGAACTAAGGATCACACGACAATGCAGAATCATCTACTTCATTAAGACTTTTGAAGATGAAGTACCCTGTGACATGGCACCACTTTCCATAGCCGATGCCTTATTCAATAAACCCTACCTATGGGATTGGCATGGTACATATCATTCACAGCATCAGAAGGTGATTGTCAAAATCCGAAACCAATGGTATGGCATACTAGAACGACAACCCACATCAACAGTTTCTATGATATCTTCCAAAAAAACAAAGAATCTTATCAATCATGCTAAAATTTTCACATTAATCATGATAAATCCTCAACACTCCAGGAAGACTACAGCAACGAGTCAAATCATCGACCAGCACATATTTCGACAACAACAATAGATCGACAACATTCTTGAAAGAATACCGAAACATATTTCAAGCACCAGATGGAGTACCTATGCAGTGTCAGGTAAAACACTCCATTGAACTTGTTCCTGGTTTTTCATTACCTAACGCATTTGTTTACAGAATATCCATTCTCAAAAATGAAGATATTTGCACACAAATCCAGGATTTTTTGACAAGTGTCATATCCGCCCTAACTCCTCTCCTTGTGGAAGTCCAGTTATCTTAGTTCCAAATAAATAAGGGACTTAGCGCATGTACATCGACTATTGGGCTCTCAAAATATTTTCAGTGAAGAACAGATACCCTCTTCCATGGATTGATGAACTCATCGACAATCGGAAAGGTGCTAATTTATTTACGAAACTCGACCTCAAGTTGGGATACCACCAGATTCCAATTGAGTCCACCAATGTATGGAAAACAACTTTCAAAACCAAGGAAGGATTTCTTGAATGGTTATTCATGCCTCTCGTCTTAACCAATGCACCTACAACCTTCACGAGATATATGTATGACCTTCTACAACCTTTCATTGGTAAATGTGTCATTGTCTATATCAACAATATCTTGATTTTCAGTCGATCATGGGAAGAACATGTCCAGCAAGTTCTGTAAGTTTTCGACACTCTCCAGTAACATCGGCTATATATAAACATGGACAAATGCTCATTTGCGGTGACCAACATCAAATATTTGGGGTGTGTAATTGACTCTGCAGGCATTCAAATCAACCCAAAAAAAGTACAGATCCTCAAATATTGTCCCATTCCTCAAAACATTCATGAACTAAGAATTTTTCTTAGTTTGGCGAATTTCTATTGATGATTCATACTTAGCTTCAGTCACATTGCATGGCCTTTAAATCAGTTGATGAAAGGAAATGGGAAAATTGTCTTCAAATGGACACCGACACAACAACAAGATTTTGAACAAATCAAAAACAAGCTTTGTACCACACCAATACTTGTGTTACCTGATCTGCATTATCCCTTTGAGATTGAGACATATGCATCAGACCATGCCCTCGGCGTAGTGATCACTCAATCAGGTCACCCAGTCACGTTTCATTCCGAGACTTTCAGCGACACAGTTAGAAGGTACTCGAAGTATGAAAAAGAATTATACTCCATTGTGCAAACTCTTAAGCAATGGAGACACTACATTCTTGGCAAGGAAATGGTCATCCTCACTCACCATAAAACTTTGCAGTTCACTTCGACTCAGTCGAAACTATAGACAACAAGAAAAATCAAGTGGATTATTTACCTGCACCAATTTCAGTTGGTAATTAAGTATCAGAAAGGAAAATCCAATGCCACAACTAATTGTCTCAGCAGACCACCCATTACTCTATTGTCTACAGTGATGAGTATGCAAGGTTATGACACTACTACTTGACCACAATTGTATTCAGTATAATGTGACTTTTATACAAACTATTGACAGCTTCAGACTGATAATTTTTTGATTGTCAACTACTTCCTGAAAGACACCTTTCTATACAAGCTTGGACTGCTTTGTGTACCGACCGGTGAGCACTGACAAAAGCTCATTTTGGACACGCACTACAGCAAGAGTGTAGGACATTTTGGAGCCACAAAAACACTTGTTATCCTCCAAAAATATTTCTACTGGCCTTCACTTAAATATGACATCAACAAGTACATTCGATCATGCATGGTTTGTGCCATTTCTAAACCACCAAATCGATGACAAGGACTGTACACACTCCTTCCAGTTCCTAGTCGACCATGGGAATCTATTTCTATGGACTACTTGATGGGATATCCTACTAGTCGTAGTAGTTGAAAGATTTTCCAATATGGCTGTACTCCTACCATGCAAGAAGACTACGACAACACAACAGACTTCTCAGCTCTTCTTTCAACATGTGTGGAAACATTATGGCCTCCCAACAACCATTATTTCCAATAGAGATGTTAGATTTCTATTGAGGCCTGGAAAATCATAGGAAACAACAGCAAGGGATTCTCCCCAGTAAATGTTTCGAACTATCCTGTTACTGCTTGGTATGGGGAATATGTCTAGTTTACGGTCCGGCTACGCTAGGTCAAGTAACAAAATAAAAAGGTTTTATTGGTTGCGGCCTGGCCCATCGTGTATGTTTTAGTTTTTATTTTAAAGTATGAGATGCAAGTGCCTATCTAAGAATGTAGATTGATAGAGAATACAAGGAGCAGTCACAATGTGATGCGCAAGTTCTTACCTCTCGTCTTAAACTCTCTCGCATCTAAATCACACACAGCAAGAAAACTAAAACTAACTATCTAACCTATCCCTAGGGAGCAAGATTATAATTTATTAATGAGTAATTTGTTTTGTGCATGCATTAAGAAAAATCACAGATAGCCGATACTTCTTTCAAAACACATGAACATTTAAAGATATTTGAACAACCAGATAGCCAATTGTTTATGAACATCATTCATTACTCATAGTGGAAAATTCATAGAATAAACTAGAGAGCATTCATATAAGAACATAGGTTCAAAGAGTTAGAAGGATCTCACAGTTCATGGACACAAGACTGAAAATGAAATAGTTCACATTCAACAAATCCATGGCACAACATTTGAAAAATTCCACAAAGCTTTCTCCAACAAGAAACTTGTAATTTCTTTATGCAAAAGGAAATAGTTCTTCTTACATCAGATTTTCACAAATCTATCTGGGAAAAATTCCCTTTATTCCCTCTAATTCTCCTATATTTATACAAATAGCAAAACCTTTGGGTTGTCCCCCGGGTGACCTTTGGGGTTCCCCCAACCGTTTAATCTTAAAATTTCATCCTTTGTGACTGTTGTTTTAGTTGATTTTACCACTCCAGGTGAATCACACTTGTATGGCCTTCCCCTGTCCCTCTGTAGACTCCTTAGACCCCTTGGACCATTTTTTGTCCTTTGATGTTTCCTTGACCATCCCTAAAAACATGTGAAAATTGATATACGCGACTTTTAAACCCTTAATCACGTATATACGCGGGTTTGACCCCTAAAACTGCGTACATTGGGATATGTGCATAATCCAAATACTTTTGGAGTTTTCCTTGACATGGATCCAACTTACTTGACTCCTGGCCTTCCGTATGCCTTGATATCACTCGGATTCAACCTTTCATTACCCCTTTGAAAAGCTATATAAGGAACTCTATGGTACATTGAAGGCATATGAGAGAATTGAGAGCAAAGAAAATATAGTCCATTGTTGCCAGAACTTATGCTTGAGTCTGCATCCCTTTGTCCCTTGGAGCACTTTTGTGTTCTTCCCCTTTCCTTTTGCTTGTGAGCTTGCTATCGAGAGATGGAGGATTGAGATGGTGGAGGCCCAAGTGGGGGATTCAGTTTCTCCGATTCGCAGAAGTGCCGATAGAGGTTGTATATATTGTAATCTATGATTTTATATTAATAGAAATATCTTTTCCTATCCAATAATGTGTGTTTGAATGAATATTTTATCCATGGGATGTTTTCAAATGCTTATACATTATTGATTATATATGCTAGAATAGATCTAACACCAATATATATAGTATGCTTGTATTGTTTACTTGTTGCTGAGGAAGTAATCTATCAATTCAAGCTGAAGTTGGAAAGCTCAACGGGGATCTACTTCAACTGTCTGGAATAAGGTACGAGGTCTGATCCTTTAGTGTTAGATATTTAATTTCTATTGCATATTGGAAAGGGTTGATTTCTGGAGTCAAGTTGTCTGTTGTGGTACACCAAGCCATAGGAATTTCTCTCTGTAACAGAATTGGCGACTCCATTGGGGACGTTCCTTGTTTTTATTTGGGGTTTGCGGGCACAATGTGCTTGATATTATTGACTTGCTCTTTGTTTCTCCTTGTTTCTATGTTGCATTTTATAGTATGTTCATCCGTTGACACTCCCCTTTATTGGTTTGACCCTTGGCCTGCCTTTTACCACTGCCTTCTCTGTATACACAGGTTTTTGGCCAAAAGTCACTTACATACGTGGATTTTTGGCCAAAAGTCATGTATACACGCAGGTTTTTGGCCAAAATCCACATATACATGCAGGTTTTTGGCCAAAATTCGTGTATATACGCAGTTGTTCTTTAAACAGTCACGTACATCCTCCCTTTTGGTGAGTTTGATGTTGTGGGAAGTTGTTGCGTGGGTTGTGAGTGTGGTTAGGTCTTCCTTGGGTCTGATGTTGTCTGTTGGATGCTTCTTTTGTGACCAGAGATCACTTTTTCATTGATTTTTCTTTGAAAGTAGTTTTAGTCATTTATCCTTTTTGTTTTGCCATTAGTGCATTACTCTTTTTTGTCTCGGTGTCTTGCTGGGATTGTCTTTTATACTTGCTGCAGAGACTAAGAGTTTTAGATGACTTTTATTGCATTTTTCATTCTTTTATATTGAAAAATACAAAGTAGTTGCACTCTTAGTTGAATCTTGAATATGGATTTGAGGAGGTACTTGCATTGGATTTCTTGGATGAGAGTTGTATTTAGGCTTTCATATAGGAAGGATTGCATTGGCATTCGGAAAGGAATATATATTTATGAATCTCATGTAGTGGCATACCCTGTTTTTCATTTGAAAAAGATTGCATTTATCATTGTTTGTTATGGTGTGCACTTTTACTTCACTGATGAGTCATAACTTCATTAGTTGCATGACCATTTCCCTTTGAGTAATTACAGCCAATTAAAATCAACGCTTAATTAAAATGAACTACACTATTTTATTTAATAGGGTTCACCAACAAGATTAGGTTTTAGGGTTTTGGAATAGTTCATTGTGAGTAAATTATCCAAGACCACTAAACAACAACATGTATGTGTCTGTCCAAGTGAGTGTGTGAAATTCCTTGGTATAACCAGTGTTTCTCAGGATCCTCCTCTCAAAAGGGAGTTAAGCACGAGGTTGTGTGAGTGGTTATTGATTGGGATGACCCCTAGTCATAACTGAGTAGCACCGGAGACATTTCCAGGATTGTATTCATATCTGGGGGATCTTTCGAGAGTTTCAGGATTTGCTACCCTGCCCATATGGTCAATCCCGCCTGCGACTGTCCTCCTGAGCATTGATTATATTGAGGTGACCTTAGTTTCCTTACCTAGGTTATTGAGGGGGTACTTCACAAAGGTTATTCTGCAGGTGTCCTGGATAGGCAGAGGTCAGACAACACAGTCACTTTATGCGTTGAAGCTGAGGGCCACTATAATTGGTTACGTACCTTCGCTTGTAGTGTATGGGAGTTTCGAGCCTCTCCTAAAAGAGACATACCTACTGCATTTGGGAGCTCACATATCCTCCCCTTGGTTTGCTTGTATTTTGGTTGTATATTTTCTTAGGGGTGTGCTCTTTGTATGCTAGTTGGCCTTTGGGATCATGGTTACTTGAGTATGTTTATGCTCTCTTGAGTTCGGGTCCTTTTATTTTTGGCATACCTAGTATCCTATCACCCATCCTTAGTCCTAGTACAAACCCTGGTGTCAAACTTGGGGGCATCACAGCCCCTTACCATGCTCATAGATTTTGGAATGGTTATATTCCATCCTCTACTCCATTTGTGGAGGATTTTTACTCCCTTCGCCCGGTCTTTACACTGGAGGTCACCCTCACGGGGGTGGTAGTGGATGCATGAACGTTGGGTATACACCTTAATTTCCTTTTTATGTCCCATTGTTCACCGTATTGTTTCCTTTGGGTGCATTGTCATGATCATTCCTCCCTATATCCTATAGTTTGGATTCTTTATTGACTATTTTGGGTTGTTTTGGACTAATATGGTTGTCATGTAGGGTCCAATTTTTGTACACTCTCTCTGAGTTTTCGACCCGTTCGTTCCTATCACAGGTATTATATCTGAATTGACATATAGGTTAGGATTTCACATCCGCTTGCATTTTTCATGACCTTATGACTATTTCATTTTAACCTTAGGTATGAAACCATTCCATGGTATCATGGAACCTTCATCTTGCTGTTAGAAGTGATATTATGTGAATGGTAGAGCTTTCCTATACATGGGTGTCCTAGTTAGCTCCCATTTGCATTTGGTTCCCATGCTGACATTTTGTCCTTTAGGGTGTGGGAGTCTATTGTATAGTACTGCCATGACATTTCGCAAGAGCCTCATACTCCTCTTGATCTTTTGCTGGCCTATTTCCCTCAAGACTCCCTTATGTCAAGTTGTAAGTGCATTAGCATGAGCTTTGCTTGCCTTATTGAGCTTTATGCCAGCTTCCCTGACATTGCGTTTCAGCCATATAGCCTGAGCTTGTCTCATGTCTAGCCACGCAGAGCCATTTTATATATCCTTTGCAGCTTGATTCCCTTTTTTACCAAGAGGGGATTTTCCCCCGAGTGTCAATATCCTACACATATGTCCTTGCATTGAGCATAGGCATTTTCCACTGCTTGGAACTAGTTTGTTTGCCTCTATGACACTCGTCTCCTCCCAATTTGTAACTATAAATCAGTTTTATTCTTTTTCAAGCTTTTTAAATATTTGAAAAAGTCTAAAAAAATCAAAAAACCAAAAAGCCGGACAAGGAAAGATGTTATCTTTGGCAATTGTCAAGTCGTGTCTTCTTCGAACAGAGCATTGTATATCACATCCATTGGTTGGGTTTATAGTTTGACTTTAGGAGTTGTACTCATTTATCTGAGTTTATCTCCACCGACTGGTTAAGATTCCAGTCCCCATGGAGCCTATGTTGACACCTCCTGTGTCGCAGAGATGTCCGAGTTTATATATCGAGTCTATGCTACCTTTATTCAGTCACCATTCACCATTATGCTCTTGTTCGAAGGAAGTTGAAACCTGAGTCGGCCATTCCTTAGTTATCTTGACTTTGCATGTTGGCCATTCCTGGTACAATTACTGGTTTGTGCACCTTATGATCAAGTCCTTCCACATTATACAGCTTTGCTGAGTACCTCATGTTGGATGATGGAGGATGCCTTAATGCCTTCCTTCCAGCGGATTTCATCCCATCGACTTCAAATCATTTATTCTGGGATTGAAATCTAGAGTCATTGTGAGTTCCTTGAGACTTGCAGTCATCAATGGCATGTTCTCTCACCATCAATAGTCTTTGGGAATACATCAATTTCCCTTGATCAATGGATCATCTCAAGTGTTTGACCTCAACACATTTATTTACACTTGTTAGTTTGCACTCTAGTACCTTGATTCCCATTTTCATTATCGGTGGGTGATCTCGCGTCTGTTAATAGTATACATTAATGACCAGTAATCAGACGATGGACTACTATGTTCGACCTCGACACCTCTATTCACATAGTAGGACATGTACTCGTAGCGGTTTGTGTAGAAGACCTTCCATATTCGTGGCATCTCTTATATGCTACCTCCTTGATTGTGCCAGTGTTCATGAGATTTCAGCTCTCATGACTTTATTCCAGTATATGTCAGACATTTACAGCAGTTATGGAGATCTTGATCCATTGTATATCTTCAGCCATTATGGAGATCATGATCCTTTGTATATCTTCATCATGGAGATTCTGATCTACGTATATTGTACGTGGCGATGACCACTTATGTGATATCTTGTATCATGCCTATTCATGGCCATTGTACTCTTATGTATCCGGGACTACTATATGTATTTGTATTATGTGCAGAGTTGTATCATTGTACTATGTTGATTGGGTAGCTGGTCTTCCATTTGGGATCCTTCATCACTCCACTTCTGGGATGGATTTATAATGTATTCCGGCCATCGTATAACCCCTTTGACCTCACACATTAGGGGGCATCTGTTATATCTGGT
Organism: Pseudotsuga menziesii; assembly: GCA_001517045.1. Lineage (NCBI taxonomy): Eukaryota > Viridiplantae > Streptophyta > Pinopsida > Pinales > Pinaceae > Pseudotsuga > Pseudotsuga menziesii. Next base: position 71,883 of record LPNX010473977.1, read on the forward strand.
TTTACCACTCCAGGTGAATCACACTTATATGGCCTTCCCCTATCCCTCTGCAGACTCCTTAGACCCCTTGGACCATTTTTTGTCCTTTGATGTTTCCTTGACCATCCCTAAAAACATGTGAAAATTGATATACGCGACTTTTAAACCCTTAAGCGCGTATATACATGGGTTTGACCCCTAAAACCACGTACCGGGATGTGTGCATAATCCGAATACTTTTGGAGTTTTCCTTGACATGGATCCAACTCACTTGACTCCTGGCCTTCCCTATGCCTTGTGATCGCTCGGATTCGACCTTTCATTACCCCTTTGAAAAGCTATATAAGGAACTCTATGGTACATTGAAGGAATATGAGAGAATTGAGAGCAAAGAAACTATATTCCATTATTTCTAGAACTTATGCTTGAGTCTGCATCCCTTTGTCCCTTGGAGCACTTTTGTGTTCTTCCCAAGCTTTCCTTTTGCTTGTGAGCTTGCTATCGAGAGATGGAGGATTGAGGTGGTGGAGGCCAAAGTGGGGGATTCAATTTCTCTGATTCGCAGATGTGCCAACAGAGGTTGTATCTATTGTAATCTCTGATTTTATATTAATAGAAATATCTTTTCCCGTCCAATAATGTGTGTTTGAATGAATATTTTATCCATGGTATGTTTTCAAATGCATATACATTGTTGATTATATATGCTAGAATAGATCTAACACCAATACATATAGTATGCTTGTATTGTTTACTTGTTGTTGAGGAAGTAATCTATCAATTCAATATGAAGTTGGAAAGCTCAACGGGGATCTACTTCAACCATCTAACATAAGGTACGAGGTCTGATCCTTTAGTGTTAGATATTTAATTTCTATTGCATATTGGAAAGGATTGATTTCTGGAGTCAAGCTGTCTGTTGTGGTACCCCAAGCCATAGGAATTTCTCTCCGTAACAAGTGCTCATGATTCGTACAATAAGTTACATTTTAGATTAAGATTTACAAGCACTTTGTAAAAAGGGACCGGCTTGGTAACTGATGAGCCATTTCCAAGCCCAGTCCTCTGCTGCTATCAATTCTGCTTAGTAATCCATTGGTCCTTTTAAAATCCTGTTGTTGTCAGATCTTCATTCTTTTCTTTTTTAGCAACACCTCTGCTTCTTACTTTTTCTTTCTTCAAGCAACTCCCTTCTGCTTTGTCTTTCAGCTATGTCTTCTTTGCAACAGTAATCATCAAACTGAGGTCTGAAGAATCTTCTAAGTTCGTCTGCAGTTAAAACAAAAATTCATCATTAATTCGGACTGCATCTTTTCAACAAATGTAAACCATACTAACAATAAAATTGATCATCAAAATGAGGCCCTGTAATGCGCTCTCATCGCGAAAACCTTAAAATGATAAGAATCTGAAACCTCTGCCTCCCATAAGATAGGGTAAAAAACACACACAGAACAGGCGGGAAAAACCCTTACCGATGGGGAAAACCACTAAAGCATCGGCATGATAGTCTTATTCATAGTCGCAATGGCGGGCTTCAGATAGACAACGAGTTCCATGAGACTACTAAGTCTATCGACGTCAGAAATACTAAATACTAAAGCTTCAAATGGAAAAAACTCCTCGTCGGCGGATGGAACGACATAAATGTCGGGTGGTTAGTTCACTAAAATTCCACAACATTGGAAAACATATATAATACGGCTTCTACGATCAAATGAAAATCGTCGGTGGTCAGAGGTTCTCAGAACTAGCTGATAAAGCAAATAAACCAACTAAGCGGAGGAAAGATAGTTTACTAGAAAGCTGCAACGGCGGATGTCAAACCAACTATGGGTCTTGGTAATCATAAAACCATCGGCGATCAGAGAAGTTGTATGGGGGATGTTTAGTTCACTTGAGATCCGCAATGGCGGAAAGCAATCAGGCTACATCTTTCGATCAAAGTCATAAAAAATTTCGATAGTGAAAAGAAAAACAATAAGATACAGAATCGGCAAGGATAAGCCCTAATCCGTCAGAATGTTTATTATTGATCCTTTGAAATGGAGGCTGCACAGATGAATACAGTTCCGAATCAAACTTCAACTGGCTTCCGATAGTGTTAAAACAACAAATCACAATCTAAACAATTTTATTAATAAACCCAAGGAATTGGCGGAAATCAAAACTAACCATTGGGTCATTCAAACAAACCATCAGTGAAAAGAACAATTACATGCCGGATGGTTAATCCACTAAAGGGTCGCAACGGAGGAACACGATTAGACTACAGACCCTGCAAAACAAGAAACCCTCGCGATTGGAACAACCAAAGGTTGTACATCAGCGAAACAAAGACTAGCCCCCCAATCAAATGTCCAGTATAGTTCTAATAGTGAAAAGAGAAAAACATTTTAAAAAACTCATGGAATCGACAAAGATAAGGGCTCCCGTCAGATTGCTTGCAGTCTGCCAGCCGCAACGGTAGCAACACAAAGGACTATTGTTCCGATGATGATGAAACAAAAATGCTGAAATAAAATAAAACAAAAAAGCACATCGGTGAAAAACATGAATTTGGATCAGGTCATTCATTGTTTAACTTCCACAACGGTGGCTACGTAGAGAACTACAGCCCCAATTCATTGTTCAAATGACTTCGGACAACGAAAACCAAAACCCCAAGTTCAATTCAAACAAAAATTAGTCATTTAGCTTCCTTAATTCAACCTCACAAGATTCAAATTAGCAGAAGACAACAGAGTTCAGCAATCTAAAACAAAACCAAGCAAGACAATATTTAAAAGGAGGGTCCAAAATTTTTTAAAAATTGGGAAATAGTTGCAGCTGCAACAATTGGAGACTACCTAGTGAACCCAGATCTCTGGACAATTTATTCCTTAAGCAACAGACTGTTTGACAATAAAACAAACATGTTGAATTCTTCTAGATGTCTGTATTTCCCAAATGGAAAATATATGTACTTTTAGTCATTGATGATAGTCCAATTTAGGAGAATGGAAACCAAGATTTCCCAAGTCAAGATAACTCTTTTGAGGCCAGGAAGATGAGTTTCATTTATTACCTCTGTCTTCAGGTAGCTTCCAGCTTGGACACCACAGGATTGTAACATATGGTAAACAAAAATATTCATTTGTTCCTCATTCCCATGCCATTTTGCACTTTTTGTGCTTTTGGACTTTTTTGTCCTTTTTTAAGTCCTCCTGCATGCCTTTCTTTCTGAATTTTTTATTCAGGCTCCTCTATCCATAGTGTCCTTTTGTGTGAGATATATTTAATTTTCAGTTCATGGATGGAGAAGAACTTTTGGCAATTTTGTACTCATATAGTTCAGTACTTTGTTTTGATACATATTGCTTTCTTAGGAGCTTTTGACTCTTATTTTCCTTTTGGCATTCAATTCTTGGAATGGGATCATTTATATATAATATACTGTTTACCCTGCTTCCTTTCCATGGGCCTTTTGCTGTCACTCCCTAGGACATTTTTAAATGTGAGATGGATGGAGCCTCAAAATAGTATTCCAGACCTTTTGATCCTGATTTATTTTACAAGGATTAAGTAGGACTTCAATGTTTTCATAGCCATTCAGGAAAACTGCTGAACTAGAAGAAATTCGTTTAGATAAAACAATAGTACACAGTCTTACACTCAAGAACTTTATTTAATCCAGAATCCCGATGCCCCCCTTGCAACCAAATCTTGCCTCTTTTTATTGAAATCAATCAAAATCTAAACTGAAAACAAGCAAAAATAAAATAAATCAAACAAACAATCAAAATTAGTTTATTTATGTACAAAACAAAAACAAAAATCAGGAAAAATAAGGTTTGAGAACTAAACGATTAACTGGTAAGTTCTCCTCCCACCCCTGTAAATATTGGAATTTGTAGGTTGAGGGGCCAAGTTTTGTTGCAATATGAAAAGGGCCTACCCATAACTATTGAAACTTCATGTGCTTCCCCTTCTCATCATGCGGGTGATCCCACTTAAGAACCAGGTCTCCCACTTCAAATTCCTTTGTTCTAGCTTTGTGCTTATCAAACCACCTTTTCACTACTTCCTGATGTTGCTTAAAACGTTCTTTGGCCTTGGATCTAGACTCTTCTTCCTTCAAAAGATTATAGATTCTAATTTGCAGGATTTCGTTATTTGTGCCTCTAGACTCTTGGGCTATTATGGAAGATGGTAGCATAATGTTAGGAGGAAGTATAGCCTCTTTCAAATAAACAAGGGTATACGATGACACACCTAAGGAATTATTGGGTGTGACCCTATCAGCCCAAAGAGCATTCGGCAGTGCTAAATGCCAACTTCTCTGATTTTCTATCACAATATTTTTTAAGATCCTAATCAGATTCTTGTTTGTAGATTCTGCCAAACCATTCCCTTGGGGGTAGTAGTTGGCAGAATAATGCAACTTAATTCCTTTTTCATGAGCAAATGTAGTTAATCTAATAGAAGAAAAATAAGTAGCATTATCGAAAACCAGGGAAATTGGAACCCCAAACCTGGTCATAATATGGTCTTGCAAGAAATCCATGACCGCGTCTTCATTGACCTTACATAGCGGAATGGCCTCGACCCATCTAGTGAAGTAGTCAGTTGTCGTTAAAATATATTTGTGCTACAAGGAATAATTTGGTTTTATTTCTCTAATGATATCAATTCCCCACTGCTCAAATGATTATGTTATCATCATAGGCTTCAATGGTCCTACTACTTTGGCTTGTCTTCCCCCACACCTCTGGCAGATATCACACTTTATAACATGGGCATGAGCATCCTTGAACAGCATGGGCCAATAGTATTCAGCTCTGAGAATCTTGTGGGATGTCATATCTCTAAAAAAATGGCCTCCAGCAGGCCAATCATGTAACTCTGTTATGACCTTTTTTGCGTCTTCTTTCTCTAAGCATCTGAGAAGGACTCCATCACAATTCTTCCTGAATAAAATTCCATCAATGATCTAATATGCAACTGATTTAAGGCACAATTCTCTTCTCTGTTTAGAATTCCAATGTTCTGGCAACAATCCTTCCTGCAAGTAATGAACAAGGTCTCGGTACCAAGAATCTGGAGCTGTGAAAAGAGGACATACATCCATCATATGTAATTCAGCTTCATTTTCCCAATCGTTTTCTTCATTGTTTTTACCTTCAGCCATTAATTTGCACAGTCCTTGTCATTTAACTATGCACGTTGGTTTGAATTCGATGTCATATTCTTGTAAAGCTGTTACCCAGTTGCCTCTTCTTTCTCCTAATTCCTTTTGTATGAAAAGAGACCTCACAGCTAGGTGTGGAACTATTACCTTTGTTTGGTTCTTAAGTGTGTACGGCCTAAATTGTTTTACCGCTTTGAAGACAGCATAAGCTTGTTTATCTACCGCTGGGTAATTCAATTCAGCCCCCTACAGACCAGTCCTCATAAATGATATGGGGAACTCATCTCCCCCATCTTCCTTCTGAGTAAGCATCGCTGCTAGTGAATCGTCAGAAGCAAAAGTGTACAAAATAAAATCTTTCTCAAAATCTAGACTTTTGAGAGAGGGTGCATGACCAATAGATGTCTTTATTTTACTGAATGCATTCTTCTCTACATCAATCCACTTGAATTGTACACTTTCTTTCACCATTTTCTGCAAAGGCTTAACAATTTGAACGAAATCCAGCACAAACCTTCGCACAAAATTTATTGTCCCCATGAATGATTGCATCCCTTTTTTGTTATGGGGTAAGGGTATCTGTTCAATACCTTTGATCCTTTCTCGGTATATGGAGATCCCCTTTTTAGAAACCACATGACCCAGTAGCTTTCCTTCTATAACAGCAAACACACATTTCCTTGGATTCAATGAGATGCCATATTTTCAACAACGCTCAAAAATTTGTTTTAAATGGAATGCGTGTTCTTCTCTCTTATTTGAAAATATCATTACATCTTTGAGATACACTACAACACTACGGCCAATTAGACTGCAAAAAGCTATATCCATAGCCCTCCGGAAAGTAGCTCCAGCATTAGTGACTCTGAAGGGCATCCTTCTGTAAGCAAAAGTTCCCCATTTTGTTCTGAATGTAGTCTTAAGTCTGTCTTCTTCAGCTACTAACACTTGATTGTAGCCAGAGAATCCATCTAATACAAAAATAACTCAAAACCCGAAACCATCTGCAATATCTGTTCCATGGGCGGGACTGGATAGTTGTCTTTGTCTGAAGCATGATTTAGGTTTCTGAAATCCTCACATAGTCTGATTTCTCAAGATTTATTCCTTACTAGTACCAAATTTGAAACCCATTCTGAGTGTCTAACTTTGAATATAATTTTGGCATCCAATAATTTCTTCACTTCACTCTGAATTAACAGCTCCATTTTTTGATGCATCTTCCTCAAAGGTTGCTGATAAGGCTTGACTCCAGATCTAATAGGAATTATGTGTAGTATAATCTTGGTATCATATGTTTTAAGTTCTTCATATGTCCAGGAAAATACATCTTTGTACTATTTGAACAAACTAATGAACTTATTTCTTTCACCCAGGGAGCAACACTTTCCCAAATTTACATATTTGGGTTTAACTTCACTTCCCAAATTTATCAGCTCGAATTGCAAAGACGAGCTGTAAATCTTGACATTTGCTGGTCTTTTGAACTTGCTATCTAAATCAAACATCTACTCTAAAGTCCTGACCCCTTTAGGAATGAATTTGTCAAATTTTAACTCAGCTTTGTGTTCCTCATCATCAATAATTGCCCCTTTGAAAGTTTCATCATTCATTAAACATTCCAAGATTTGTTGATCATCATCAAAAACTCGTAGATTAGTAATCATGTCTAGAACCGAAGGCCTGAAAAGTAATTCAATAGAAAACTTGTTATTTGTAGGCACAAGCCTTGCAGCCGAGGTAGCTAACAAGTCAGCTGTTGCATTCTTAAGTCTAGGAATGGAAAAAATATTAAATGCATAAAATTTTGTCAGCAAATCCCATACTTCATTCTGATAAGCTTTTAAATGAGGTGATATGCAATTTATCTATTTTCGAATCTGTTTTACAATTATTTCAGAATCCCCATATACTTTCAGATTTTCTACTTTTAATTCAATTGCTTTTCTTAGTCCTTGAACTAATGCTTCATATTCAGCTGTGTTATTTGTACATTCAAACTCTAATATACATGAAAGAAAATGTTTATTCTTCTTTGGATCAATCAGGACACAGCCAGCTCCTGATCCTTCCAAAGTTTTAGATCCATCAAAAAAAAGCGTCCAAAAACTATCTACTTCTATTGTACTTGAATCAACAACTACATCTAAAACTAATTCTACTATTTTACAGTCAAATTCATCATCCCATGAAAACTAAAGGAGATCGGGCTATGTGTCTAGCGTGCCACTGACTTCTTCTGCTTGGTAGTTTCCCAGTTCTAGTTCAAAGAAGTAATTCCCCAATACAAAATTCACTGGTTCATTCTTACCCTCCAGCTGAGTAACATTGTGCTTCATGTGGGGCTCTCTTAATACTTTAATTTGATTGGGACTTCCCTTATAAGGAAACCACAGATGTGACCAATCTGAAGCAAAATACCCATTTAGCTTTGCTAACCAATCCTGACTCAAAACAAGTCCATAAGCTTCAGGTATGCCTGCTACTACAATATCTATGAACTGACATACCTTTTCATTTGAAGATAGTCGAATCAAAACATCCTCCATTTCCCCAATTACCTTCACATGTGTTCTGTCTAACTGAATAACCTGCCAAGTAGATGGTTTAGGCTGTCCATTTATCTTTTTGCAGACTGAAAGCAGCCTAACATTTACTGATGCCCCTAAGTCCACTAAACAGTTGTGTACATTATGGTTGAAAATTTCAAAAGTCAAGAGAAATGGTGGAATTTTTCATTTAGGCTTACCTCCCACACTTGCTTCACCAATTTCCTCTTCTTCCAGTTGATTGTTAGTGGGAAGCTTTTCTTCAGGTATCTCAAGTGCTTTTAACAATCTTTCTTTCTGCCGAGGCATATTACACATTTCAAATAGCGAGATATTTGCCTTATCCCTCTTAATATCTTCCACAATGTCATACTCCATCTTATGCTCTTTGAGATTCTTTTTACATCATTAGTCTTCTCTTCAATGGGCTTGACAGGCATGTTGATTTGCTTTGGGTCCTGACTCGTAATGGTGAATTCAGGTATTTTATCAACTGTGGTGATTTTCTAAATTTTCTTTATGTTCTCTTGAAGTCTCTTAATTTTCGAGATTACTGATCTGTCTTTACTTAACAAACCTTGACTTCTTGTTGTCACATTTGTTTCTGTTGTTTCTTCCTCTTCTGTATCAAAAAGTGAGACACAGTCCCATAAAACTAGAGCATCGTCATCTTATGTTTCTATGGGTTTACTACTCTTTTCTTCTTCATTATCAGATTCTGTTAATTTAGAGTCCAATAGCTGATTCATAACTAATGTCATCGAATTTATCCATTGAGGACAATTTTTTTCAGAATGGGGTTGTTGATGAAAAGTGCAAAAGTTATCCATACCTACCTCTATCAAGTTCATTGTTGCAGGACTGTGTGGAGGATGTTTATGTTGATTTTTGTCCTCTCTCCTCTTATAGTAAGGCTTAAAAGATTTCTGAGTTTCCTTTTCTTTTTCCAAATCTATTATTCTATTAGATAGCTTCTACATAATTTTTACCATCCCCTCAAATTCATGTGACTGCTCTTCCTTGGGCTTAGAAAATAAAAAGGCTTTCTTACCAAAAGTTTTTTCTCCCGACTGCTCAGGATAGTCTTCTATGCTCTCTCTTTCAGCTTCTACTCTCTTATCTTCTTCATAAGTTTTTGATAATGTGGGTTTGACTTTTATCTTGGAAAACATGGCCAAATCAGGCCCTAAAGCTGAAGTATAGTATTCGATCAGAACTTTATCAGAAGGCTTATCAGTTGCAGAAAAATTCATAAGATAAGCAGCAAACCTCTGGGTGAAACTATGCACTTTCTCTTTTCTTTATTTCTTCAAAGTGCATAACCCTTTCGTTACGACTGCGTGAGTTTTTTGGGCTGCATATTTATTTCTGAATATCCTTTCAAATGTATCCTAGTCTAGGATTGAGTTTGCAGGTAGAGAAAAATACCATGAGGCTGCTACTCCTTTCAGGGTACGTGGAAATAATCTGCAAACTACATCTTCATGTTCTCTAGCCCTTAGTCCTTTTATAGCCAAGTAAAATATTTGTAAATGATCATCTACTAAAATATTTTCATTGGGATCAAACTTAGGCAGCATTTTATCAAAGGCCTAAGGTAAGTCATGCAAAGGAGGTGCTAGGTTTAGAGGTGACCTAGCCTTCCACGTAGGTGGTGGATTTGGTGGGTTGGGTGGCTGATTTGTGTTTACTCCTGCCATGAGTCTGGGTGGAGAATGAGGTGGTGAATGAATAGGAGTATGAATAGGTGAACAGTAAGGGGTCTCTGGGCCTACTTGATTCAAAGGTTGTACAACTTCCTATAAGGCTGTTTCTACAAGTTTTTCCAAATCTCCAACCAACACTGAGTCTTCCAATATAGGGCGGTCTTTCTTTTTATATTCTCTTCTGGGTAAGTCAGTGATAACCGGTAATCCTCCAATCTTCTTCACATATTCCCTAGTATGTCTTCTCAAATCATTCACTACCTCATTATTGATAGAATACAAATTCTCTTTACGCTTCTCTTCAGGAATTGGATTGGGAAACAAACTGCTCTTAGAACTGTTACCAATTAAGTAATTTTGAGGAAATGGGTTTTCTCGGACAGCCATGCACTGGCTGCCCTCCTTCTAGCACCAAAAATGGTTGAGGCCTGGAAAATCGCTGGAAACAATAGCAAGGGATTCTCCCCAGTAAACGTTCCCAACTAGCCCGTTACTATTTGGTATGGGGAATCCGTCCAGTTTACGTTCCAGCTACCATAGGTCAAGTAACAAAATAAAAAGGTTTTACCAGTTGCGGCCCAGTCCACCATGTATGTTTTAGTTTTTATTTTAAAGTATGAGATGCAAGTTCCTATCTAAGAATGCATATTGATAGAGAATACGAGGAGCGATCACAATGTGATGTGCAGGTTCTTACCTCTCATCTTAAACTCTCTCGCATCTAAATCACACACAGCAAGAAAACTAACACTAACTATCTAACCTATCCCTAGGGAGGAAGATTATCATTCATTAATGAGTAATGTGTTTTGTGCATGCATTAAGAAAAATCAAAGATAGCTGATACTTCTTTCAAAACACATGAACATTTAAAGATATTTGAATAACCAGATAGTCAATTGTTTATGAACAACATTCATTACTCATAGTGGAAAATTCATAGAATAAACTAGAGAGAATCCATACAAGAACATAGGTTCAAAGAGTTAGAACGATCCCATAGTTCATGGACACAAGACTGAAAATGAAATAGTTCACATTCAGCAAATCCATGGCATGGCATTTGAAAATTTCCACAAAGCTTTCTCCAACAAGAAACTTGTAATTTCTTTATGCAAAAGGAAATATTTCTTCTTACATCAGATTCTCACAAATCTGTCTGGGAAAAAGTCCCTTTATTCCCTATAATTCTCCTATATTTCTACAAACAGCAATTGTCCCCCGGGTGACCTTTGGGGTTCCCCCAACCGTTTAATCTTACAATTTTGTCCTTTGTGAGTGCTCGTGATTCGTACAATACGTTACATTTTAGATTAATATTTACAAGCACTTTGTAAAAAGGGACCGGCTTGGTAACTGATGAGCCATTTTCAAGCCCGGTTCTCTGCTGCTATCAATTTTGCTTAGTAATCCATTGGTCCTTTTAAAATCATGTCATTCTCAGATCTTCATTCTCTTCTTTTTTAGCAACACCTCTGCTTCTTACTTTTTCTTTCTTCAGCCAACTCCCTTCTACTTTGCCCTTTAGCTATGTCTTCTTTGCAGCAGTAATCATCAAACTGAGGTCTGAAGAATATTCTAAGTCTATCTCTAGTTAAAACAAAAATTCATCATTAATTTGGACTGCATCTTTTCAACAAACGCAAACCATACTAACAATAAAACTGATCATCAAAATGAGGCCCTATACTGCGCTCTCATCGTGAAAACCTTAAGATGATAAGAATCTGAAACCTTCGCCACCCATAAGATAGGGTAAAAAACACACATAGAACAAGCGGGAAAAACCCTTACTAGTGGAAAAAACCACTAAAGCATCAGTAGGATAGTCTTATTCACAGCTGCAACAATGGGCTTTAGACAGACAATGAGTTATGCAAGACTGCTATGTCTATCGACTTCGGAAAGACTAAATACTAAAGCATCAGAAGGAAAAAACTCCTCGTCGGTGAATGGAACAACATAAATGTCGAGTGGTTAGTTCACTAAAATTCCACAATGGTGCAAAACGTATAGACTATGGATTCCGTAATCAAATGAAAATCATCAGCGGTCGGAGGTTCTCAGAACTAGCTGATAAAGCATCAGCAGATAAACCAACTAAGCAGCGAAAAGATAGTTTACTAGAAAGCCGCAACGGTGGATGTCAAACCAACTACGAGTCTTGGTAATCATAAAACCATCTGTGATCAGAGTAGTTATATGGCGGACGTTTAGTTTGCTCGGGAGCCACAATGGCGGAAAGCAATCAGACTACAGCTTTCGATCAAAGTCATAAAACTTTTCGATATCGAAAAGAAAAACAATAATGCACGAAATTAGTGAGGATAAGCCCTAATCCATCAGAACATTTATTATTGATCCTCTGAAACAGCAGTTGCACAGATGACTACAGTTCCGAATCAAACTTCAACTGGCTTCTGATAGTGTTAAAACAACGAATCGCAATTTAAACAATTTTATCAATAAACCCAAGGAATTGGAGGAAATCAAAACTAACCATCGGATTATTCAAATGAACCATCGGTGAAAAGAACAATTACATGTCAGATGGTTAATCTGCTAAAGGGCCACAATGGTGAGACACGATTAGACTATGGACCCCGCAAAACACAAAACCCTCGGCAATTGGAACAACCAAAGGTCATGCATCGGCAAAACAAAGACTAGTCCCCTGATCAAATGTCCAATACAGTTTCGATAGCGAAAAGAGCAAAACATTTTAAAAAACTCACGGAATCAGCAAAGATAAGGGCTCCCATCAGAGTGCTTGCAGTCTGCCAGCCACAACGGTAGCAACACAAAGGACTATTGTTTCGACGGTGATGAAACAAAAACACCAAAATAAAATAAAACAAAAAAACACGTCGGCTAAAAACATGACTTTGGATTGGGTCATTCATTGTTTAACTTCCGCAATGGCAGCTGCGTAGAGAACTACAACCCTGATTCATTGTTCAAATTACTTTCGACAGTGAAAACCAAAACCCAAAGTTCAATTCAAACAAAATGTAGTCATTCAGCTTCCTTAATTCAACCTCACAAGATTCAAATTAGTAGAAGACAAAAGAGTTCACCAATCTAAAACAAAACCAAGCAAGACAAAATTTAAAAGGAGGGTCCAAAATTTTAAAAAAATTGGGAAATAGTTGCTGCTACAACAATTTCTCAGCACCTTTTGGAAAACTCTCTAGAAACAGCTCGATATGAGACTTTATTTGTTGACATGATTCCATCTATAGACAAACGGACAAACAGAAGTTGTAAATCGCTTAGTCGTACAATTTCTTCGTATGTACAACCACAAGCATCATCAAACATGGGATTAAAGTATTCCATACATACAGCACAACTAAAATTGTGCTCAACACAACTATACAGGAAAGAGTCCATTTGAGATCTGTTACGGATTTCAACCCTTGGCGCCTATCGACTTAATCAGTTCCTCAACACAGTCAAACGACACCGACTTCAAAGGACAAGAAGTGGATAAAGCATTGAAGTTTAGAGATAAAATCTACAACATCCAAAAACAAGCACACGAAATGTTTCTATGAGAAAATGAAAAATTTAAGGCCTGACATGACAAGCATCGTAATCCTCATTCATTCAAAATTGGGGATCAGGTCTGGTTACATCTAAAGAAGGAGCACTTCATCGGTCAATACAAAAATATGAAACCTTTGCGATATGGTCAATACAGTATACTTAAAAATATTGGAGAAAACTCTTTTCAGCTCAACATTCCTGCATACCTTGGCCTACATCCAGTTTTCAATGTAGATCTTCTTTAACCATACCATGCACCATTGTTGGAACAGAACGACTTGCAGACAGCAAAACCCGAAGACATCCATCCAGATGTTCAGGAACCTATTCTTTGCAACACCATTGTGGGACAACAAATACATCATACAAGGACGAACTACATTCCCTTGTTTCAAGTGGATAAAGTTGGACATCTCCCCATGCAAGGAAAATGGTAATCTGCTACTTATATAGCCAAAAAGTTTCCTCACCTGAATGAATACACAATGGAGACCGTTGTTTCTTAAGGAAGGAGGAATGATCCAACCAGCAATCGAAAGGTTTTCCTTCGACAGGTTTGCCTCGACATGATCATTCAACAGGTTCACCTTCAACAGGTCTGTCTCGATAGGTTTGCCTAGACAAGTCCACCTCGACATACAACATACCAACATGCCCTGTGATGGTTGAACTTTTGAACCATTATAAATTCTTCATAACTAAACATAGTGGGTAGTCACCCAAGCATCTCAGCTTCTTATATAAGCATGTACATTAATGTAATATAGCATCTTTTTGATCATCTACCTGATTCCTCCATCTTTCAAGGAGCATAAGTAATAAATTGGTTTGAATTCTTGTATATTGTCTGTGTGTATATTTCTTTTTGACCTAGTGTGTTTCCTTCTTTGCTGATTCTTTCATATGCTTCTGCCATAAGAGAACTCGTCTAATTCAGTCGAGTGTTGTTCCCAGCATGCACCTAGGCATGGTCCAGATCATGAAACCTATTGCTTGCACCTGATATGGTTAGATGGCATGATGAACCTTGAAGGAGATGATAATACTTGAATATGGTCCTAAGTGCATAAGGAAGACCTTGCACCCACTTATATGATGAATGGCCATGAACTTGCATGGAGGTATGATGAAGAAACTTTTCAAGAGGCCCTTGACCCCACAAGATGGTATTTAGTCCCACATGTTTAATGGTTATTTTGTACCCTTATATTTGAGGTATTTGATACTCATATATATCAAGGACGTAGTGATGGAACGCATCCTTGAAGAGGCTCATGTGTGTGAGGAGCCCCTTTCTTATGAAAGAAACGGAAAACCCTTGTATGTAGATCCTTGGTCATACATGTTGATGGGGTCATTGCTACACCCTTGGTCTTCATTGATTTGAAGTCTGTGGATGTGAAGACCATCAAATCCCTCTTGCCTTTTATGATTTCCATTGAATCCGTTGACCTTGGAACTTATGCATAAGGTAACATGGTCTTTGGCACCTTTATGTGTGGGATCTTTGAAGTGCTGAACATATTGAATAATTTAAGGGTGTTATACCAATAATTTGCAGATAAACCCATAATAGGGATATATTCCTTGTCAGGCCATTTCCGTTGATATGTGGAGCATTACGGTTGAAGAGATATGAAATTTTGAAGTTGGTGTAACCCACATTTTTGGGTTATCCAACCAAACAAAAGAGAATTTAATTATTTCTAATTTTGAATTCCTTGTGAGCCCACTATGCAATTCTTACTTCGTGGTAAGTTTTAAGGGAGATTTTCTTTGTCTTAATGAAATGTTTGGCTTAATTGTTCTTTGAAATTTAAGTACTTGTGTATAAGTTAAGGGGGGGAATAATTGTTGGATTTTTTTTAACTTGGCATAAATATATAGAAAATTAATAAATTGAGGAATTTATATGTTTAAAACTATAATTGTCTTTGTTCCATTTCAATGAACCACCCTAGTCTCAGTTCACTCCGTCGAAGCTCACTCTATCGAAGCTCACTCTATTAAATCTCACTCTGTTGAAGATCACTATGTCACAAGTCACTCTGTCACTATTCATTATGGCAAGCTCATGACAAAATGTAGGAGTTCCCATAAATGATTTTTTTATAAAGGAAGTTTTGGAATTATTATTTTCTAATCCATAACCTAGTAGGGTACGGTAATCATATTTACTAAAAATAATATAATATTTGTATTAATATGGGTGCATAATTATACGTCTTAACCTATTTATTTAGTTGAATTATACTATGCGACTTCCTAAAACAATTCTTACTGCACAGTAAGTTTTGAAAAGAAATGGGTATTTCGAAGTGTTGTTTATCTTTGTCTTAATAAAATGGTAATCAAATAAATTGAGGCATGCCAAGTTAAATATTTATAAATGTCTTTGATCTAATTTTGTGGTGTTTATTGTGTAATCCTTAAGTTAGAATTTTAGTGAAGAGTTCTTAGTGCGCACTAAGTTGATATGTGCATAAATCTATTCTGCATGAATATTATTGAATAAATGTCTTAGGTTGTTCTATTCTTCTGCTAATATTATTTTATTTGTTATGCATTTTGTTAAAAGATTTCATGGGTCTTTTGAAATAGCTTATTCTTTAGCTATTTAATTATATTTATTATGCACTATAATATGCACTTGCTATAAGAATGCATATAAACATTATGCATGTGGCTATTATGCATATATGATTTTATTAAAAAAAATATAAAAAATTGTGTTAACTCTAGTGTGACACTCAGTGTGTTACAAGTGTGACACTGGTGTGTAACATATTGGTATTAGAGCTAAGGTTTCAAACCTTAGACTCTAGGATATGTTTTCCTATTAAAATAATTGTGTTGTATGATTTATTTAAATTCATATTATCATTTAATGAAATATACCTATGAGGTTAATGTAAATTACATTATGCACATCACTAGTACAAAATGAGAGATAAGTGACCAGGTGATGTTAAAACTAAAAATTGTTCACCTATCTCTCCATAGGCTAAACCATAGTCATACATCATATTCCCACCATTATTTCCTCCATTTTGACCTTCAAAATTAAATTTCCACTAAATATGGCCCAAAACATTATTATTCCTTCGCCATAAATGAAGGGAAGTTGAGCATTTATTGTTATTTATCCCCACTCTCTCCAAAAAGGACAAAAAACCCCTAAAATGAGAAAGGGTAAAAAACCATAGATAAATACTATGGACAATAAAATACCATGGTTCAAAAACCCTTTGACCATCCTATAAATACATTGTGAATGCCTTCCCCAAAACACTTTTTGTCAACTTATTTCCATTTGCTCCTAGTCACACTATACATTTTTCTGCCATTATTCCCATATCTTTCCATACCATTCCCACAGTGTACGTTGAGTTCACTCCGTACCCATTTGGATCATTTCCCCCACTTGACAACCATTCATGGAAGAGACTGGAGACCCAAACCATGGAGCAGTGGGGCCATTTCCTTGGACAACTACAGTGGCCCACATTTGAGAAAAAGGTATCTTTTCTTCTTGTTTTTCATTAGTTAGTATTATATATTTGAAAAACCTAAAAAATATTATTATTGTTGTTTATTTCCTATCATTATTATTGTTGAAGTCTACCCTATGTTCTGGACAAGCTAGGGTAGGTTCTTTTGCATGTAGTTGGGGAGAAATCCCCACTACAATTTGATGACTCCACTCGGTTAATCCATACATATATTTGTTTCTGCAGGCCTTTCCACTGGTTTGTTCTCCTTTGTTTCCTTCAGTTGTCAAAGATATGACCCCCTCACGGCATATCTGAACTAGCCTTGTCTCAGTTTCTGGCCCCCAGCCCAAGCCGGCCACTTTTCAGAAAACAATCAGTATTGGTCAAGTCGCACTTATTCGGCCGAAAGTTGTGACCCAGTCGCACCTTTTTTCCCAATAAGCGTGACCTAGGTCGCTCCTTTTCCCCTGAGAAGTGTGACCTGGAAAAGAAATTCAAATCGCACTTATCCTGAATTTTGGATCAACCTCGGTCGCTACTATGATTCGGTTTTGTGTGACATGTCACACTTAATCCCCTGTTTTGTGTGACCCAAGTATTTCGACTATTTTTTTGACCCGATCGTGATTGTTTCCCAGTTCTGTGCGACCTGGATCGCGCCTATTCCACTGACAAGTGTGACCTGTACATTTTCATTCCTTTTCGATGTTTGAGAACCATTTTCCAGACCCCTTGACTGTGTTTTACCCCTTCCTGACTTGTTTTTTCCCAGATATGTTCTATTACAGCCCCTTGGTTTTTTTTGAGGTCCTCTTTTCCTTGTATATGAGCCTCTTGAGTTTATATTTGCAGTTGAGACCCCCTGTTTTTTTCCTACACCTTGGTGAGTTCCTTAAGTGTTCATTTACTTGCGTATATTTTAGTTCTGGAAGAAAATTTTATTTTGCATGATATTTACTGCCATTTACTGATATTTATATGTATTTTATTTTATGCATCCTAGAAGCAATATCGTTGCATCTTCATCGTAGTATTTTTGGGGCTTATACACATAATTTACACACATCTCACACCCTAACAACAAAACATTTGGTTCATGACCCCAAGCTAGCCTAAAAAATTAACTTAATACAACCAACATTGTAACCTAATTTGAGGACCAAAACAATCTTGTAGCTAAGTTAGGACATTTCGGATAAGCATCCAAACAGCCCCCCTTTTTCACTCACATCTTGAGACATAGTTGTTGTCCATTAGGGGACCAAAATCCTCTTGTACTTGTTGACACGGTCATAGATAGTTTATCGGGGGGGTGCTCTGTAGGAGTAAGAAACAAAGAAGGGGTTCTGGAATTCAGGGTGGAATACTGCGCTCCACTTTGCACTGAAGGATAACCTTTCAGAGTCCTCCTCATGCATGCCCCAGTATACTGGGTGTTGAGGGCCAAAGGGCTAAAGTTCCAGGAAACCATCCTAGACGTGTCATGAACAAGGTAGCCTAGTTTCCATTCTTTCTAGGGCTCTTTTACCCATAGGTACTTCTCAGTAGTGGGATTCTATTAACTTATAATTCTTCCATTTTGTATTGTCTTACTAGGATTTCACCACCCTGGTGAGGATACGATTTGTGAAAGGATTCCATCTCGGTAGTTAGGAGTTTGCTTTCACTTTTACCCCAGAGGTTAGTGCGTCACTTTATTTCAAGATAGTGTTGATTATTAGATTTCTTACCACTTTGTTGTATACTCACCTTTCTATAACCTATTGTTGTAGTTTAGTTTTAGAGATTGTTGGTGTCCTATGAGACACCATTTGTACGCTCTCCTTCTGCACACTCGCCTATAGTTGGGTTTTTTAGCCTACGGTTGATACTCTTGAGTTTCCATTCATTCCACAACACAACATCACGCCATCATATCTCCACCATGTTACTCACATAGGATTACGGGGCACACCCCTCAGTTCGGTTCCTTGAACCATCACTGTCAGATCCATATTCGACATCATTCACCACCTTTGAACCCACATATTTCCTCTGAGTCTAATTTGGATTCCTATCAATCCAAGACTAACTTATTCACTGCTCCATCTAGCCCCTTGGCTGGTGAGAATCTTGATCCCTTTCATGGAGGGATGGTTGGTATTGGGCTTATGTCCATTTCACCCATAATTATGGGTATCCCTTCCACTAGACTGACAGGTCCTAGTCTTGGTGGACATTTTTCCATTGCACACACTGTTGTTGGTCTGCTACCCACTAGTGGTGGCCCCACTCCAGCCACTGTAGTTCCTACCATACCACCATTCATGCTTGGGGACAGTGGCACTTCCACTTCCATTCCGACTATTCCTACCATCCCAGTGAGTACCCTATTGTCAGAATTCAACCTTACCCACCCCCAGTCATCCATGGGAACTACATTCCTGTTGGTGTCAGGAATGTTGTTGGCCCTTCTCGATCCACTCTGGGTTCTAGTATACCTTTTATGGCTAGTCTCATTCTACGAATTTTGCATGGTTGACCAATTACCCCATTCGTCATAACCCACTATGGCCTCCTATGCCTACCAAACTTCCCTTAGACATCCCTAAATTTGAGGATAAGGTGGGAGAGGACCCCTAAAATCATATTATGTCCTTCCACTTATGTTGTTCCTCTAACAGCATAGTGGATAATTATGTTTGATTGCGGTTATTCCAGTGCACACTCACCAGTGTTGCGGTCAAGTGGTATATTGAGCTACCTCATGCCACCTACCCATACTTTTCCTCGTTAGCCTCAATGTTCCTTCAATACTTCTAGTTACCCATCTGTTATGATGATGGAGTGAAAATATTATTATCTTGTAGACAAAACACAGCTACCCATATCATGAATCATATCCATGAATGGCATTGTCATCATAGCTTGTGTAAGATAAGTTAGATGATAGGATTTTCCTAGATTGCTTCCTCAAAACCTTACTCCCCCCATAGCTTAGGATGTTGCATCTAAGAGTCTGCAAACCGAGGAGTGTGTCATCATGAAGGCTCAAGAGTTCAATCTAATATACACCTAGTCAGGTTACTTGTATACCATTATCCTTGATGCTCCCCATGTCGGCTCCTCACACCGTTATATGTTGGGGGAATCCCATGATGTTGATGGAGTCATTAGATCTATTACCTAGCATCCTCACTTTTATATGGCCTCACCTTCAATTCCAACACCTTCTGATAACACCCCAATTGTTTCCCAACCATGTTACGCCCCTGATTTTTCATGCGTATAGACTCAATTCGAAGCCACACCTTCCTATGCACCTCTCGCACCAGCTCTTCAAATTCATAGACCAACTTGTTCAGAACATTCATGTAATGGCCAAATAGTCAGATTTGTAGCCCCACTAGTTGCTCCTTCCTATTATCCACCACCTATGCAACCTACTCTGTCCTCGGCCCCGACTCCTCCTACTCCTCCAGGACAGGTCTACGCACAGAAAAACCTCCCTAATAAACCCACCCCCAATAACCAATAATGGTAAGGAAGAAGACAGAGAGGTAGGAATCGAGGTAAAAAACAACCTCAAGGAGGTGGCCAAAAACCAAACCCTCTGAACAATAATGGAGCCGAACCCCCTAAAATCCCCAGTGTCCTGCTAGACCTGGAAAAAACCCATAGTTGCAAACTAACCATCCATGCACCATTTGTAACACATATGGCCATTATACACATCAGTTTCCCCATATAAACTGCATCCACCACTTACTCCAAACTGATAACCAACGTGACCCCAATGGGGTTGCTCTGTATCATCCAAACCTGGCACCACCAGGTCCTCCACCTATGGTGCTCCAAAAATTCCTACCACACCAAGGAATGGTCGCAACTTAGCTCTTCTCCCACAAACCCCTGCCACCAGTTCTACGGGTCCACCCATTTATCCTGGTGTTCATCGCCTCATGACATTATCATCTGATTTTAACCTCCAGACTCGATGAAACCAATATGGCTCCACCAAGGAAACCATTAACCCCTCTATAGAAACTATCTCCATTGCTCCATATATGTCTTTGCATTTTTCAAGACCCCCCACGAATAGGACTGCCAAAGTCCCACGGTTCCCTTTGTGTCACATTGTGAACAATGCCACTACCAGAGTTGCGCTCAACTACATTATAGTGGATGACTGTTGTAATCCTACAGATCACATAAGGTTACCAATAATACATACAAAAATATACACAGATGCAAGAGACAAGAACTGATATGAAGAACAGATTATATTATTCTCAATAGATCATACAAAGCCAAGAACTGAACTACGTTCTTGTGTGGCTCAACAGCCTAATATACATGTTACAAATAGTTACAATCATAACTACCTTTCGGTTCACCGAACCGACACGACTATTAGTTAACAGACTAACTACTGTGTTTACTCAGCCGACCGACGTAGTCGGTCTCTCGACTTAGTCGGCTGATCGACTAAGTCGGTCTTCGTTCAAGTCGACTTATGTCGACTTGCTCCTTCTACATCTCCCCCACAAACAAAACATTTCTTCGTCCCGAAGAAAGAGGGAGGTAAAAACAAAATAGACTAGAAGTACAAGAATTAGATTTGCAAAAAGGAGACTGCTACTGAGGTGGGCTATGCAAGCAAATAGTTGGTCTTCTCTGTACACAGACTTCGACTATTGTTGGTGCTGTGATGGCAAGCTGGTGTTGAAAGTCCGTCCATGTCTGTAAGGCTTTCTGAATGTCAATAGTCAGAGTAGTAAGATTTGAGAGTACCGACATCTTCTCTGCCATTGCCATTTCTGCAATATTTTCCATGTTGGGGCCCAGCAGCTGATTGTGTTCTTCTGCAGTCTCAAGGAGTCTCTTCATCTGCGGACAGATGTTGTCGACTTTCTCCAAGTTGGGAAGGGCTTGCTGAACCCACTGGTGTGCCTCATGTTCCAACTGCTGCAGCTTAGTGTTTTCCATCACTATTTGATCCTCGATTGTCTGCCTCAGTTCTGTCTCAGTCGACTTCCTTCTTTCCAAGGTCTGAATTCCTTGTCTGGTCTGCCTCGTCTGACTATAGACCTGCCCATAATGAGTAGGCCAATCTCGGAGTACTTCCTCAGTTACAATGGATTCCTCCATGTGGTCTTGTAGAAGTACTCTGAGATTGGCCTACTCATTATGGGCAGGGGTTACCAATAATACATACAAAAATATACACAGATGCAAGAGACAAGAACTGATATGAAGAACAGATTATATTATTCTCAATAGATCATACAAAGCCAAGAACTGAACTACGTTCTTGTGTGGCTCAACAGCCTAATATACATGTTACAAACAGTTACAATCATAACTACCTATTGGTTCACCGAACCGACACGACTATTAGTTAACAGACTAACTACTGTGTTTACTCAGCCGACCGACGTAGTCGGTCTCTCGACTTAGTCGGCTGATCGACTAAGTCGGTCTTTGTTCAAGTCGACTTATGTCGACTTGCTCCTTCTACAATGACTTGGCTCAGTCTCCCTAGACCATGTCAACTCTGGAAGTGCTCAAAACTTATCCTTCGCAACATAAAGCATTGTTATCCGCATTAGGTGTCGTCGATCCCTCTGACTCTAGGTTGATCACCTTCGACCTGGATCAAGGAGAACCTTGGATGCTATCATCCATCACCTTCCAAGTTCCGGTAACGATTCATAATTTGTTCATTCATTGATGAGGGGGAATCCATGTGTGTTATGTCAACCTTTTTCTGGAAGAAACTTGGATCCCCAACCCTTCAACCTTCTTCCATCACTCTTTACACCTATAATGGCCGTGCGGCTCAACCCTAGGGAATCCTCATGAATGTCCCTGTTGAGTTAGCTAGAAAAATAGTGTTTATTGACATTGAGGTTGTCAATGCCCAACTCGATTACAGCCTCCTCTTAGGATGTAGTTATATGTATTCAATGTGAATTGTTGCATTTATCATCTTTCGATTCTTGATGTTCCCTCTTGATGGGAAGATTGTGACCATCAACCAGTTGACATACTATGATCCAAAGGGACAGAAACATTTTCTTCCTACTATCGATGCTACCATCGATAGTGTGTCCATACCTTCCCTGACCAACGTCCAAGATTATTTTTCAGTTCTCCTATGATGGACACCTTCTTGTCCTTACCACCTCCTCCTTCACTGACTAATATATCATATTTGTGCACTATCACATATGGTAGCGTTCTGACCTCCTCACAACCTCATTTGCAACCTCAACCATAGACCTCTGGGAATTATTGGGATTCACTCCCTATCCACACGATTTCCTTCCTCTTTCCACCATATGACATCATGAGTAATCCCATCATGGCTACTCTCAACCTGCCTGGTTTCACTTTGGGTATTCTTGTGTTGTACCTCGACCCACCTACACCACCCCTGACTCCACAAATTGTGTTGAATCGTGTCCAACCTATTGAGACAATGTTGCACCCAACTCCTGGTACACCAATGATTGCTCATGTCTCCACTCCTTCCCCCCCTCCTCCTAAGAATACAGGGGGAAAGATGGCCAAAGTGATGGCAGAACCACATCCTTCCTCCTATGTGTGCGTTATGCAATGTCCAAGGCCATGTGACACAAAATTTTCCTGATTTTCCTATTCTTCACACCGACATGCGCACTGTAGTCAAGAATGATGATGCCCCAGTGATCAATGTATCGGACCTACCTATGATTAAGAACAAATATCTCCACACCAACCATCCATGTGCATTTTATAGCTTATATGGTCATTATTCCCACCATTTTACAAACTTGCCTAAGTATTGGTTGCTCCTCAGTGACCTCCACAAGAACTCCTGCAAGTCCGATATTACTATCCTTGAGGATATCCACCCTCCAGCTTCTTCCCCGAACACCACCAAAACCATTTACATGATATCTACTTACAATATTCCTTCCCCCTCATCGACTGTAGAATATCCCCCTGATCTATCCCAGCACCACTTTCATGATGATGAAGATATCCTTAAAATCGCCACTGATTTTACCCCATTTTACTTATTCCATGGTGTGGAATCAATTCTTCCCATTGAATGCCATATTCCATCATTCCTCCTTGTTATTGATCTTCTACCTGATACTTCATCATTAGAACAACTCCTACTTATGCTTGAATAGACTAATGAGGACCGTTGTGCCTCTCTCCAAATGATCGAAGCGGCCAAAATTCGGTCAAAGTCCCACTATGACTCCCATGTTCATCCACGCACCTTTAGCGAGGGGGACCTAGTCCTCATCTACGACCAATCCAATGATAAGATAGGGAAAGGGAATTTTGATTCCATGTGGTATGGCCCATATGTCATCCATCGATGTCTCGACAAGGGGGCATATATCCTTGTTGACAATGTCGGTTGCCTCTTGAAGAATCCTCGCAATGGCCTCTACCTCAAGAGGTTTTATGCCTAAATTTGTTGACCATACAAACCCGTGTACATATTTTTTATTTCTTGTTTTACATCATTGTTACCACAAGTCGGTGACCCCCTATAGTAGTCACTCCACTTCCAGCCGCAGTGAGTCCATTATAGCACTCTGACGCATCCTTTGCACATGAGCGAGTCGATATAACCTCTCCACCCTTCCCCTACATCATTGGTACCCCACTAGAGGGTGCGGTCCCACGTCTGCACTTGCACATAGTATGTTGCCAATGTCTATCACACACATGATCTAGCTACCACTATTCTAGTAAACTATAAATGAATTCTACCAGAAAGCGTCATGTATACGTACTGTCGGGTCCCCATACCTCTCCTGGATGTCGAGGAATCTCTGGATCTCCCTGGTAGTCCATGTTCACATATGGATCATCCTCTATAAGGATAGGAAGCTTCCACCACTGTGAAAAATGCTCACGGGTGAAGAAACAAACTCCTAGACTACCTCCCTCCGTATTTTTTTGGGCCATTTCCTAGAATCACCTCAATTTGTGTGCCATCACACAAATCACACCACACACATATTGGCATATTCATGAGTCATCTGCTCCATCCATACTACACAGTTGGCCTTATTTTACCACCATCCACTATCCTGCAAGGAGGCCCCATAAAGTGTTCCATTGTTATTCCTATCATCCATGTTCACAACATAACCTCTTTTGGTACATTGAACACTTCCTCCTTCTTGACTAACCATTACGTAGTTTCTGTTAAGCTCTTTTTCAACTCCTAAAAGAATGGAAATATTGTCGAGCACGCTTTTTTCCTTTCACGTTCGTTAAAGTATTTGAAAGGGTGTCTATGTGGCCTTGTTTATCTCCTTTTCGAACTATGTAGACTATAAAAAGAAAAGGACCACCCTAGCATCTTCCAACTAGGAACATTTCCCTTTGTATTATTTTATCCTTTGTCGAACATTGGGACCGTAACTTATGAAAAAGCTCATTATGGGTTGTCTTTAAGCTCTTTTCTAGCCCTCTCATCAAGAAAATATTGTCGAGCAAACTTGGTTTCATTCATGCTCATAAAATTATTTCAACAACCGTCCAATCAGTATAGATTTAACCTTTTTCAGTCTAGTTGGACTACCTACGGTAAATAAGTCTCTCTACCTTTTTCGGTTGCAAGAGCTCTCCTTTGTACACTTTTATCCTTTTTTGGGCTTAAGGGACTACCATATGAAAAAGAGACCAAACTGGAGTCTTCTTCTTGTTTTCATACTCTCTAAAAATTAAAACACCATGGATCATTTACCTTCTCGGGATCGATAAAAATCCATGAGATAATATCATATTGAGCATACTTCTATCAATTCTTTGTGCTCCTTAAACTATGAAGAAGGCACACAATGGTGTCTCTAGGCGCCATCACATATGATCTCACATTATGGTAGCTTTATCCTATTGGGTTGCCTTTATTTATATTACTCTACAATGAGTCTCCCTTAGATCCCATGGATATCACTAGTCCAGTTACCTCCCCCAGTATGTCCCATTGTAGTTATCTACCTAGTTTCACAGCTATGATCCATTTTCCATGAGTCAATATCATTTTCTTCCAGGTCATCCCTGTCGTCATACTCTGAACCAAGGAAGTTTGAGTCCCCTGTACTCCCTACCCTTGCCCCTGTTCCCTGTTTAGTGTCTCAACCCCCTTACTATTCCACATATCTATTTATCCCCCTCGTGCTTCTATCAAGCAAACATCATTGCCTTGTTAGTTGTTGGTCTCCCTATGTCGATGTCAACATATATATTCCAAAGGATAGACCCAGAGGTCCTTGTATCCTAATTTCATCCACCTTATTGATGAGTTCCTTGGACCACTTGAAAGGAGTCATTAGTACCTTTCAGCTTGGTTTTGTTTCACTTGCTCGACTTCAGCTACACTATCGCACCATTGAGATTTGTATAGGGTATTGGTTCATTCATTATTTGGTCAAAGACCTCAATTGTCACCTAACTCTAGCACATTGGTGAGTCTATTTGTGGGACCCATATTGTTTCATGTCCCTTGTTATTTTCGTACTATGTTGGGAACAGTGTTCGGAATCCCCTCATTGTCATGATTATGTTTATCTCTAGTACTTGATGTTTTGTATTGTACGACAGAGATTCTGACTCTCAGTCATTGAGTCCATCCAGTTATGTACATCTCCAGACCCAATAGAGCATCAATTGTGATGATATTGCATTCCATGAGATTGTTTTTGTTCCTATGTATCATTTCTTCAGATCAGCATTTGTATTTAGCCTCCCATTGAGGCCACCATTAGGTATAACCAGTTTTATATGTATTGATCGGCTCTCATTTTTTGAGCCTTGATCCCCCTTTTTTTTTGAGACATTATTACAAGCATGGGTATTCCCGCCTCGTCCATATACATGTCTGAGATTATATGTACCTCGTCCATTTTTTAGAAGTAATACAAACCAAAATCCATTGTAGTTCGAATGAGGAGACTCCACTCCTCCATGGTTCTCTCTAGTCTCTCCACCATTGTCACCATTTTCCCTTGATCCTATGATGTCTATCGACCATACGATGAGCTCTTTCCCATCAGGGGGAAATCTATTAACACTGAAAATTGTTCACCTAGCTCTCCATGGTCTAAATCATAGTCATACATCATATTCCCATAATTATTTCCTCCATTTTGACCTACACATCTATATTTCCACTAAATATGGTCCAAAACATTATTATTCCTTCCCCATAAATGAAGGGAAGTTGAGAATTTATTATGATTTATCCACACT
The DNA here is from genome assembly GCA_001517045.1 of Pseudotsuga menziesii. Taxonomy (NCBI): domain Eukaryota; kingdom Viridiplantae; phylum Streptophyta; class Pinopsida; order Pinales; family Pinaceae; genus Pseudotsuga; species Pseudotsuga menziesii. The sequence goes on from LPNX010473977.1 coordinate 98,578, forward strand.
CTCTCCAAAAGGGACCAAAAAACCCTAAAAATGAGAATGGTTCAAAAACCATAGATAAATACCATGGGTCAAAAACCCTTGGAACATCCTATCAATACATTGTGAAAGCCTTCCCCAAAACACTTTTTTCAACTTTTTTCCATTTTCTCTCAATCACACTTTACATTTTTCTGCCATTATTCCCATATATTGCCATACCATTCCCAAGGTATACATTTATTTCGCTACATACCCATTTGGATTCATTCCCCCACTTGACAACGATTCATGGAAAGGACTGGAGACCCAAACTGTGGAGCTGCAGGACCATTTCCTTGAACGGCTACGGTGGCCCACATTTCAGAAAAGAAAAGGTATATTTTGTTATTGTTTTGCATTAGTTAGTATTATAAAATTGAAAAACCTAAAAAAGAATGTTATTGTTGTTTTTCCTCTCGTTATTATTGTTGAACTCTGCCATATGTTCTAGATGAGCTAGGGTAGGTTCTTTTGCATGTGGCTGGGGAGAAATGCCCACTACAAGTGACCAAAACAATTGGTCACAGTGGTTTTTTCAAGGGATAAATGACCAAAATTGAGAAATTTTAAGTGATTTAACTAAAAATGACCAAGATAAATGAACAATTTGGTCATGGGATAAGAATTAAACTAAAAATGACCAAGATAAATGACCAATTTGGTCACATGATAAGATTTAAACTAAAAATTACCACATAACAATTTGTCATTTATTTGGTCATTTTTAGTTGTGCCACTCTAACAATGGAAAATTACAATTTTAACAATAAATTTGTACAATTTACTAAATTTTAACACTGCAGATGGATTCAGAGACCCCTCAACCCTTATGAGGTGTCTCTGAATCCATCTATATTGTTAAAATTTAGTAAATAGTAACATTGTAGATGGAAGGGGTCTCTTCATGAAGGTCATTGCGAAGGAGAAGAGGGTGTTTTGAGTCATCAGTCATTGCCATGAGGTGTTGAGGAATACCAACATTAGCCATGTCCTGAGCGCGAGCATAGCATCAATGACCATGCCTTCTCGGGGCTCATTGTCCATCCTGATCCATGTTATTAGCTACTTTCCGATGAGCCTAACACCCTGCAACAACCTCAAAGTTTGAATTTGACCAATGTAAACAAAGCTTAAAGATCCTCCTACACTAAGGAGATCAATAAAGTAGTATGGGTAGTTGAATAATGACCCTCAGATTGTTCACAAGAGCCATAAGACCTTCATTGCAATGATTGAAGTTGTAGTTAATCCCTTTGAGCTGGTAGGTTATGTCGCTCTGCAACTTGAAGGGAGGGATTAATTCTTCCAAAGACTGACGTCCTCGTCGCCACTTCCCTGCCAGCTGACTCATCCCATCGAGTAACCCCCATCCCATCGACATTAATGTCTCTATTATTATTGCTTAACATGCCATTTGGGATTAGGATGTATTATTATATTTAAAAATAAAGTGTAATATAGTTAATGTTGTGTAAATGTTGTTATATATAGTGAATTATAGTGATAATAATATTTTTAAAAATATTTTTTGTAATATTATATGATTATAATTTTTAAGATTTTAATTAAATGTGGTATGATAGCATAATATATTAGTTATATTAAATTATGGTTATAATATGATAAATAATATAATATCTCATATCATTTAATTTTATAGATTGTGAACTATAATAGGTAGGATTATTTTTAATTCTATTATATATAATCTAAGTTTATTAAATCTAAAATTAAAATTTACAATTCTCTTCCAATTAACTTTTAGGATACTCTACACCCCTACTCTTTATTGTGTATGATGAAAGGAATTATACAACAACTCATATCTCATGTCCCAAACAAACAAAACAATGAATCAATCTGTATTTTGTGACCAACCACTTCAAACTTCGCACAATCCCAATCACTTTTCTTCAGTGGTGTTTTTCAATTATCTTTAGTAAAGACAGTGATATATCTTGATCATTTTATTCATTCATTCACTAAGAGGAAGGATTAGGCTTCCATTACGGTCTTTCCATATTCATTATGTCTCGCAGTGTTGGTGGCATGGCCATGGGCATGACCTTGGAGAAATCTGGTGAAAACGCACAACATGAGAATAGACATAGTTTGGATTTTGTGGAGACTGAGCTCAAGATTGGAATCCCAAGAGTAGATGTAGAAGACTCATGGGAATTCCAGAGGAGAAGTGGCAAAATAAGATTCTTGGAGGCCATGGAATCCATAAATTATACCACTCCAAATGATCGGGGCATTACAAGGACCGGCACACATGAGAATGTTGTTAAATTCAATGGAGCCATAGTCAAAGAAAAAGAAATGGCCCTTCCTGTCAATGACCTTGAAAGTATGGGGTCTCGATCTTCTCCTAAGTGAGTATCCCTTTTTCACAAAATAGATTATTGTTTGTACTATTTGGGGTTGTTAAGGGCATCCATTTTAACTAGAAAATGTATGGGTGTTTTTTTTCCTTTTCTAGGGAACAGATTTTTGGGTGGCCACCTCTCAAATATTTTAAGAAAGTGAGAATGAAATCTATGTATGTAAAAGTGAACATGGATGGAGATCCCTATCTCAAAAAGGTGGACCTCAAATTGTACATCAATTACCATGACCTCTCCTCTGCACTCCAGAAGATGTTTAGTTGCTTAACCACCATGGGTATGACTCAATTAATGTCCATTCCCTTAAATTTTCTATTAGTTGTAAATCACAGGATGTATTATATTGAAATGTCAAAATGTTTCCAGGGAAGTGTGGGTCCCATGGGCTGAACAACAACAATTTGAATGGGTCATAATATGTGCCTACCCATGAAGACAAGGATGGATATTGGATGCTTGTAGGCAATGTTCCATGGCAGTAATTACTTTTAAGATTTTGTTTACTATTGTTTTACCTTCATAAGTCTCAATAGTTTCCCTGTAAACTTTGAAAATTGATGATGTGGATTGTGGATTGGAAGAGAAGAGTGAATTTAATTTTATTATATAGATTCTAAATTTATTAAATCTAAAAATTGTATTTCTCATTTTCCCTTTTGCAGATTTATGCTATGATGACTTTATTTCTCATTTTTCCTTTTTCAAATTTATGTTGTAATGGCTTGTCTTAGTTAGCTCATATATGGTTTGAATCACGAGAGTGCCATTGTGGAACCAAAAATAGGTTGTTGAAATATTGTAACTTCGAAGAATATTCTATATGTATCTTTTGTGGTCCCCGATGGTCCTACCGAGAGAACCACTTGTATTATCTTGTACCCCGATGCTTCTAATTGGAAGAACTAATAAGAGTCATGAGGTAGTCCCCTCTAATTGTAAAGGTGGGTCATTAGCACCCCAGTGTGGTTACTTGAGCCTACATGTGTAAATCGAGCCTACATGATTTAACTCGAGCCTACATGTCGAATGAGTTAATTCAAGTGAACGGATGATTATAAATAGAGGTGTGGTGCTCCTCACTTGGGAGACACACACTCTCACTTGTGTAGCGCATTAGTGGAGAAGAGAAGTAGCTGGAGAAGGAGGAGGATCAAGATTTGATCTCCTTGATGGTTTTATCTTTTATCTTTTTGTGGCATCTATATTGAGGAAGCTTTTGCTGGGTTTTTCCCAGGATAAATCTTTGTGTTCCTTTTGTATGGTTGTGCTTGTCTATCTTTCAGTGATCCTGTTTATATGCTTTTGTTATGAAATCGAAATGAAATACTAATGATCTAGCTTAGCATATGAAAATTTAACATGGTATCAGAGCCACCATGAAAGAAGACATTGTGCAGCTACAGAATATAGGGCTTCTTAATTTTTGGGACTCTATCCACAATCGATCAGCAAAATAAGGCTAGACTGACTCTCCATTGAAAGGCGCATCTTTCTGGTTGAAGTGGAATTTGATTCTGAGCATTTTCAGTTTTGGTGCAGAAAATTAGGGCTTTCTACAGAAGAGGAATTTTTGAGTGATCCTGGAATAGGATTCTTCTCCTCATAAAAATCGAATTTTAGAGACCTGGATCAATAAATTTGGTTGGGTGAAACTCCGGGAAAGTCAAACCCTAGTTTGACCCCGAGCTAGAAAAACCCTAAATACTAAACCTGATAAGTTTTGGTACATTCGCTATATCCTGATATTGGAAAAGGATCAGGAGCTAAAAATTGTATATTCCAAAGATACAATCCTGATGTACAATGTATCCAAAATTCAGCCTCATATTCACTATATTTCTGGAGATATGATTGCTCCAAGTTAGGGTTCCATCCTCTTCCAGAATTCATCCCTAAACAGGACACCTACGCAGAATTGTTGTAGCTTGGGCTACAGAGATCCAAATGGAATTCCTAAAGATGTTCCAGAAAAATCACAGATTGTAATTTCTGTGGTATAAAGTGCAGAACCAGAATATGAAACAGTGACACGTGGCAGGCTGTATAACTTCACTGTTATCAACAGTCCTGTAACAGGTCACCTTGGGAAAAGGATCATAAATCCAAATTGGTGAAATAAATTTTGATGAAACCTATGGTGTTGGATCAAGGACATGCAAGGTTACCTCATTGAAATAGTGTAGACATATAAGAGTAGAAATTTAGGATATATCACAGAAATAGTGACAGGCATTTCTACAGAAGAAATTGGAAAACTAGGGCTTCCTGTTCCAGGAGCTTCCCTCTATTGTTTTCAGAAAAGGAGTACATTGGACAGCTCCATTTGAATAGATATATATTTCTATCCAATAAGATATAAAATATTCCAATTTTTTAAAATTAGGGTTTCTCTGACAAACCCTAGATCAGCCAGCTCCGGAAGCAGGACAGACACCTCAAATCGGTAAGATCTAATATTTTGCTATTTGCATTTGAGGTTATCATTTCAAAGTGATATATCACATCAGCTTGATGATAAGATTGATGAAGTTGGCACCTTCCAAGCATGGAAGTATTTGATCTCTTTGAATAAAATGAATTGGACACCTACATGAGTAGAGAGGTTACAGTTCTGAGTCTCAAATCCTTACACCAGAAGAACTTGGTCAAGGCCAAGAAGATCATTATTGATTCAGTCACGGATCAACTTGTACCACAAGTGTCTTCCCTAAAGACACTGAAAGAGATGTTTGATTCCTTGACCAAGCTAATTGAAGGAAATAACATACATCGGAAGATGACCTTAAGAAACAATTTGAAGAGGTAAAAGAAGAGGTGAAGAATGCAGAAGTGGTGATAGCCACCTTGAATGACCTCCCAGGATCATGGGATTCATTCATGTGAAGAATGTATGCCAGAAGGAAGTGATTACTTTCAGCTCAACTCATAAGAAGAGAAGAAGAAGATGGGAGCAATTGAAGATCAAGTTCTCACCATTCAAAGAAGATCCCTCATGCGATGAGGAATATGAAGAACTCAAAAACCTCTTATTCATATTATCATTTAGATAAGAAATGATGATTTCATGAATGGAGAAGATGATAAATCAGAATGATCAAGATGGAGTCTACCCATGAAACAAATAAAAGATAAGTATTCAATTGTCATTTCATGATATTGTTTTGTTATACATTTGATTATATTCAGTTGATGTGTTATACATGATAGATTGTTTGCATTAATGACTATATACTACTAATATGCATGTGATGGGTAAGTAGCTCATGGTGCTATACAACCCTCCATTGCTACTTATTTAGAATGAAGCCTCCTTGCTGACATATTGGATTAGTGCACAATCTCAATAATGTCATGATAGAAATGGAAGGCATCTAGAAAGTTTCTATGAGATATGGATGAATGCTGTATTGGCTAAACAGTTGCATGATGCATAAGAATTTGTCGTTATGCATATGTTTTATGAAATAGTTCTAACCATGCAACTGGTGCATTTGAATTGTAGGAAAGGTCCTGTACAACCTCCTACAAGAAGGATGAGACTTGTTCTGAAGAACAAGTGATGACAATTCAAGATTCACTCCAATAAAATTTGAAGCTCCTAGGTTCAGAGACACCATGATGGAAGAAAAAGCTTCAGAGAGCAATAGATCCACCTCGAAGGATGAAGACCACCATGGGTACGAGAGATAACTCAAGATGAAGAAAAGAATTCTATGAAAGAAGCTATGATCAAAGAATAATAGTTGATCATGGGGAATGATGTATATGATATGATTTCGATACATAAAGGGAAGTATGTAGTATCCTCCATATGGATCTACAAGAACAAGTATACAAAGCAAGGTTCGTGATTTGCCTAGGAAATAATATACTATGACATGACATACTCTATTGACCATGATATATCAAGCATAGAACCACCTGTACAGAATGTAGATGATACTCCACTTCAGAGGGAGTGACTACAGAAGATATCTAAGTTTGACATGGTACGACATGATGGATAGCTTCGTGATGGATCGAGACTTTACCAAGGGTAAAGTGGGTTCCAACCTTCAAAGTTGAATGCAGAAGACTAGGATATGTTGATGATTTGACAAGATGAACTCATGGAAGATGTTATGATGAAAGAATACTAGAATGATGTTTGGGATATAGTACTCAAACCAGAAAGCAAGAATGTGGTATATTACAAATGGATTTGCAAGATAAAATATGTCGCTGATAGAAGTAAGGAAAGACTTGTGGCTAGAGGTTTCTATAAGAAAGAGGAAATTAATTCTGAAGAGACACTTACTCCAAGAAGAAAGGTACACTTCCTTCAGAACTATGATGGTAGTTGCTTCCATGATGAAGTAAAGACAATCCTTCCTTAATGGTATGATTGGGGAAGAGTTTTACATCGAAAGGATTTGAAGTTGAAGACAGGTGGACTCATATATGTAAGTTGAAGAAGGCCCTCTATGGCATGAAGCAAGCTCCCAGTGCTTGGTATGGAAGGATAGACAATTTCCTATCAATTATGGGCTTTACCAAGAGTAAAGTTGATCCTAACCTTTATCTCAATGTTGTAGAAGATGAAACTGTCATCCTGTTATTATATGTGGATGACTTATTCTTGACAGGGAAGGAGAAACAGATCATGGAAAGAAAAAAGAAACTAGCAGAAGAATTTGAGATGAAAGACCTTGGGTTAATGCACTATTTCCTAGGTCTGGAAATATGACAAAGTTTAGAAGAAATATTTCTCAACCAGGGAAAGTATGTGGTAGAGATATTGAAGAGATTCAATATGTTGGAATGCAAAGCCATGGCCACACCCATGGACTCCAACCTGAAGCTGTTAGCTGATGACTCATCAGAGTTAGTGGATGTGACTCATTACAAACAGATCATTGGGTCATTGATGTACTTAACAAATACCAGACCAGACATTTGTTTTGCTGTGAACACCTTAATTCAATATCTTGTTCAACCAAGATGGGTTCACCTAGTAGCTGTAAAACATGTGATGAGATATCTGAAAGGGACTATAAAACTTGGTCTATACTATGATGGTATCCATGACTACAGATTGTCTGGCTATACAGATGCAGATTGGGTTGGAAGTATCTCAGATAGGAAAAACACATCAGGTAGATGCTTTTGTTTGGGGTCTACTATGAGTTCATGGTTTAGCAAGAAACACTCCAGTGTTTCTCTTAGAACAACAAAAGCAGAATACATAGCAGATTGCTCTGCTAAGTTGTGAAGCCATATGGCTTCGGAAGCTGATATCAAGTCTCCTTGACCTGAAGATGGATACTACATTGATTCTATGTGATAACAAGATTTGTGATAACAGAGAACCCTGTGTTCCATTGTAACACATAGAAATATGATATTTCTACATACAAGATAAAGATGCAGATGATGATGTTTCAGTATTCCCATACTAAAGATATAGATGATGTTTCAGTATTTACATATTGTAGATGCAGATGATGGTGACTCCGTATTTCTATACTGAATATAGAGGTGATGATGCTTTCAGTATTTCTATACTGAAGATATAGATGATGATGCTTTCAATATTTACATACTAGAGATACAGATGGTGATAGTTCGGTATTCACATACTGAAGATGTAGATGATGATGGTCTAGATGATGATGTGTTGATGAAAAATCTATCTCGAGTAAAGTTCAAACACTTTTTGAGACAAGATTGGTGTGGTTCGGAAAGACCTTCCTAAAAGGGGGAGTAGTGATGTTGCAGTGGGATTGTATCATCCCTAGGCACTTGCCCTAAAGTGATCCGGAGACCTCGGTCTTTGAGAATGAAGAGGGATTGTATCATCCTAGGAAATGTGTTCAGAACGGATCCGGTGAACTTCGGTCATCGAGAAGGTGGTAGGATTGTATCATCCTTGGACTTCGGTTCAAAACAGATCCGGTGAACTTCGTTCATCGAGAAGGTGGCAGCATTGTATCATCCTTGGACTTCAGTTCAGAATGGATCCAGTGAACTTTGGTCATCGAGAAGGTGGCAGAATTGTATCATCCTTGGACTTCGGTTTAGAATGGATCCGGTGAACTTCGGTCATCGAGAAGGTGGTAGGATTGTATCATCCTTGGACTTTGGTTCATAACAGATCTGGTGAACTTTAGTCATCGAGAAGGTGGTAGGATTGTATCATCCTTGAACTTCGGTTCAGAACGAATCCGGTGACTTCGGTACTCGAGAACATGTGTTGATCCCATAATTCCTAGAGGAAGGATTGTCTGAGTTCCACATATGTGTTGATCCCATAATTCCGAAAGGAAGGATCGTTAGTAACTCTGTAAAGACCTAAATCCTGTAATTCTGAAAGGAAGGATCATTGACTTGATCTCGTAATTCCAATAGGAAGGATTTTCTAAGTTCCACAGATGTTTTGATCCCGTAATTCCAATAGGAAGGATTGTTTGAGTTCCACAAATGTGTTGATCCCATAATTCCGAAAGGAAGGATCGTTAGTAACTCCGTAAATACCTAAATCTTGTAATTCTGAAAGGAAGGATCATTAGTAACTCCGTAAAGACCTAAATCCTGTAATTCCAAAAGGAAGGATCGTTGGTAGCTCCGTAAAGACTTGATCCCATAATTCCAATAGGAAGGATTGTCTGAGTTCCACAGATGTGTTGATCTTGTAATTCCAAGAGGAAGGATTGTCTAAGTTCCACAAATGTGTTGATCCCATAATTCTGAAAGGAAGGATCGTTAGTAACTCTGTAAAGACCTAAATCCCATAATTCCGAAAGGAAGGATCGTTAGTAGCTCGATAAAGACTTGATCCTGTAATTCTGAAAGGAAGGATCGTCTGAGCTCCACATATGTGTTGATCCCATAATTTCAAAAGGAAGGATCATTAGTAACTCCGTAAAGACCTAAATCCCATAATTTCGACAGGAAGGATCGCCTGAGTACCACAGACATGTTGATCCTGTAATTCCGAAAGGAAGGATCATGTTGATGATGATGATGCTGATGTTTTGATGATGTTGATGTCTTGATGATGATGATGTTGATGTTTTGATGATGATGATGTTTTCATGATGATGTTTCTGATCAAAAGATCAAAGTATGACGATGATGTTGTTGCTAATCGAAAGGGCAAAGTGCTGAAGATGATGTTGCTGATCGAAAGATCAAAGTGCTGAAGATGATGTTACTGATCAAAAGGTCGAATTGTTGAAGATGATGTTTCTGATCGAAAGATCAAAGTGCTGAAGATGATGTTGCTAATTGAAAGATCAAAGTGTTGAAGATGATGTTGTTGATAGAATTGTCAAAGTGGTGAAGATGATTTTGCTGATCGAAAGGTCGAAGTGCTGAAGATGATGTTGCTGATCGAAAGGTCAAAGTGCTGAAGATGTTGCTGATCGAAGCAGTCAAAGTATTAATGATGATGAAGACTGAAGATTGAAGATGAAGACTACATAATGTTGAAAAGCTTCCAATGATTTATAGATGTGTTACCCTAATGATGTTGTTGATGTCCTCTATCTCTCTCCTACTATTGTTGTTGTTGATGTTGTTGTAGAATACCCTTATCGTTAAGGGGGAGTGTTGAAATATTGTAACTTCGAAGAATATTCTATATGTATCTTTTGTGGTCCCCGATGGTCCTACTGGGAGAACCACTTGTATTATCTTGTACCCCGATGCTTCTAATCGAAAGAACTAATAAGAGTCATGAGGTAGTCCCCTATAATTGTAAAGGTGGGTCATTAGCACCCCAGTGTGGTTACTTGAGCCTACATGTGTAAATCAAGCCTACATGATTTAACTCAATCCTACATGTCGAATGAGTTAATTCAAGTGAATGGACAAATATAAATAGAGGTGTGGTGCTCCTCATTTGAGACACACACACTCTCACTTGTGTAGCGCATTAGTGGAGAAGAGAAGAGTAGCTGTAGAAGGAGAAGGAGGAAGCTTTTGCTGGGTTTTTCCCTTTAGGGTTTTCCCAGGATAAATCTTTGTGTTCCTTTTGTATGGTTGTGCTTGCCTATCTTTCAGTGATCCTGTTTATATGCTTTTGTTATGAAATCGAAATGAAATACTAATGATCTAGCTTAGCATATGAAAATTTAACAGGATGTATTATATTGAAATGTCAAAATGTTTCTAGGTAAGTGTGGATCCCATGGGCTGAACAACAACAATTTGAATGGGTCATAATATGTGCCTACCCATGAAGACAAGGATGGATATTGGATGCTTGTAGGCAATGTTCCATGGCAGTAATTACTTTTAAGATTTTGTTTACTATTGTTTTACCTTCATAAGTCTCAATAGTTTCCCTGTAAACTTTGAAAATTGATGATGTGGATTGTGGATTGAAAGAGAAGAGTGAATTTAATTTTATTATATAGATTCTAAATTTATTAAATCTAAAAATTGTATTTCTCATTTTCCCTTTTGCAGATTTATGTTATGATGACTTTATTTCTCATTTTTCCTTTTTCAAATTTATGTTGTAATGGCTTGTCTCAGTTAGCTCATATATGGTTTGAGTCACAAGAGTGCAATTGTGGAACCAAAAATAGGTATGCAATATTTTTTCTTTTATGAATACGAACAACAAGGATTCATGTTATTTTCTTGGTTCAAGGTTCCATTCTCTGGCGAAATGAAGGCTAGGGGCAGTAGGCCTCTGCTCCTCCACATTCCTGACCTCGGTCATCCCTCCCTCTACCACGCCCTCGCAATCTTGTTCCACATGACCTCTCCCCCAACCCTTTTGTTGGGAATATCTCCACCCCTCTCAAGCCCCAATATGTTGTTAAATCCACCAAGAGGGGTTCCATTGTGCGGGTTTCCCTTGACCTCTTTACATAAATATTCCTCTTATTCCTATCAGGGCCAAGATTCACATTTGTTGCATGCATATTTGGCTAATTTAAATTTCTAGGAGGGGAGGAGATTACATAAAATATTTTCCCTATTGACAAAGACATAATAAATCGAATACCAATATCAATATTTAAGATGAAATTGCCTCTGGAAATGGTAGCCTTGTGAGGCATCATCATCAATACAACATCTCTTCATTAGATTGGTGGCTGGATGATTCTGGTTTCAAAGGTGTGAGATTTCCCATCCCATGGGATCTTGTACTGCAGTCAATTCTAAGGGTCTTGGGACACTACCTTCTAGCTTCTCTCAATCCATAGGAAGTCAATAATGTTGCTTTGTCTACAATACGGGTGATATTCACTAGAGTCTCGCATGATCTAGTCCCTAAAGCAATTATGTCCACCAGGAGTCTCATAAGGTTGGACATAGCTTCCCGGGAAACCATGATGGTCACTATTGTTGCCAATGTTGCTAGAAATACCAATACTCCTACCAAGCACAAGAATCATGAGGTATTCCTGACATCTAGATGAGTGTTCTCTGTGCTTTATTATTTTACTCTATAATTCTTTATAGATCCCTACCTGATTTGTTTCATTCCTATTTACGATTGGCATAAACATATAAAAGGAAAGAGTCTTTCAGGCATCAGCAAATGAATTTTATACAGTGTAGTATTTTGTTTAACATAATGGATTTCATGTCTATTGTCTAATTGCCTAAATTAGATAATTCCTCACCAAGTGAAATTGTCAATAGTCGACGCATCCATCTTTTCTTTGTCTTTAGAGTGTTTTATAAATTCACATGGTTTTCTCTAAAGCGTGACAGATTGTTTCCAGCAAAGGTTTATTTGTGGATCATCAATAGGGTAATGAGATTGTGATAGTTTATTTATGTTAGATTGTTTAACTGCAACACAGGATGTCTCAACTGCAAGTTGTTTTATTCATTAAAATGTTTCTAATTAAAATGTTTGTAAATTGACATTATTTAATTCACCATTTAATAGGGGAATTCTTTAATTTGAAGTCTTATTTACATTTATCTACAATGATAAATAAGAGTTTTTTGTTTACAAATTGAAAGAAATAAACACTACCAAGGTTTCTTAATTTTTTCTTCTCACTTTGGATCCATTCTTTAACTTAGATGCCCTAGGGCTAGTGCACCTTAGCTCTCCCGTATCCTCATCTCCAACACTCAAAACATACCCAAATCCTCCTCCCTACACCTTAATGTCCTTCCTTTTCACCCCCGACTTCCCTAAAGGCACTCCCTTACACCTTTATTGGTTTCACTTTCATATTTTTAACCCTCACTTACCTAACTTCACATCCATGGGTCTACTATAGTAGTATCACCATCCCTCTATCTTCCCCTCAAGCTACTGCAGTTTTTTGCTCCCAAGCCTCGATCACCCTTTGGTAGGCTGCTAGCAGCCTTACCTATTCTACCTTACCACTTTCCCTACTTGGTACCTTCCCTAAAAGGTTGTTACACCCTCAGTTCATTATGATAAGACCCTTTCCCCTTACCTTAAACCACCTTTTGTTCTACTCCCTTCACTCCTATTGGGCCGAATTAATGTCGTTTTAATTCTGTTGTAGTAGTTTCCCAGCCATTTAATTTGTCAATCCAAGGTTCATAGGATTACGAAGCACATGCAAAGTATATGCAAAACTGAAGCGAAATTAAGCTAATCTAACCCCTCGTAAAACTAAGACTAATATAATCTAACCCCCCTTAAGATGAAACAAGCAATTGCTAATCTAATGCTGGAAGATGAAACACACGGTTGAAAGTAAATTGCATAAAAGAAAGACAACATATGAAGAGCAGCAAGACAACACATTTGAGCTCACATTAACCATAAAGCAATCTTAAATTACATCATAAGAATCAATCATAAATCATGAAAGCATCAAACCAATATTATGAACAAAAGCTAAGAATTCCCTTCTCCATATTACAAAGTCAAGACTAACTTCTACAATCTACTATTCTCTAAGATAATCTAAGATCTAAAATATTCTAAGATAATATCCCCCCCCAAATGAAGAGAGACCACTCTCTTTTATACATGAACTTGTTTGAGAAGAAGATAACCATCTCATAATGAGAGATCCACTATTCACTCAACCACTCAACTACTTTCCTATTATTACAAGATATGATCCCTTCAAATCCTCCACATATCTTTCACAAATTATCCACATGTCTCTCAACCAAATCTCCATGATCTTCTCCTTGGAATATTCTTTGCATAACTATCTCCTTGAAATGGTGGAGGAGATATACATGAAGTCTTTTCTTTGAATTAATCCTTCACATATTCCTACACATTACAATGCCCATCCATACTTTGAGATATTAGTGAAAAACATGTTAATTTTCTAATATTTAATCATAAATTCACTTATAATACTAAAAAGAAATAAAGTGGAAATAATAAGGTGAAACCCACATATATGTATGGAAATGGTATGATAAAAGGTTAATGGGACGATGAAATGTGAGGAATAGTGGAAGATAAAGTGGATGAAAAAGTGACATTTCTGAATCCCAACATACTCCCCAACTGAACTTGTTGCATGTCTTCATGCAATCATGTATGGATCTTCTCAAGAACTTTTGGCATCTAAACTTTGGCTTTGATTGATGATGTCTTTTTAACAATGAATATTTCCAGGGTGTGAAATACATGAGTAACAATTGGCATTTCCTTATGGTTGGTTCTTGTGTGACAACCATGAATATAAAGAATGTTGGTTCTTGTGTTAACAACATTCATTTCATGATGTGAAATGCATGAGTAACAGCTGACATTTTCCTTATGGTGGGTTCTTGTGTGACAACCATGAATGTAAAGAATGTTGGTTCTTGTGTTAACAACCTTCATTTCGTCATCTATTTTGTAGCTGCATAATAATTTAACCATATACTCACTGAAAATGATAAGCTATTAATGTGCATAGAAAGCATCATTGTGCATAAGAAATCCTCTTCTTTATCTTTATGAATCATGCCAATATGTATATCAATATGTATGAAGCAAAGTCCAATAGAGGGTTTGTCGGAAAAGAAATGCTCATGAATGGTAAATGAGATGAAAAATGGGTGATGGTGGTGAAAAGAATGGAATGATAGTAGTGAGTATGTATTGAATATAGTTCCCCCTCACCAACTGATGTGGTTGCATGTCCTCATGCAACCTAGCATGGGCTATGAAACAAATGAAGCATGGTGAGGGAATTTTCCAAATTATTCATTTCTAGCATGTAAGGAATTGCTTGATTAAAGTTTAGAGAACAACATACCCCCACTTACCCAAAAAGTAGATGAACGATGCAACAGGAATGTAGCTGATGCCGCTGGATCATGGAATGTGTCACTGCTACTGCAGTTGTAACTGCTGGATCATGGGCAGTGAAGGAATCAGAACTACTGCTACTAAATCATGGAAACTATGTCACGGCTACAAGATAAAAATGTAACTGTAAATGCTGTTGCAGATGTAACTGTTGGAACTGTTGTAATGTGAAGTGGAGGAATCTAAACTGCTGCTGATAAATAATGGAAATGTGGAAGGCAGAAAGTGGAACTGTGGTACACTCATAAATCTGAAGTCATGTTTCAGCAACTACTAATGGATTCATGAGAAAGAATGTATAGTCTTCACCCACTAAAAAACCCGATGGTACAATTCTAGTCATGCGAAAAAATGTGTCGAGGTCAAGCATGAAGAGAAATCATTGGATTACTGGCCATTGATGAATGTCGTTAACCAATGCGAGGCAACTCACCAGTGATGTCAATGAGTGCCAATATACCTAAGTACATCTTGCAAAGTGCAAATAGATGTGCTGATGTCAAGCCACTTGCAAGATCTGACGATCAAGGGATATTTATGAATTCCCATTATTGTCAATGAGAGAACTTGCCATTAAGGCATGCAAGCCTCCAGGTACTCAAAATGAACTCTATTCTATATCCCAGATGAGGTACTGGGGTCAATGGGGAAAGACTTGTTGAAAGGTGGGACTTAAGGAATCTCACATCAGTCAACACGAGTTGGTATAAAAATATTGGTAGGGCTATAAGTGAAAAGATCTCACAGTTAGGCAGTGGATATGGCAAGGCTATGTAGTCATGGAAAGAGATCTGGTTTTATTCAGAA
The DNA here is from genome assembly GCA_001517045.1 of Pseudotsuga menziesii. Taxonomy (NCBI): domain Eukaryota; kingdom Viridiplantae; phylum Streptophyta; class Pinopsida; order Pinales; family Pinaceae; genus Pseudotsuga; species Pseudotsuga menziesii. The sequence goes on from LPNX010473977.1 coordinate 114,046, forward strand.
GGAAAACTAGAATGGAAAAATGAACTGACAAAGATAAAGGGATGTATGCAATTCAGAAATATAGGCATGTGTGAATTCAAGACAGATAAAGCGATGGAAAGTGGACTTCAAGACATGGATCCTGAAGGTGCTCTGAAGGAGAAATATGGATAAACAATCATGATGCAAATGAATTTATGGATGGTTTCTATGTAACAACCAATGTTATGATGTTTATCAGCAAACTTCATGAGCAACATCTGCTTCAGGCTATCTATCAAAGCATGTTTCTTAAAAAATTTGTGTTTCTTTGAAAAATCACTTCAGCAGCAAAATGCGACTGTCTCTGAAACTTGAAAACAACTTTAGTACAAAATCCTGCATGAAAACTTATTAGTGAATATGTATTGAATATAGTTCTCCCTCCCCAACTGATCTAGTTGCATGTCCTCATGCAACCTAACATAAAAATTGTGAGAAAGTTCTTAAAAGAAAACATATCATGCAGAAAGAAGTCCATAAGCTGCAAAGAAAATTACTTGTTTTCCGCGTTGGTTTCATCTGCGATTATTGTCAAAGTGACTTTAAGAAAAATAATTCAGCATTAATCATAAAATCAATTTCAGGAAAAATGAAAACGTCCATTTGCAACTTTATTTTTGTTTTGGTTGTTCTTATTTTTTTTAACTTTTTGTGAATATTATATTTTTTTTCTTTTTCAAAATGTAAAACAAAAGAAATATTTTTTATAATTTTATATATTTTTCTTGTTTTTGTTTTATTTTTACAACACACCAAAATAAAATAAATGCAAAAATAAAGAAAAATGGCAAAAATACTAAAACTTAAATTTATCCATATATGCGTTCATGGGCATTCATGTCTCGACAGTGAACAAAACAATCAAAATTTAAAAATTTAATAGTTGTAACAGCCAGCTGCAACACCACCTAGATGTGACAACTAGATGCAATAGCCAGCTGCGACAGCAGCTACAACAGCCAACTGCGATAGTGGATGCAACAACCAGCTGCGACAGTGCCTGCAACAGCCATTAGATCATAAGTCAAGGTTAATATAAAATATATGCATACTTGCCACATTAGTATCGATCTTCTCCTGTTGTTGGTGAACGACTGCTCCACTCCATAATAGATGATTGTATTGAGCCTCTAGAGCTAATCGTGGATGTGTTTCTTAGACCTTTACTATAAATTCATACGTTGCACTGACAAACCTCACAAGCAAAAAAAAAAATATTAGAATTTCAAATTCATTCTTGTGGCTCGCTATTCTCATGTCTTCTCTTTATTAATTGCCATACACAGCATCTCATTATTTAATACAAACTTATAGATAATTGCAAATTTGAATTTACTGTCAGTTGCCTTTTATGCATGTGAAGTTATGATGTTCACGTGACCATAGGCAGCCACACACTTATTTTCTAAGTCGATAGAAGTGCTTGAAGGTGCCCGAGTTGGTTTTGTCTGTGTAGTGTTGTTGGTTGTGGCAACGTTTCAAACTATAATATTATGATTACCGTAAATCGATGATATTTAGGGGGTTCCGATGATGCTTAATCGTCTTCATTTCTCTTTCCCATTTCTAAACTTCCGAACATCCTGTAACAGAAAATCAATCCTAAAAACAAAATATGCATCATTAGGCACAAGGATTTCAATATACTGGAAACAGGAAGCTCCAATGTCAATATCATGCCCTGAATCCAAATTTTCCAATGTTTTTTTTAAGGACGCTTGGAAGAGAAAAGACAATCAAAATCAAATCTGTGCTTGTTTTCATGTAAAACGGAAAAATATTAAAAATACATGGAATCTCCATATTTTTTTGTTTAAGTTGATGGGAAATAAAATCGTTGCTAGTGAACAAAGCCGAACCGCAGAGTTTTTATTATTTCTGTTTACCATCCTGTGCACAAAAAGAGTTAGCCAATTGTAAAATCGCAATGAACGTTTTCAATCATTACTTAATGCACACATGACTATGGAAACTAAATGCATATATCCAACACATATTCATACAGAGATACATTCATCATTGAATTTCAGTTTCTAGATGGAAGCTTGTTTTGTGTGTTATAAACAGTTTTTCCAGAGAAATATCAGCCCTTTTTCTGAGCTTTGTTTAGCCTTTTCTTTGTTTAGCCCTTTTTCTGAGCTTTGTTTAGCCTTTTCTTTGTTTAGCCCTTTTTCTAAGCTTTGTTCCGCCTTTGTTCATCCTTTGCTCAGCCTTCGCAAAACTATGTTCAGCCTTCATAGAACTATGTTCAACCTTCACAAAACTATGTTCAACCCTCACAAAACTATGTTCAGCCTTCACAAAACTATGTTCAGCCTTTATTTTCACAGCAATGGAGTTTACTGTTTCAGTTGCTTGGAACCGGCCGCAACAGTAAATCTGGAAAATATCCTCCCAAAGAACCAACTGTATATCGCAAATAGTGGCTTTGTTTGGTGATTTCCTCACAATTCAGGTAAAGGAGGATGTTATGCACAAAACCTATTTCTTGGATTTTCAAAATTCGTTTCCATATGCTCGCAAATAGAGATGTGAGTCAAGGTGTTCTTATCTGGGATGCATGTTGGGCCGGCGTAGACTACCTGACAGTGTTTTGGTAATAACTTATTTTTTTAAATCCCCATTTGAATGATTCCAAATCCAAAAGAAAGTGTATTCATAGGGATACTTACAGTAGAAACAATCTTTAAAAATTCTATGGTATGGTATGTCATATAATCTGAATAACAGCCTGCATCCTAATGTTGTTTGTGAGTTTCAGCCTAGACCAACGGTCACTATTTTGAGTACAACATTTTCGTTAAAAGATGGATTGATGTGATTCCAATTGGAGATGAAAATATATTAATATAGGTATCTCCAATAGAAACAAGTTTTGAATACAAGAAGAATTGATGGGTCAAATATGCCAATGAAAAGCTGAGAAAGCAGAGTTTTTAGAGTGCAGATTTAGAATAGGTAGTTAGTATTTTGGGCATATCTCCTTCGTACGTTATCAAAATTGAATGATTAAAATTGTGTTGTAAACTATATTGATAGGAGAGTATGCATTAGAAACATGTTTTTATAATTCATCCATTGGTTCTCCCAAAACCTGACTGTCCCGACTATATTCTTGAGCTCCCTACTACACCCCTAGTAAGTATTTTGACAGTATATTTTTCATTTTAGAACAAAATTGAAGAATTCAAATCGGATTGGAAACTATACTTGGAGGGATACTTTGTATAGAAATAGGTTTTAAAACTAATCCCTTATTTTCCCTAAAAATAGGACTGTCCCGACTGTGTTTTAGCAAATTTTAACAAGCCAAAATGCCAAAAAAATGTAATAGATGAAACATAGCTTCCACACAATGATATGAATGGTTGCAGATGTCTAAAATGATATATATATATATATATATATATATATATATATATATATTAATGGAATACATCCACATATCTTCAAGCAATTCATACCTATGATGGCTTACACAGTGTGTTGCAGCCACAACTGCAACTCCTAAAAATGATATGATTTTCGAAATAAAATCTATGTAATTTTGTGGTTGTATAAATGGTTTGGAAGAGTTAATTTTTAGAAAGCTGCAGGATGAAGGACGAAGGAAAAAAGATGTTTGTGACTCCAACCGACGAGAAGCTTGCAGGCGTGACATTGTGTTTCAGCTACTGCGTTTCATCTTATGTGTTTCAACTGTAGCTGTCACAACTTATTTTGCAAATAAAAAAAACAATTATGAGCAAATGGAACAAATTGGAGACAAAAAATAGATTAGGCAAAAAAAATGTCCATTCGTCAACAATAAGAATTCTTCCTGAAATCAATTTAGTCATCCTATTTCTGATCCTCGTGATCGCACGAAGCACGGAGGAGAGCATACTTATTCTGGGTGAAAGCAAAGACTAGAGATAAAATCCTACCTACTCTATGCTAATTGAGAATTAGAAAACAATTACATGTAATCAAATAGCTAGTGCAGCCATACACGAACAGTAATAATTATATATTATCTTTCAACTCTGTGAATGAACAATGGAAATATACAAAGATGAACAAATTTAATTGTTGTGGCTATGATCTAACTAAATAAAAAGAAAAACTAAACTGTTCTAACCTCATACTCGCTTGAAACCATCGTTCGTTAGGGCTTTCGTAGGCATAGTTTTCACTCCTCATATCATGCTGCAACTCCTTGTGGTCCTCCTCAATCTCTTTTTCGCATGATTGTTCTCCATCAAATGTGCAGGATTCTTTGTATGCTAATTCTTCATCTATTTCTGGAGGAGTAATTAAGCTCTCGGCTGCTGTCAGGATCTCCTCTTCGAGAGAAGAGGAGATCCCCACTTTTGCAAGGATATAAGTGAGTTGTTCCAAGCTTAAACTCATTGTTAAATCATTTTTAAAAAGGTATTCTTACAACACCCAAATCTAAATGAAAAATTTAAATAAACACTCTTGCTGAAACAAATTAAAAAAAAACACTCTATACAAGAAAAACAATTACTCTTCACAGTTGCGAGAAAACACACTTACTGAAATTGAAATTCACACTTGCATAATTGAAACACTCTTTATAGAAATTGAAATTCACTCATTGCAGAAATTAAAATTCACACTCTAGTGTACGCTTACAGAAAAATAATCAAACTAACTTCAATCCATCGTGCTTCCCCAGCAATGGCGCCAAAATGTTGGGCCAAATTAATGTTGTTTTAATTCCGTTGTAGTAGTTGCCTAGCCATTTAATTTGTAAATCCAAGGTTCGTAGGATTATGAAGCACATGCAAAGTATATGTAGAACTGAAGCGAAATTAAGCTAATCTAACCCCCCATAAAACTAAGACTAATCTAATCTAACCCCCCTTAAGCTGAAACAAGCAATTGCTAATCTAATGCTAGAAGATGAAACACGTGGCTGAAAGTAAATTGCATAAAAGAAAGACAACATATGAAGAGCAACAAGACAACACATGTGAGCTCACATTAACCATAAAGCAATCTTAATTTACATCACAAGAATCAATCATAAATCATGAAAGCATCAAACCAATATTATGAACAAAAGCTAAGAATTCCCTTCTCCATATTACAAAGTCAAGACTAACTTCTACAATCTACTATTTTCTAAGATAGTCTAAGATCTAAAATATTCTAAGATAATATCCCCCCCCAAGTGAAGAGAGAGCACTCTCTTTTATACATGAACTTCTTTGAGAAGAAGATAACCACCTCATAATGAGAGATCCACTATTCACTCAACCACTCAACTACTTTCCTATTATTACAAGATATGATCCCTTCAAATCCTCCACATATCTTTCACAAATTCTCCACATGTCTCTCAACCAAATCTCCATGATCTTCTCCTTGGAATATTCTTTGCATAACTATCTCCTTGAAATGGTGGAGGAGATATACGTGAAGTCTTTTCTTTGAATTAATCCTTCACATATTCCTACACATTACAAAGCTCATCCATACTTTGAGATATTAGTGAAAAACATGTTAATTTTCTAATATTTAACCATAAATTCACTTATAATACTAAAAAGAAATAAAGTGGAAATAATAAGATGAAACCCACATATATGTATGGAAATGGTATGATAAAGGGTTAATGGGACGATGAAATGTGAGGAATAGCGGAAGATAAAGTGGATGAAAAAGTGACATTTCTGAGTCCCAACAACTCCTAGGCCCTTCATTGCTCCTTCCTTCCATTGTCTCACCCTTGGTCCCTTTTGGACTGTTCCTTATCTCGGATCTGCTTCTACAGAAACAACCCTCCCCATTTCATTCATTCGGGGTCCTTAAAATTCCTTTATTTAACCCTCGGTTGTCCTCCCATAAGTCTAGTACAAACTTCCCCATCACCACTCCAAGGACCTTCCATCATCATGCTCCTTTAGGGATTCCCTTTACAGTGGCAGCCCTCTCTATTGGGTTTGTTTCATTATTCATCCCTATGCAACTACATGCACATAAGCAAAGCATGGTTAACGTAAATTGCTAGTTTAAAAGCACCACTAATGTAACAATGTCAACATTATTTACAAATACATTGCTTACTCATTATGTGTTGATGAATGGATATATAATGATACTGAGTACTTACTGTTGATGTATATAATACCTTTTCAATTGCTGACCTCTGGTTAGTTATTTCAATGCATGTGTTGATGTATGACTGATATATTGTTTATGTTATTGTTCATTATCGTATTTCAAGTGTCCATTGTTGCTACTGATTGATGCTTACATGTTGTACTAGTTGGCTAATCAATACTTGGCACATACACTTACATGTTTTGGCAATGATATTTGCTTGTACTTAATTGCACATATGTTTTGTTGTTCACATTGAGTGTATGAAGGTTAGTGTCCTTCTAACACATGTAAATATTTTGTAATGCATTGCTCCCCCCATTAGAGGGGTTCCCTTATTTCCCCCTTGTGGAGGAGTAGGGTTAGAAGTATTAGCAACCATTTGTTTCCCTTATGGAGTAAACAGGTTAGTGAACACTACAGGAGTCTTCTAAGACTCCCATTGTGCTAGAAATTATTGAGCCTCCTCCAAGTTTGGGAGCCTAACCCTAAAGGACCCAAATATTTGAACCTCCAACTTCAACTACTTTGGTCTTGGACTCAAAAGCACCAATCAACTAAGCTACGCTTCGGGACTAATCTAAAACTCCTTGTTGATGTTTGAATATGTAAAAAATGACAATTTCAAAATCCTTTGTCCAACATTATCATATTTTGATATTCGATACTATATATATGAGCTTCTAAAGGAATTAGATTATTGTCACTCACATAGAATCATGCATCATGATGTTAAGCTAAACAATGTCATGATAGACCATGAGCACATGAAACATCATCTCAAAAATTGGGGCCTTGTAGAATTCTATCATCTTGGGAAGGAGTGTAATGTTTAGGTTATGTCAAGATACATTAAAGGTCCAAAGCTCCTTTTTGATTTGCAATACTATGCCATATTCACTATATATGTGGAGCCTTGGATGTATGTTTGCAAGGATGATATTTAAAAAGGAGCCATTCTTCTATGGCCATGGTCATTACAATAAACTTGTTAATATTGCAAAGTCTCCTTGTCATAGATGAGTAAAATGCTTATTTGAACAAATATTGAATAGAGCTCGATCCTCATTTTGAGGAACTTGGTAGAAGGCATAACAAAAATCCTTTGTCAAAATGCATTAATGTTGACAGACAACATCTAGTTATTCTTAAGGCAATTGATTTCATAGATAAATTATTGAGATATGATCACAAAGAAAGACCAACTAGAAAAATAGCAATGGACCACCCTTATTTTTAGCATGCAAGATATGCAAAGGAAAGTCGGACTCATTCTCAGTATGATCGATCTTCTAGAAGTTGAACTCCCATGTCATCATATGATTTCATAATTTTAAAAACATGTGAAAAAATGGTTGTTTTGAGTGCAAAGTAAAGTGGTTTTTCCAAAAAAATCTTTTGGACTCGCAATTCATTTAGATATGATGTGTGGAAAAGTGGTTTTGTACCTTGTGTATCAACAAGGAAAAATTAAAATCTTTACATGTTAGTGATCCTCAAATGATGAAAACCATCAATATGGTGGACACATGGAAGGCTTGATTAAGACAAAAGGCATATAATACCTATATTCCATGTTGGAATGCATTGGGATCATTCTTTTGAGCTTGAATTTTATAAGGCTACATTTGATTTGATGTGGGGTTTGTTGATCCATATTTTTTTTTCCTAAAGAATAACTGAAAATTGTTGGGGATAAAGTTCAATATGGAGGCTTTCAATGACCCAACCATGGTTGATCATATGAGTCCTCTACGTTCATCTCTAGTGAAAATGGGCCTTTCTAGTAGATCAAATCACTCATCAATAGTCACTTGGTCCATAAACCAATTTATTATGTTTATGCCTACAACATTATTATTATCAATGGATAAATATCTTCAAGGCCTATTTTCTCTTGCTCGGGATTATGTTGTCGAAGTGAGGAAACTGGTATGTATTGTGTTGGATCTGTTACTTGAGATTCAACCTGATTTCTTGTAGTCCCACATGAGAAACGTCATTGAATACATGTTGTAAGAAAATCAAGACAATAAATTTTCCTCTCAAAGCATGCGAGTTATGGTCAATGCTTTGCAAAGCTTGTCTTCCCCCATAGATATTGAGAGAATTTCTCTCATTCTTAATTGTGGTGTTGATGTTGAACATATTGAATCGTTGGAAAGGATTCTTGATTAATCACATAAAATGATATCATCTTCAATGGAATTTATGTGAAAATGGTCACTTCCAGTATTTTGACCAAAATAGAGCGTATATCGATACCATTTAAGGAATGGGAATTAAGAGTTCAAATTCTTCTTCCATTTTAGATTTGTTATAAAGTTTTTTATTCTATCTAGGCTAGGATAATATCTTATACAATTATTAGGTACGTTGACAAAATCAATCATTTTATTGAAGAGGTCATTAATCAAGTTGGTTTCCCTTCTATTGAGTTCATTATTCAATATGGGATTGGCATGTCCTGAGGCTATAGAAGAAACCACTCCATCAATATAGTACTTGGTATGGAAAATGGAAGCGAAAAAAAATGTCCAAGATCACTAGAATCCATAATATAGTTTACTTCAATGGTTGTTAATATTTACTTTTAGTTGATTCCTTAATGAATATCCTCTTCTATTAGGAATTCTATATATCTTGAACATAATCCTTGGTGGATAAGTTATTCCTAAGACTCCTTTATAGGAAATGAAAAATAAAGTGTGAAATGTGTACAAGGAAATGCATTATGGTGTAAAGGAAATGAATTTTAACCCTATATAGTTTGTAAATTGTTTTTATTAGAAGGATCGAACTTGCAGCATCACATTATTAGATGATTTTATGAACTAGTGGTGCAGCTGTACTTTGGCTTAAAGGTGTTGCTTCCTTTAGATGTGATGATGCTATGATGGATGAGATTTTCTAGTGTGCTAACAGTAGTTTGATTGATGAATTAGCATGTTGTGACTCGAAACTATGTTTGTTTTGTGATTATCGATAAAAGACTAAAAGCATTATATACATGCTTCATATATTTTCACATTTGAAATCATTGCCTGCTTTTTCCCTCTTATTTCTCTTATGGGATAAATATGGTTTAGAGGAAACAATGTTCATAGATTTCCTTGTTAAAATGATTGACATCGAAATATATATTTTCCAATGTTTTCATGGTTTCCTGACGAGTAGGATTGTGTGACTTTTAAATGGGAGAGATATCTAATTGTTGTTGTGAAGTAAAGTAGTTCTAACATCTTATAATCTTTATATTGAATATCTAGATTTTAGTAAATGATTTGTTTTTAGGTTGTGCTTTAGGTTACTCTCTTTTTGCCAGTTGTGATATGTATTGTACATCTGTGAATTAAATACTTTGAGACCATAGAATAACATAGCTTATTCTTGGGGTGATGTTTGAATGGATAACAATTGGTATGGCAACTTAATTTGTCTACAACAGTAACAAGACTTTAATAGCAACAAGAGACTTGAATGTATATTTCCAAGAAGATGATCAGAACATATGGAATTCTTGAGAATGTCATGTTCTTGGATGTATTTTTCACCACAAATTAAATGATCCTGTGAAGTGGGCAATGTTTGATCTTCATGGAGTTTTTAAGATATTTCCAGGGCCCGGCCCTTGACCATGAATAGGAGTCTACACTATGAGTATCAAACATGAAAAACCTTCGAAGGGACATATCATTTGGGATGTTCCAAATGAGTTATTAACTGTTGTGTTTAGTGGGATTATGCCAAGTGACCTACTAAAATTTTCTGCAAAATGCCACCATTTGAGGTCATTAGTTGTGTCAATCATGCCTTTTCTAATTCTTAAACTATTTCCTCATCAACAGATAGCAATTTAATGGATGATACAATGTGAGAGAAGCACTTAGGTCTTGGCACATCCTATGTTTGTTGATATGTTAACTGAAGATATTTTTCAATTTTACGTTGTAGTTTCTGGTGAAGTATCAACTGGGATGGCTCCACTATGTTGGAATTTAAGGGAGGAATGTTTTGTGATGAACCTGGAATGGGTAAAACAATGGCAGCACAACCCTTTTCCTTAATACATAAGGGAAATTGGTTGATCCACCTAAAGGTGTGCAGGTAAATTGGTGTGACCACAGTTCAGGACAAAAATATGGCTATTATGCAATTAGTGTAAGCAATTCTTCAGTTGGTTGAACTATGAAAATGTGGAAGTAGTGCATGGCACTTAATGCCTAATGAGGCCATGTTGTTTTGGGATCTGCTTATCCAGATAATTTTGAAGAATGAAGCTCGTATTCTTCCTTCTCTACTGCATCATCAAAGAGGTTTAGGTTAGCTTCTTCAATACCACATATAGGTTTAGTATAATTTTCTAGGGATAAATTAAACCTTTTTAATATTCAACGGTCTCTAACAACAAAATAGTCTATTATATGTACTAGGATATTCAGTCAAATCAAGAGAAATATGCTACAGACATATGAAGAACCATTTGATTTTGGAAACCAAGGGGATGGAAAAGTGCAAGTAAACATCAAAGATCACTCACACTGGGGAATAATTATAAAGCTAACCAACTATCTAAACCACAAAGACATCGTCTCATGTTAAATGTAAGATGGGAAAACAAAAGGCAAGAACAATTGAGACTTTAGAAAGCAATTAGACTTGTGTGCAGTGTGATTCCTATAGCAAGTGGTGAAAACTTCCATCTGGAGCTGTATCACAATATGAAAACCTTCCATGGTTTTGTAGTATGAACAGGGATGCACGACACCAAAGATGTTCATCCAAAAGAGAATTGGGATACAAGAAGGTTGATAACATACTTTCTTGGTTTTTATAATGAGGGTACAATGCCTAGACAAGAGAAGAATATATATATATATATATATATTTTACCAGTGTGCTTAAGGAATATTCTTCATTGCTTATTTCAGAGACAAAGCAAGCATTGACTTGGCTGGAAATCCTCACTACAGACAAACTCTCAAAGATGGAAACTACAGGCATCACACTTCCTCTAGGATTAAGGATGGCTTCAGTGTGTGGACAAGGTTTGCATGGATATTACAAAATATTAGAGTAATTTGGCTTTGTGCAATGGAAGAAAGGGAAGGGAATCACCAGGTGGCATTATCCTTGTGGTCTAGACAATATTGTATTTGATGTGGTAGCTTTAAAAATTTCTCTATCAAGGCCAGTTGATGTAGCCAGGATATACTTATTCAGAGCGACCCTCATTGTAGTACTTGCAAATCTAGTAGAGTTCTAGGAAAAACATATTTTAAAACATATTAGGCCTAGACAAATACATGTTTTTACCTAGGCTAATCAGATAAAACCACCTCTAGCTCACAACTTTGTGTGGGACTATGATATTGTCATTACTAGGTTTCCTCACTTGAGTACAGAGTGGATTATGCGGGAAAGAAGTGTATTGATGCAAGTGCATTGGCTATAGGTCATGTTGGATGAGAGTCATACTCTTTGTTCAACCATGAGCCTTACCAACAAGTTAGAAATAGAAATATATTTTACTTATTATTCTCAATGGTTGTTAACTAACACACCAAATAGTCAAGTGGCTCATTTGCAGCCTATGTTAAAGTTTCTACATGAAGAAGCACATGGACTCTATCCAAAATTATGGGAATCTGGTATTCTTAAACCATTTGAAGCTGAAATGAAGGAAGGGTAATCCTTGTACAACTGCTTCAAATGTGTATGATAAGTGCCAGGAAATAATATTTAAAAATTATACATGCTTGTATTAAGAAGGTTATGCTCCTTGATTTTACGGAGGAACATGCAAAAATCTATAATGAGCTAGTTGTGATAGTTAGGAACAATATTCTAATGGAAGACTAGAATGATATTTTTCATGTGGAATCTCTCAATCCAAAACAATGCAAGTTCTAAAGAAACACAATTAGGAATGTGCACCTATCTTGTTGTGTGGAAGGACACATAAAGGTAAAAAATGCCTGTGAGGATATTCAACAAACTATGGATATCCTGGTGCATCAAGGCTTGGATCCTTCTTCTGAAGACTATGTTATCATAAAATATGGTATTCTCGATGGAGGAAACTATTGCAGGTTGGTTATTTGTTGTGATTATCAAACTTAATTTGTATTCGTGTATAGAGATCTGTCAACGTCTTATACTAATTGTATTATAGAACTTAAAAATAAAATAATTTCTTGGTATTACAGTTGCTTCGAATGGTGTCATCTTCCCACAATCATGCCTTGTCAGCATTTGTTATGCCTTCATTGTGTTGATCTTGATAGTGAAAAGTGCACTTTTACTAGCTGTGGTTATGCCTACAAGATGCAAAGTCCATAAATTTTGACTCGTCCTAAAAAACCCAATTCAAAATGGCATGTTCCTCAATATCTTATTGAGTTACAACCATCATATAATCAGGTGATATGAGACTCCACTAACCCAAGGAACCCACATTTTTTGTTTAGTTACTATTTTCCTTGACATCACGTTTGTTGAAAAAGGTTAATTTTGTTACAGGGGCTTTTTTTATACTTACTTCCCTTGTTTGTCTTGTTTATGTACTTGATCATTCAGGATAATTGGGATCCTAATTGGCATGCAACAACTAGCAACAAAGTTGATTATTTAGATGTTATTTAGATAGAGAAGGTATTTATGTTTAGATGTTAATTCCATGTTCTTTTTTTCTGCTGCTAAAATTGTGGAAATTTATTGACATCCTCATGAGCATTTTAGAAGCCTTTGCTTTGAGTATGGAAGAGTTGATGATAACTCCCAAATGGTAATGATAAAACTCACTATTTTGGTATGGACCTTCCTTATACGATGATGATAAAAGGTACTATTCTGGTATGGAACACTTATGGACTATATACCTGGAGAGAGAATATAATAGTTTGACACCTTGGTCTTCTGGGTAAAAGGGTTGTGTCCCCACCTTGATGGTACACCTGGGTCCTATGGGTAAAAAGGTTATTCTCCCACCTTGATTGACACACATTGGTATTATTGGTGTAGGGGTTGTTTTCCCACTTTGTCATGACCCCTCTTGTTGACTCTTGATCTTATGTTGACCCTTGATTGGTCCTTATTCTGGCGCCCCCTCATAGTGTGGTACCTTAACCCTTTTGTTATGTTTGTTATGGGTGTGACCTCCTAGAAACCCCAACCAACTCATAGCATGCTCAAGCAAGTTTATATAGGTCACAGTTTAGTCCAACCATCCCCAAGAAGGTCATGGTCTAGTTTAAGCAAACCAAAGAAGGTCACTGTTCATTTGAGGAAGCACCGAGAAGGTCATAGCCCATCTTAGGAGGTCATGGTTCAGACTTAAGTGGATTGATGTCTCTGTTGCATTCTTTGAGTATGCTAAGTTGTAAGAAATCCATGGGATTTATATGGGATACAAACTGAGCTATGTTTTGTGTGTGGAATGTCATCATTACCTGATATTTTATGGACTATTGTTTATGGGTATGTTGCTCTAGTAAATGGGGTTTCCTTATTGTTCACTTCAAGCAGAACCAAACACTCAAACAGTGCAGCAAATATATTACTCCAATCAAAAAGGGTTATGGATTCTCTTAGTAGCCCCAAACAACTCATGACCATCTCAAGAAAGCCATGGAATTTTTATGGGATACAAACTGAGCTCTGGTTTGTGTGTGGAATGTCATCATTACCTGATATATTATGGATTGTTGTTTCTTGGTCTTCTACTCCAATAATTTGGGTTTCTTTCTTGTCGACGGGGTTACCTTGACTGCTACTATAGTTGACTAAATATATATATTAATTGAATTTATTCTCTCTCTTAGGTATGTCCTTTGTTTATGTAGTGACTTGCCTCTTAATAGACAATATCTGATCAAAAAATTTATTCTTGAGTATAAGGAAGGTTTCAACTCTCCTAGTGGGTTATCTGTTGGGAAATAGGGCAGACTCGGGTTTAATCCTTTAGTGTTGCACCAACAAAAGACCCACAGTGTTGGCCCTTTCGGCAACAACCTGCGCGCAGGTTGCAGTCTCACCCGAAACAGCTATGGGGTGCCGCAGAATCAGGTTTCTGCAAGCAGAGAGGGGGATTACTGTACCTTAGCCTTTAATAACCTTATTAATCAATAATTATAAAGCTTTACCATTCATTCACATACAACTTCGCAGATAAATAAACAGTCGTGACTTGCTCAACCCACTACGGGGAATTCACAGTGAAGCTAAATATTAACAGCGATCTAACTTATCAGATGTATACAGTTATTAATGCATAAAAGACAACAGAAACAGAAACATCACAAGAAACCACAACACCGGATATAACGTGGTTCACCCCCAGTGTAGGGGCTACGTCCACAAATTGTGTTCTATTCAACTTGCTACAAAACCACAGTTTGATCTGCGCACTCAGCTGCAGATCCCTTCAATCCTTAAAAAGCCGCGCACACAGCAGCAGACCCCTGCGCACCCAGCTGCAGGTCTTTCCTCAATCTTCTTTACAAAAACCCTCTGCGCACACAGCTGCAGAGGTCATCCACGCACACAGCTGGGACTTAACCTTTCCTTACAAAATCAACCTTAGCTTCGCCTTAATCTTTCTTACATCATAAAACCTAACCTTTCTTCTTTACACAAGCGCTTATATATCCTGCGCATTTTTACAAAACCATGGTCTTAAACCATGGGCACCCCAACCCTAAACCCTGGACTTAAACCATGGGTTTATTACAGAAGACTTTGACTCAACCCCAACACCCCTAAGACTATTTTGAGTCCACACTCGTGGATTTATCCATCTTAAGGGTCGTTAGGGTGCGCGTCCCAACAGGCCCCTAAGACTCACCAGTGGCCCGTCTCGGGACACTCTTCAGTTTCTCTGGTGGCAGAATTCCACTGACGAAGCATAGTGTACTGCTTGCTGAAGCTCTCCATGCTGTTGCCGGCTGCCTACTTCTGTCCTTTGCATAAGTTTTGCTGATGAAAGCCGTCGCGATCCACCTGCAACACCATCCTTCACTCCAATTGCTGATGCCTGATCATCCATAACTTTGGGGTCCCCTGGGATTGTGTGTCACACTGCAGAAGGAATATAGCTACCATGGTTCTGCTACACCGAAATATTGCATGGCGGGATTCCCCAGAGTCTTTCTGCGAGGCCTCATGCCCTTTGTTGCTCTACGTTAGAGCAAACTCCTATCCGTCTTTGCAAATTTAGAGCAAACTCCTGCCTGTCGATGTACTTAGCCAAGTAGGGCTGTACTGGCGGAGTACTCAGAAGGTGTTGTAGACCTCTGCCCCTTACTTCTCATACTAGCTCCTGAACTTTACAGTCGTTCGACATGGTTCGGGCTGAATATCTCACAGATGTGCTTAAGATAGAAGACACAGGTCGAGATGGCTTCTTATAGAATCCCGAGGTGGAATTTGTCATCATGGTGCAATAATGACGCCAAATCTGATGAAGTTCCAGAAATCTTCTCCGCACAGCGCCGGATTTTCCCAAAATCTCATTATGACAAGTAATGAGAGCAGCTCTCGTGCCAGCGCCGCCGAATGTAGTATGTCCCATCCGTCACATTTTGGGCTGCGACACACCTTGACAACCTTCGACTTCGACACAGTCTGACCCTGCAACCTACGACCAACCTGTAGCTTCACATCCTTTAGACAAAACAGACTATGATAATCCATAATGCTACAAGCATCTTCGCTTATTTGCTTGGTGCTACCTCCTATTCTGAGTACCTGGCCTATCCGTGTACTTTTTTAAGCAGATCCCATTTATCATAGAGGGAAAAAGCTCACCATTTAACTTAGCTAACTGGACTGCGCCCCCATCAGTAACTTTCTGTACTACATACGGTCCTTTCCAATGTGTCTTAAACTTTCCTGGGAACTTCATGAATTTGCTGTCATAAAGGAGCACAAGATCACCCTGCTGAAAATGTTTCTTCTTGAGGTGTCTGTCATGCCATGCTTTTTCTCGAGCTTTCTGCACCTGTTGTTGGAAGCCTGCGACAAATCTATCCTCTTCAAGTTCTAATATCTGTTTCAGTCTCTCTGTGATTATGGCTGGGTCATCCATGTCAGTGAAAGCAGATATCCGGAGGCTGGGAACAATGTATTCCATGGGCATGACAGCTTCTTGCCCATAAACTAGTCGAAAGGGTGTATGGCCTATCAAATTTTTGCAAGTAGTTCTGTAATCCCATAGCACTGCTGGAATTCGAAGATCCCAATCATTCATGTTAGCATTACAAACCTTTGTCAAGGCATGCTCAAGTATTTTGTTAAAAGCTTCGACAGTCCCGTTTTCTTGTGGGTGATATGCGGTACTCTTTTGATGATACACCTGAAATTCTTCAGTCAATACTTCAATAGTCCTGTTCAGGAAATGTGACCCCTGATCACTCATAAGAACTTTGGGACACCCAAATCTGGATAAGATTTTGTCGAAGATGAAATTCGCAGTAGTAGCAGCACTACAGGTCTTGACTGGTTGAGCTTCGGCCCAACGGGTAAGATAATCAGTTGCTGTAATGATGTATCTGGCTCCTAAATTTTTCGCAGGGGGGTTGATAGGACCAACAAAGTCAATGGCCCATTTTTCAAAGGCCTGTAATGTTACTTGCGGAGCTAGGGGCATTTCATCCCTCCTAGATGGTTTACCTGTCCTCTGACAGATGTCGCAGCTGTGGCAATATTCTCTTGCATCTTTATGAAGTGTGGGCCACCATAAGCCGGCTGTCAAAATCTTCTGCGCTATGGCTTTGCCTGCATAGTGACCTCCTGCTGCACCAGAGTGTGCTTCAGCCAATATTAGAGGTTTTTCGTGTTCCAAAACACATCTGCGTAGTATCTCATCTGGTCCCATTTTATACAGCTGTCCTGCTATTAAAGTGAAGTCCGCGGCTCGAACCACCAACTGCTTCTTCTGCTGTGTGGTCATATCTGGAGGGGGGATACCTATGGACAAATACTGAACAATATCCTGGAAATATTCATCAACTATCTGGATAGCAAATAATTGTGCATCGGGGAGGCCTTCGTCCAAATTGGTAGGTTCTTCGCCTGACTTGAGCCTCGACAAGTGGTCAGGTCCTAGGTTAAGTCTTCCAGGATTAACAATGATCTCAAAATCATATTCTTGAAATAGAATTAACCATCTGCATATTCTTCCACCTAGCACAGGTTTTTTAACCAAGTACTTCAAAGTAGAGTGGTCAGTAAACATCTTAAAATGAGAACCTAGCAGATAATGTCGAAATTTTTGTAATGCATATACCATAGCAAGACCTTCGCGTTCTGTCGTAGTATAATTTTTCTCTGCTGTAGACAACTTTCTGCTGGCAAAAGAGATAGGGTGATCGATATTACCTTTGGCTGGTTGAGCGAGCACAGTACCTAAAGCAATAGAGGATGCATCAACATGCACATGAAAATCCTTGTTCCAGTCAGGGAATACTAGGATAGGCGCAGTGACCATTTTTTCTTTCAGAATGTCGAGGCTTGCTTGGCATTCCAGTGTCCATTCGAACTTCATATCTTTCTTTAGCTGCCTTTCCATTGGGGCGGTAATCTTGGCATATCCTTGGATAAATTTCCTGTAGTAACCGGTGTGACCAAGCATTGTGTGAAGTTGTTTGACAGACTTCGGAGGTGGCAGGTTCACAATAATAGCGATCTTCGCAGGGTCCATCATCAATCCCTGCTTACATACCACATGACCAAGTAGAATGCCAAAGGGTGCACAGAAAATGCACTTTTTTAAGTTCAAGGAGATTTGGTGTTGTCTGCATTTGTCCAACATAAGTCTCAAACTAGTTATATGGTCTTTTACTAGCCCAAAAATAGTCCAATCATCAAAGTAAACTTCTAAGAATTTATGGATGTATTATTTAAACGCGGAGATGACTACTCGAGAAAATATGGCAGGTGCATTCTTCAACCCGAAGGGCATGACAGTATACTGGAAGGATCCCATTTCGGTAGCAAAGGTTGTCTCATGTCGGTCCTCTGGAGCAATTCGGATCTGATGGTAGCCAGAAAAACCATCGGTAAAAGAGTATACTTCTTGACCTCCGACATTGTCGAGCACTTCATCTGTAAAGGGAGTGGGAAAAGGGTCGTGCAGACAGGCATCATTGAGTTTCCTTAGATCCAGATTCGGATTTCACCCTTAGTCTTCTTCTCCTGGACAACCATAGGGCTGACCCACTCAGATTCTTCAACAGGTTCGATTATTCCTGCAGCAAGCATCTTATCCAATTCTAGCTTAACCTTTTCCTTGTATTTTGGATTCAATCTATAAGGGCACTGCTTCACAGGCTTTGCATCAGGCTTCAGGGGGATCTTCATTACACCGATATCTCCCAGGATACCTTTCATTTCAGAGAACTTTGTCGAAAAAAGATCTTGGTATTCGTGGAGAAGTTGAGTTACCTTGCTTACCATCTCGTCATCCCAATAGTCACCAATGGTAGTAAACTTAGGCTGTGCATCGGATCCAATGTTAACTGTGCGCGTCTTCAAGGGATGCGTCACTTTGGGAACTTTGACTGCCCATCCATGCACGCCGTAGTATCCTTTTGACTCGGGGATATCAAGACGGCGCGGGTCCTCCTCCTCATCGACTGTGAAGTTATAACATTCGACTGCGAGGGCTTCTTGTGTGGCCCAATCAGGGCGATTTTCTGTCACTTCTTGTTTGTTAAATACCTTAGTATGGATGATCCTGATAGCTGCATCTAGGGCTAGACAGACATCATTAGTAGAGAAAGTATTGATAAAGCTATGAACAAGACAGTCCCAACTTACAGTATCTTGGCGAAGTTCAGCCTCCACGTACCAGTTCTTCACTAGTGGTCCCAGCGTGTGCACAAATCTATGTACCCACTCATCTTGAGGTACATACTTCCATGCCTCATAGCATTTGCTTAAGTGGTCCTGGGGGCAAGTTTTTCCATCAAACTTGCTTCGTGCCTTTGCCAACTGGTCTGAGAACCTCAGGCGAAGGAGCTTCTGACATGCTTCCCAGGTAGGGATCTGCTTCTTATGGCTTGTCCACCATCTGACTGCTGTGTCTTTGAATGCTGACTCCAGGGCCTCCATTTTCTGTAGGTCAGGTATCTAATCTAAGAATTGTACAATAAACGGTTCAGGATCTGTCAAACCATCATACACAGGTATAGTTCTGGGTTGTGAGTCGACCCATCTGAGAGACTTGGTAGGGCAGACATTGCGGCCCCTATGGTGCTCAGATAATCAGTGTTTCCAGCTTTCTAATTCATCTTCAGAATCCATCATACAGAAGCTAGCAGACTCCCACCCTACGGCTGGAGGATCCTCATAACCTTCTGCCTGCACAGTGATAGTAGAGATGGGTTCCACATCAGCTTGATCCTCATGTCGGAGTGGTTCTGTGTACCATTCCCCTTGTGAAGGATCCAGGGGCAGGATGAGCCTGAAGTCTTTCCCTTCGAAGACCATCTGTCTCTTCTTTTGGTTGATGACTGCGGCATTTGCCATTGCCCATTCAATTCCTAGCAGGGCCAGGTAAGGGTTGCTGTCATCAATAATCTCAATTACTTCGAAGTCCGCGAAGGTGCTGACTCCGTCAATATCTATTTGGAGATCCAGGAATCTTCCTAAAGGTACAATCTTTTGCTGGTTGGCTAGCCTCAACTGTATAGGGGACCAGGCAAGGGTAGGTTTCCCCATTTGTTCCCAAGTTTGTTTGGTTAAAACATTTACATCGGACCCTAAGTCTAGAATAACATCGGTCATATCATATGCCCCTATCTGAGCATTCAATCGCATTTCCCTGCCAGTCCTGCTGACTCAATGAACAGTTTTGTCCCGACCACAGCTTTGCAGAGATTCACAGGAAGCGATGACGTTCTGTAGCTCATTCAGAGCATCTTGATTTCTTAAAAGTTTGAGGCAACTTTGTAAAAAGGTAGACAATATACTTACTTTATCCAGCGAAGCTTCGTGGGGCGGCGACTGAGGCTGCGCAGGCGCGATGGGTGGGCTAGGGCCAATAAAATCTTTCTTGGCCTCCAGGAATGTCTCTTTCTCTCTGATGATATCAAATGCAGGGATTTTCTCAGGAGCCTTACGAACTAGAGCTTCGACAGGTCGATTTGGCGTATTTTGGATGTGTGTCGTAACTCCACTTCTTGTAACGACATTGATGGCCGCAGCAGGGCGGGGCTCCATAGAAATCATCTTGAGGTACTGAGTAGGGGTATTCTGTTGTGCCTGAATATTAGCTATCAACTGGGGGCACTGCTCAATCACATGATCTACTGCGCGGCAATACCGACACGTCGTAGTGGGGTTTCGACAGTCGTGAGCCAAATGCCTAGCTTGGTTACAATTGTAACACACGAATTGGCTTCGGCCTCGCCCGGCCATGCCACCACGGCCTCCAGAAGTACCTCGTCTAGAGGCACCCCCCTGGTAACCATAACTATCATTACTTGGGCCTTCAGTGTGCACCCGGTAAGCATCATAGGTGCGACACTCATCCTCATTATGACCTACAGATTTGCAAAAATTACAGTAGGAGTTCTTAGGTCCCTGTCCATACCTTTGCAGCAGGTAACAGTTCTCAGGTCGGTGTTGACCTGTCATTCTGCAGAGCTCACAACAGAGAACTTGTGGTGGAAAGGGGTTCGGCGCACCTGTCTGCAAGTACTTGTTTACCAGAGGGCACCGTTCCTTGTCGTGACCTTCGGTCCGACATTCCGTACACCAAACCTCCTCATGATCAGGTTTTCCCTTTTTCATCTCGCGAAGTTCTAGGGCCATCGCAGCTAGCTGCGCTTGGATTTGAGCAATACCAGAGTCATCTCCGACAGGGGCAGTCTCTAGTTTCATTGCGATTTCCAGAGCCTCTTGCTGGTCAGCAACCTTCTGTTGCATGAGTGGAGTTCTGATATGTGGTAACAATGCTGCAATAAACCATTCCTTGTGTTGCACAGGACTAATGGTAAAGCTGACTTGGTCCAGTAGAACTTTGAATCTCTGATCAAAGTCCCACACTGATTCACCACGTCGCTGTTGAATTTCCTTGAGTTCGGTGATGCTCTGCGACTCCGATTTGGGCTTCTTAAATTCTTTGATTATGGCCGCCTTGATATCGCCTAAAGTAGGGCTCTGAGTGCTGGAAAATTTCATGAACCATGTCAGAGCCCGGTCCCGAAAGGAAGTAATGAGCTACGCGGCTCGCACATCCGGATCTGTAATTTTCTTCGCGTTCCATACTGCTTCGCAGAGAAACCAGAACTGTTCTGGGTCCTCTGATCCCGTGCCTTTAAAGATGGGGAGTTTAATGTCATCAACGAGGTGGGCCATGGAGTTTCTGGGGGGGTTGGGAGGGGGACAAGACATCGATGGGGGGGGATTTACAGGGGCAGACTGGCATGTGGCTAGAATACTCGGGCCTGGTTGACTCTCAGACTGCGATGGAATTTCAGGGGTAGCAGAGCGACGTTGCGGGGTGACCGAAGGGTTTCCAACCGAAGGGTTTTCTTCGGAATCTGACTCTTCAGGGTTTACAGGGGTGGACGCGGTAGCCTGACCTAAGGAAGAGGGGTCAAAATCTCTCTTATACCTTTTTCCGTTTCGTAGCAACCCACTTTGCTCGTCGAAGGGAGTGTCACTTGAAAACATATGTTAGTACGACTAAACTAATAGTCCGATTCAAACAGCAATATACCCTTTTCGGCCAATAGTATTTTAATCCTTAAGCTTAATAAATTCAAAAACTTACCGCGGGGCCCTTTGAAGAACTGTCGTTCAGCTTCACTGAAGGAGCTACTTGCATCAAGGGCAAACTCCGTCACAAAATCTTCCAACGTTCGCGTCGTCCAAAAATCAACAGTGAGGGATACCTCGTTGTTCACGTGTTGCACAAGATTGACCCTTGCCGGGGTCCACGCGGGAACCCGTCGAGCTTGGAATTTCATCCTTCTCTCTGTTAACCTAGACAACCACTGGTGCAACTCTATGTGGATACTACCAAAGAAAATTTCATAAGCATCACAAAAAACATACCTTTGTAAAAAGTCACTTGCACTACACCGCGGATTGGCGTTCTCTTGCTGCGCAAATTTCAAACAGATCTCAGCAAACCAATCACTGATTTCCTTCACAGAGGGCCTCCAGAACATAGCCCTTGAGGTGCAATGTAAACCCCTCTTGAGCAGGTACTGAGTTCAACAAGCAACGGAACCAATTTGTTGGGCAATAGGGCAGACCCGGGTTTAATCCTTTAGTGTCGCACCAACAAAAGACCCACAGTGTTGGCCCTTTTGGCAACAACCTGCGCACAGGTTGCAATCTCACCCGAAACAGCTATGGGGTGCTGCAGAATCAGGTTTCTGCAAGCAGAGAGGGGGATTACTATACCTTAGCCTTTAATAACCTTATTAATCAATA
>LPNX010473977.1:136780-146923 GCA_001517045.1 Pseudotsuga menziesii
GTGGAATTCACAGCGAAGCTAAATATTAACAGCGATCTAACTTATCAAATGTATACAGTTATTAATGCATAAAAGATAACAGAAACAGAAACAGCACAAGAAACCACAACACCGGATATAACGTGGTTCACCCCCAGTGTAGGGGCTACGTCCACAAACTGTGTTCTATTCAACTTGCTACAAAACCATAGTTTGATCTGCACACTCAGCTGCAAATCCCTTCAATCCTTAAAAAGCCACGCACACAGCAGTAGGCCCCTGCGCACCCAGCTGCAGGTCTTTCCTCAATCTTCTTTACAAAAACCCTCTGTGCACATAGCTGCAGAGGTCGTCCACGCACACAGCTGGGACTTAACCTTTCCTTACAAAATCAACCTTAGCTTCACCTTAATCTTTCTTACATCATAAAACCTAACCTTTCTTCTTTACACAAGCGCTTATTTATCCTGCGCATTTTTACAAAACCATGGGCACCCCAACCCTAAACCCTGGACTTAAACCATGGGTTTATTACATAAGACTTTGACTCAACCCCGACACCCCTAAGACTATTTTGAGTCCACACTCGCGGAGTTATCCATCTTAAGGGTCGTTAGGGTGCGCGTCCCAACATTATCTTATTTGTTTTATTTGTACTTTGAGTTAGATTTACTACTTCTATTATTTATTGTCTTTGTATGCTTTTCAACTTTAACACAAGGACCTTAGGGAGTGTTAAAGTTGAAAGAGATGAAAATTATGATTTAAACTTATCTTGTGCAGTTCAAACGATACTATTTTGTTTCTATTATTGTTTTGTAATCATTTGACTTGGTTTATGTCTGTTTGAGATGGTTTGTCATGGTTTATGTCCTTTATCTTATCAGATATCGGCTGCTAATTTTAAATATCAAAATCTAGTTGGCAGTTTCCAAAAGTTACAGTTGCATTGATGCCTATTTGTTAGGTTTTTGTGATCCATCTCTCTATGTCAAGAAACTTTATCACTTTTTGTTGTTTAAACATGCATGCCAGAACTACTCCAAGATGGAAAATTAGCCATGGATAAAGGACAAGCACAGGAATGTAATGAGTCATATGTTGAGCAACTCTCAAACTATCTTATTTTAACACTTGTTGAAGAATTACATAAGGTAAGAAGACAAGCTCTCATTTTGAAAAGGAGAATTGAATCCTTTTTTAAAAGGAGTTATGCAAACCTCACCTATAGTAATAGTGCCCCAGGAATATCCAATCCATTTAACAAGCATAGAGATGTGGTTTTGGACCACGGAAGTATCCTATCAAGGCCCTAATTTCTAGGTCCTTGGCACTTTCCACTATCCATTTACCCAGTAACGAAACCTTCACCAAACCAGATGGAGTACATTGTTTCCCACCTGTGAAAAACCTAACACCATTTTTCCTACCTCCTCTATCCTCTATTCATACATGCATTTCTAGTAGTCATCTTTGTTTTGTACACTAGAGTGTCCATCTTTAATTCTAACTTCAATAAATCACCCTTTGGGCAGCCAATATAGGGATTCAACAAACATAGCATGCATATGCAGTTATCTAAATCAGGCATATTGGGTTCATTGTTTCCTACTTGGCCTTTAGTGGCCTGAGATTCATATTTTGAAGTTTCTTTATTAGGATGAATTGTAGGAGCTTCACTCATAACTTCAAGTATGGTTTTCTCATAAGTAGAAGAAGGATTGGCATCCACATTGCCTACTGAATTGAAGAAGAATTTTCAAACGGCGTGTGTTCAGTATGGTCTGTGTAGAGGAATTCCATCTGGGTGTCAAATGTAGATACATTCAAATGGCCTACAGTTTAAATTTTAAAAACAATGTTCATATCTTATAATTATGAGCTTTGTTTGAAGAATGTAGCAACCATGTAACATCTATGGACTTACAAGATTAAGAAGGTTGAAAAACTCAATACAAAATCAATGCATGCCATAGTTTTCAATGGGTCACAGTGGCAGTTAATCACAAACATTCTTGTATGTACATTTTCAATTCATTGAAAATGTTTTTAATGGAAGATTCCTTCATTCTTGTATTGAAAGTTAAATATTTTCTTCATTCTAGCATGCTTTTAAAGTTATTAGTTTTTCAAAGTACTTGGCACCTGTCCAGGAAAAGAATTTCAGTTCAAATCTAGGCTCTTAAGAGAGCTTATCCCACCAATTGAATCAGGAATTTATTTAGTAAGTTTGTTACTAGCAACGATCGATTTTGAAAACTTTTCAATTAAAAAATAGAGGTTGCTTCCCACATGTAAGTAGCATGTTTGTTTCCATTCTGATGCAAATCAGTACATAGCCCTATTGTGCCACAGGAAACAAGAGAAATGGATGACTGATCTATTATATTGTTATTTATTGGTCAACAAAAAATATTTAGATATGTTTCATCTGCATGTTTCTTGTTATATTTTTGCTTGTGTGAGGAATCAGTTTAAGTTCTTCCTGAACTTTTGCTTCCAATGGTAACACAACACTCTAGATGCCACTATGTAATATTTACAAAATATTTTCTTCTATGACCAAAAAGTGTTTTCATAATACTTTATCCTCGGTTTCAAGAAATACAGGAGCTTCCCCAACTATTGGTCTCTGGATACAATTTATCTATGAAAAAAGGAAAGAAAGCATAGGGAATCCCTTGACACCCTTTACTTGATCAATATCACTCTTAAAATATTTTCTTCAGAGGGATCCAGAAAAGTCATGCAAAAAGGTAGGGGTGAATATTTAAATTCCATTTGTTATGAGTGCAGTTGTAATACCTGGTAGTAGACTGATATTATTGAAGCAATAGATCAAATTCAGCCAGGTGTACACCAATAGATTCTGAAAATTGTATAATAACAGATTTTAGATAATAACAACAGTAAATTCAACAATAGTAGTAATAACAGCATTTATATATTATGAAATAGAGGGCAGTGGAGATTTAGAGCAATAATTTGAACATGAGATATAAATATTCGATTGAACAGAACTAGAAATGAATCTTAACAAACATTATGCTCTCTGGATATGGTATGATTGCAAACTCGGGCCTAGAATATGTAAAGGTAGTATGGATGTTGCACTTGGCACGCTTAGTCTCCCATTTGCAAGAAAACCAATTCCACTCACATCTGGTTTGTAACTTAAAAAGGTCTATTTAGAATTCATTGAACCCCTCTTACCCATTTGTACCTTGCACGTGGAATAAGTATCATAATTATTCTATAAATATGACTGAATACTCCTAATCCATGTGTCACATGATATTACCAAATTGATATGTTCCTGGGAGAGATGACAGAACATCCAATAATGATGAAGTGGCATTTTGGAGAGGCAGATAGGTTATAAAGGAAGGTTTAAAATGGTTATTAGAAAATGGTTACAAAACCCTTGTTGATCTAAGAGCTTAGAGTATTGAAGATCAACAATATCTTTCTACCATTGAGAGGGTCATTTTTTCGGGGAATATCCAGTTGGTGCATTTACCAGTGGAAGTTGGGACGGTGCCAACAAGAGAGCATGTTCATAATTTTGCAACCCTGGTACTAAATCATAAAAACATGTCTCTTTATCTCCATATCTAGGAATGGGTTCAGAAAACATATTCCATGGTAGTAATATGGTGATAACATTTTTTACAGAGCAATTCACATCTGGGATCAAGTATCATGTCTAAAGTTGATGGAATATTGCCACTGCATTTTCTAAAATAGAGAAACAAGGGCCCTGACAGTAAATATATCACGAGATACCCTGAGTTTCAAGTACCACTGAGTAAAATATAGTTGATACACTACCATATAGAGGCTCATGAGGAAATCGTGGTGGTGCAAAGAGGAAGGAAAAGTAGATACAATTTTTTCTCCATTTTCACTACTTTATATGTCATAGACTATGACTCAGTTAGTGTTTAGACCTTTTGGTCCTTGGACCTTTCAGTCTTCATAATTTAATTTAATTATTATTTTAAAACTTATGATACATTTCCTATTTTGTAAACATAACATCATGTTGACAGTTGGTGGATGGCCCATTTCATTCCATAAGAAAATGGTCTACTTTGTTATACCAAACCACAAAGACGGCATAAAATAAAAATATTTGTCCAAGGATATGGAAAGATATATTATAATTTATTTTATTCCTACTAGTATTTTTGTTTAAAATATATGAGTCAAAAATTTGAAATATGTTGGTAGGTAAAATAAATGTTTTTTTTCATTAGGGTTTATAGCAACCACTACTTCTAGCAAGAGGTCAAATGATCAGTTTTATTGTTTATGTGAAATGATGGAAACTAAATGCAAACTCAATAAAATATTCCCTTGAACAAACTTGGTTGTGCTTTTGTAAATTAAAATATATGACTATATATGACCATAAAGGAAAACATCTTAAGGCGTGGCTAGTTTTTTCATCATTCTTTGTTGCAAACTATTACATATTTTGCTTCTAACTTGGGCATGTTTTACTTCTGCAAGAACCAAAACCATCTCCTAGTCCTCACAAAGGTAGGGAATTTATACCTCTTGTGGTTCTTATTATGAATAGGCTGAAATGTTCTCTCACATACTGTGCATTCATAGCCATTGTAGTGCAAAAACTTATTTCTGTTGATGGAAAATTTACAACAAATTCTCTACTACTTATTGTGCTCTTTGTAAATATGTTTGAAAGTGATTTTTTTGAATATTCCTTTTTAGAGAATGATATGCTCCTAGAACAGGTAGAAGAAAGATGTCATTCATAGTATCATTCACATTTACCCTATCAATAAATATATTGGAATCTTGATGGACTTGCAAATTAATATCTCCATAATCCAATGCAATTATAAGGAGGGTTATCAGAGCTCTTATCTCTTCCCAACTGTTGGAGCCTTGTCCAAGTTCCATATTAAGAGTGACATGATGGGTTTATGAAACTACAATGCACCTCAAGTTCCACAATCCCATGGATTATGTTTATAATTGTCAAAGAAACCCCTTTATGGAACTTATGGGTTGATGAGGCAGTTTTAGGTGAATCGGGCATTGCTACAACCATCAAACAACAGCATTTATCAAATTTAAATCATTCTCAAAACATTTGGTTTATTTTTATCTCCTAACCAGCCCTAAATATCCATAATCTCTGATTTTAGGCATGATTCCCTGCCATTTTTTTGTGTGGAGCAGCATTGTGGTTGATTTTGGGCAGTTTTTGAACCCTTCCCGCCCTTATAATAGCAGCGATTGGGATGAGTGTCAAATATGGTCATGTTCACAACCTTAAACCATCATGTTTGGAAGTCAATTTAGGATGGAGAGTGGCCCTAAATCAACCCAATATTTGGAAGAATTTGGAGCCAAGATCTTTCAGCACATTAAGCATGCATTCAACCTGTTGTAAAAGTATATAGAGTATGATAGTAGCACTCAACAATGACAAATGACCCCTAAAAACAACAATATAGGTGTTTTCAGTAAATAAACGACAGGTTCAACAGTGTAAAGGGTATGGAAATTAGCTATTTTATATTTTAAAGAGGTACCCCTAATATTTTGGTACCTTACCTTTATGGGATTGTGAGAAAATTACTCATCATTCTTCAGGTATATTAAATTGAAGTTTTATCTTTTAAAGAGGTCAACTCCCAAATATTTTAGTGTTGTGATCGATGGTTTTTGTAATAACAGAACAAGAAGCAAATGGTACATGAAGGGGCTTTGACTTCTTTGGAATCAGTTATGGATTCCTCGTAGGTAAGCTTCACTTTTTATTGATATTTTCTTAGATAAAAGGATCATTATTCTCAGGTAGCTCTTTTTGGTTAACTCACAGATCATTGCATTTGCATTACATGCAGTCCATCTTCTAGTTGTATTACGATACAGTGATGCCTTATTTGAAAGCAATAATTCTCAATTGTACTGACAAATAAAATTGAATGTTGTGTGCTAAGTCAATGGAATGTATTAGTCTAGTTGGCATGGGGTTTGGTAAGGAGAAATTTGTTCGGGATGATAAGCAGGTACATTGAGGGCGTGATTTGTTCTTTTGATTAGTTCATAGATAGAGATGAAATTCATATCATAAGTTCACCTTTCCAAACTGTCTAAAACTCATTTCTTCGATGATGGAATCCAAAGAAGAAATCATACAAATCTAGATATGAGTTCATAAAATTTACTGCATTTATTTCATGCTTTGATTGCTTTATGTGAAAAGATATGGGTTTTCGATGCTTTCATTGGATAAATAAAACAATGTACTCTACATTGTTGTTAGCCTATGGAGATTCATATGGATACTAACAAGATTTTAATTATGATGGTTGTAACATCCACATCTAGAATGACATCTATAGAGGATGCGCTAGAGATATACTTCTTGTGTTATGGCATAGCATCATGTTTTTTGTATCTTAGGTTATGGAGGTGCTGATGAGTCTCTGAAACTCAGCTATGGAGGATGTTGATCCAAAAATAAGATACATGCTTTAGGTTTATAATTTAAACTCAAATGGAAATGATGTTTGCTTGCTTTCGGGTAGCTTGTTATGAAATTGAACTTCTTTGTATGAGTTTTCTGAATAACTATTCATTAAACATCATGCAGGCATGGGCTCATCTTTGTAAGTTCCTTGGGTAGGATTTATTGCCATACATGCGCATTTTTATGCCACCTTTGCTTCACTCAGCACAACTCAAACCATCTGTATTAGTCTGGTTGGCATGGGGTTTGGTAAGGAGAAGTTTGTTTGGGATAATAAGTAGGTACATTGTGGGCAAGATTTGTTCTTTTGCTTAGTTCATAGATAGAGATGAAATTCATATCATAAGTTCATGTTTCCAAACAGTCTGAATCGCATTTCTTCGATGATGGAACCTTGTCCTGATTGTAGTGACAACCAATCAAACTGTTATTTATGTCTATTTCCAAAGAAGACATCATACAAATCTAGATATGAGTTGATAAAATTTACTGCATTTATTTCATGCTTTGATTGATTTATGTGAAAAGATATGGGTTTTCGATGCTTTCATTGGATAAATAAAACAATGTACTCTACATTGTTGTTATCTTGTGGAGATTCATATGGATACTAACAAGATTTTAATTATGATGGTTGTAACATCCACATCTAGAATGACATCTATAGAGGATGCACTAAAGATATACTTCTTGTGTTATGGCATAGGATCATGTTTTTGTATCTTAGGTTATGGACGTGTTGATGAGT
This sequence comes from Pseudotsuga menziesii, assembly GCA_001517045.1. Taxonomy (NCBI): domain Eukaryota; kingdom Viridiplantae; phylum Streptophyta; class Pinopsida; order Pinales; family Pinaceae; genus Pseudotsuga; species Pseudotsuga menziesii. The sequence goes on from LPNX010473977.1 coordinate 144,019, forward strand.
CTCTGAAACTCAGCTATGGATGATGTTGATCCAACAATAAGCTACATGCTTTAGGTCTATAATTTAAACTCAAAAGGAAATGTTGTTTGCTTGCTTTCCAGTAGCTTGTTATGAAATTGAACTTCTTTTTGTGAGTTTTCTGAATAGCTATTCATTAAACATCATGCATGCATGGGCTCATCTTTGTAAGTGCCTTGAGTAGGATTTCTTTCCATACATGAGCATTTTTATGCCACCTTTGCTTCACTCAGGACAACTCAAACCATATGTTACAATTACTAATGTTGATGGTGCAGTTGATGAAAGCATCGAATTTGATGATGACATGCATGTATTATATGATTATTTCTCCATTAATGGGAAGAAAAATGTCCATTGAAGTTTGAATCTCGATAGCTTTAATGGTTAGAATCTCAATGAGTGATTAGGATGTCTTTATTTTGACTTGTTTTCATTTGCATGTGAAAAATGTCAATTAGACTTTGAATTGGCTGGGAACATTTTGGAGCTTTGTTGTAGATGTGTTTTGGAATCAAAATAATTTATTATTATTATTATTATCTATTTTTTTAACTTCTAAACATACATCCACATATTGTATATATTGATTGTGTGAAGAGGAGCATTCTACATCCCAGTTCGGGGAAGACATGTCACATTTTTTTGTAATTCTATAATGCTATATATGTTAGCTGAAATATTACTTTATAACTATAAATATACAAGGACATTGTATTATTATAAATAAAAGGTTATCACCTTGAGGGATTTAATCCCTCTTGGTGCTTGATATATCTGGGTCAAGATGGATTTAGGCTAGTAAATTCTTCCAAGTTCTCTCATTCATATTTAACAGTGCATTTATTGTTTGTCAGGATGTGGTCTAGTGGCAAGTAGGAGTGTTTTCCATGATGATGGCCCAGCTTCAAATCTCATAAAACATGCTTCCATGCTATGTATGGAGTTACATACCCTCTCTGATCCACAAAAGGGATTTCAAATTAGAAAAAGGTTATAAGCCTATATATTTGAATACGTGTCAATTGCATTTGTTTCTGGTGTTCCCTAGACCTTCATTTCAGTCTTTTCACTTGGTCTCAAAACTATAGTATATAATTTAATGGCTAACCCTAGCAATTGTGGCTTCTTGTTTTGTGGAATTTTTCAGTAGCCTTTTTAATTTATGTTAGTAATATTTTCTCACATAATTTATAACAATAAAAAAGTTGCTTGACATTGCATTCTAGGAGTTGGAGTTTAGCATTTTTGAACTGTCATTTAGAAGAAATAGATAGTAGCTTTAAAAGAAAGAAACCAAAATCATATTTTCTTACAGCTGAATCCTCTTCTTTTGATGTAGTATGGTACATATGCCTTAAATATAACTTATGTATTTTTCAAACCAAGGGAATCTAAGTTGCTTGCAATTGCTGATTCATTGTTTTGCATAGGATGATAGGTCTACAATGGAGTATGGATGTTTGACATATCTCATCTGCTTAGAATATTTTGTTGTGTAGGGTACCTCAGATGTTTTTTTGAATGCTATTCCTTATAGGTGTTCATAAACTCTGATCTAGTGAAAGATTATACTTACTTATTTTTTTGGACAATAGTGTGGAGAACATCATAATTGGGGATAAAAGAATATGCATTCGAACAAATGTATTGGAACAAAAGGATACTGCATGTAACATGTTGTGTTGTTATGGTGGTGAAGTGAAAGAAGGATTCTATCCATGGATAGAGCAGGTATTTGATGGTATTAATCCTTGTAAGTTAATGAAAGTGGAAAATTTTCCTTATTAACCTATGTAATTAATTTGGGTTTGATAACAGGTTGTGCCAGTTCTCGTTCCATTATTGAAGTTCTATTTCCATGAGGAAGTTTGGATGGTTGCAGTTCCACGTATTCTATATATTTTCTCTAATAGAGGACAAGTATATTTGAGTCAAATATGTCAAGAAACTTTATCACCTGTTGTTGTTTAAACATGCATGGCAAAACTGATTTGACCTGGAAAATTGGCCATGGATAAAGGACAAGCACAGGGATGTAACGAGTCATATGTTAAGCAAATATCAAACTATATTATTGAATCCCTTGTTGAAGCATTACATAAGGTAAGAAGACAAACTCTCATTTTAAAAATTTTAACTTTTCATTATTTATGTAGTCAACAACTTAAAGAATATGATTTATTTGCCTCTAAATAACATATATTTTCACTCGATTTGATCTAATATAGTTTATCAGATTTACTAGGAACTAGAAACGTAGGTCCTTACAAATATGTTAACCTCACTAAATGAATGCATTCATGTGATTACCCAAATTCTAGTGCAACGATAATATTATATGGGATATTCACTTTATTTTGTTCATTGCCTATGATGGTTAACTTTCCAGTGTCCCATATTGCATAGTTTATTTTTCTTCAAGGAAGTTGTCTACACTCTCTACCTGCATTTAGCTTTAATATTGATTCCATATCAAGCATATTTCATTATTAATCCATACAAATTATGTCTAAAGTACATGAATGTTGAAATATTGTAACTTCGAAGAATATTCTTTATGTATCTTTTGTGGTCCCCGATGGTCCAACCGGGAGAACCACTTGTATTACATTGTACCCCGATGCTCCTAATTGGAAGAACTAATAAGAGTCATGAGGTAGTCCCCTCTAATTGTAAAGGTGGGTCATCAGCACCCCAGTGTGGTTACTTGAGCCTACATGTGTAACTCGAGCCTACATGTGTAACTCGAGCCTACATGAGTTAACTTAAGCCGACATGTTGATTAAGTAAACTTTAAGTAAACGGATGAATATAAATAGAGGTGTAGTGCTCCTCATTTGTGACACACACACTCACTTGGAATAGCGCACTTGTGGAGGAGAGG
>LPNX010473994.1:0-10773 GCA_001517045.1 Pseudotsuga menziesii
TATTATTATAATAATAATTTAATTTTAAATTTAAATTAAGTGAAAAATTAAAATTATTTTTATTGTATATAAATTATTTGTATGATGATGATGGTTAACCTCTTTGAAGACCTAAAAAAACAATTTATTTAGTTTGTTTTAAAATTATATTCATATGCTCAAAGAGCTTGGAGAGAAGTGTCTCTAGCTCACTATAATTTTGACATGTTAAAAGGCTAAGAAGGTCGGTATCCCAATAAAGATTAGAAACTGAGATCTAATGTGGGTGTAAGCACCCCACTCTAAGAGGAAGTGATTTTCATCCTCAATGTTCATATTCTCATACAGATGGCAAATCCTTTCAACCCATGGTGTTTTAGGAACTGCCCAAGGACATGTTTCACTATGGGGCTCATGAGAGTTTTTTATTATCTTGGGTATATGAATTGTTAATAATTATTTAAAATATTAATTAGCAATTTATATTATAATAATAATAATCTAAATTTAAATTTGAGTGAAAAATTAAAGTTATTTTTATTGTATATAAGTTATTTTTATATATAGTTGCTAAAAATATCTAACTTTATATAGTTAACAACATTTTCAATAGAAAAAATTACATATTTGGAAAGGTCATTCAATTTCCTACATTTCTTGTTTTTTACTCATCGTAAGATTCATTGTGTAAGTGTCTCAAAATATTCATGCAAGTTGATGTTGATGGATATGGATACCTGTTTTTTCAGTTTTGTATTGCATCTAATGCGCCAAAAGAGACCCTCAACTTATTGCACACACCCTTCAAAATTAATAAACCAAATAGAATAACATGTAATTTTAATAAGAAATAAATATAAGTATACTTTATAATTTCAAATGTAACCTTCTAATAATTTGTATATATGTACATTTATATAATACAAATTTATAAACATAGATACGGAGTTTTTCAAGTGTTAAAATGAAAATATAAAACTTGACACACAATTAAATAATCAAACTTTTTTATTTACACTCACATAAGACATCATAAGACATGATGTTTATGTGTATCCATATGATGCATTGTAACAGCATCTTGGATTCATGTGTTGATCATATTGAAATATTTCATAACCATGAGAATTGTCATGCTCATTATAAATCTTATTACAAAAGAATAAATATGAGTAATCTTGAGGCCTTTGTTGAAAGATGTTATTTCTATCAAAATACTATAAGACATATATTATTTTGGTTATGATTTTTATTTTGGGAGCTTTTTAAGATCTATACAAACAAAAAAATAAACAAAATTACTCATTAATATTACCAAGTATTTTATTTTGATGAAATATATTGATGGCTAACTTTATTTGAAAAAAAATGTTGTGCCCGAATGAGAGGCTAAAACATAATTTCAATGCACAAGTTTAATGATAAAAAGAATTAGTTACATGATGATGGTTGGAGCATCTACTTGATACATANAATATGTTGTGCCCGAATGAGAGGCTAAAACATAATTTCAATGCACAAGTTTAATGATAAAAAGAATTAGTTACATGATGATGGTTGGAGCATCTACTTGATACATAATTGAAAACATTTATAATCTAAAACATAGTTTGAAGGAAAAAAATATTTCCATTGATTACAAACAAATTGTGAAATAGGTGTACTCAAACAGTCACCTTCTCCATAGCTTTATTAAGATCCCACCTAGGCACAAAAAATATTGCTTCAAGAATTTAATGCTACAAAGGATATGTTTCTTTGATATTGGGCTTGGGACGAGGTATAGGGAAAGAGAGATTAGAGGCATTGTAAAAATATTTGACATACAAAGTATTGTTACACTACTGCCAATGTTAAAAAAGATTTGATGTTGATAATTGAATGTATATAATTAAAATTTTCACAATTGTAATCTTTATGTTTTCTGATGTTGACAAGATCCATTTTGTGCAAATTCATATTTAAACATATCAAGAACATGCAAGGAAAATTTCATTGAGCTTAAAGAGTTATTTAATCCCAAAAAAATGATGTTGACAAGATCCATTTTGTGCAAATTCATATTTAAACATATCAAGAACATGCAAGGAAAATTTCATTGAGCTTAAAGAGTTATTTAATCCCAAAAAAATCAATAGATAGTATCAAGTGTGAAGCAGAAACAATTATGCTTTATATTTACAATGAGATTGTTGACACTTGTATACGATTAGTGGATTGTTGAGAAACTCACATTCAAATATTATTTATGTGGTTTTTCCCNAAGCAGAGACAATTATGCTTTATATTTACAATGAGATTGTTGACACTTGTATACGATTAGTGGATTGTTGAGAAACTCACATTCAAATATTATTTATGTGGTTTTTCCCCATGGAGTATATATTGTATTAATGAGGATGCCATGAATTACATACTAAGTGGCCGAGAGACCTACTAAAATAATAATAAAACATTATATAACATCATTATAACCATATCATGACTTATTATGGGGAAGCACATAGCATTACCAATGCAATTAAATAACTCTGAATCGTGACATGTTAGATAAATTTAGAGAGATGGAAGATCTAAACTTGAAGAAAGGATGAGCTCTTTTCCTTGGGCGAGCTCAATGTCCATTATCTTTTTTTCAAAATTGTTATTCAACAACACATTTACAGTTAATCTTAAAAATAAGCTTCACGATATATTTAGAATTTAGAGGTTCAAGATATATCGAAGGAAATTGTATTATGGTAAGAATAGGATCCAAAACGTGAAGTATGGAAAATAAATGTGATACCAATTTTTGTATTGACAAATCTCATAACACATGAGCTCAAGTGAGCATTCAAAAAGATTAGATGTCTAAGTATTTTTAGGAGATTTCATTAAATGACAGTCACTATAGTGCATATACTAATATGGTGGCGGGATTATCTAACAATGAGTTGTATGATGAATTTAATATTGTAGAAATGTACATTACATGCATGCCAATGAGAATAATTATGCTTTGAGACCTTACTCACATATGCCCTCTAATAATACAAAGGGTTAAATAATCATTAACCAACCAAGATTAGGGGTTGAGGAAATTGATGTGATGTTGAGAATTTGAATCACTTCTAAGTACAATTTCTTTTGGATTCACCAAAATATCATGTTTTGATTCTTCAATACCTATCATCGTGGAATATTCATTCTTTGTATTATCCAATTTAACATGTGTGATACATGTTCCTTCTACTTCTCCAAGTAAATCTCTTCACATTGTGATGCCTATTGTATCGGCTCGACCCTTGCGAAGTAGGGCTAGAGAAAAACAGACATAATGAAGACGCTTACTGTATGCTTTGGATTCGATGCACTTCCATCGTAGTGTCTAAATATAGAATGAGATTTCATCTCGAATCATACCAAGATTATTTGATCAGATCATTAAATCATTTCTTTCTCTTGAAATTCATTCAATTCTTACACACATCTCTTTTTGGGAGGTCTACATCCGTTATGTGGCTTAGGTGTTACGTCACGTGCAAATATTAATAGTATTGCACTTCTACGAATGGTCGTAATGTTGTATCTCTCCCCCAACCAGGGCCACTTATCATAACTTCTACTCGTTCCATACCCCGATCCATTAATGTACGAAGAACATTTTCTACTACAGTGTGGGAAACAAATGGTGTACCTCTCCTTGTACCTTTGAATCCACAGGCACTGGTAGAAGACCAAGATAAAACTTGTTCCCATACATCTGTAACAGTCACAATGGTATTGTTAAAACTTGCTTGAACGTGAATAACTCCTTTGAGTACTCAATGTTCATTCTTACATGAACCAATTCTTCTTGTAGTTTTTGACATATTAATCATTATAAGCTCAGTTCAAAAAATGCATATCGAAATCTATTTTACCGCTAGATCCGTTCATTGATATAGAAGAGAATTACCCCTATTTTTTCTTATGTCTCGGATTGGAACAAATTATCATAAATAGTTTTCGTCTACGAATTGGTCGACATTTTCCACAAATTCTACAAATAGAAGCACATATTTTCATATTTGTGATCCTCCAATTTGCTCATATTACATTTTGTTCCCTGAGAAAGAGATTCCATTGAATGTATGATTCTCGATCTCTATCAGATGTTCAAAAGGAGATTCAATCATTTGAATATTTGTTGCTAATTCTATATATTATACGTCCTTTGGTTAAATAATAAGCACTTAATTCAACCTTGATTCTATATCATGGTAGTATTTGTACGGAATTACGTCAAATACTATCTAAAATATGAGTGAGAATCTAACATCCATTATATGTCATAACTCGAAACATATTGTTGCGGAGTGATTCAGTAACCAAACCTTTTGCATGGATCAAATTATGTTTGTTCATCGAATCTCCTCCTCTTTTGATAAAAAAAATTGACTAATGTGCTTGAATGAATATGAATGGTGTCTCGAACCAAACTTGCTCTGATTTGAATACCATGGAGATATCTTACATAATCAATATTTTTGGGCAAAATTGAGATCACTTATCATACATAACATAATATTTCTCCTCCAATTCTTTTTATTTTTTATTTTTATTTTTTTTGGGTCGAGCTTCTCGATCCGTCAAAATTCCTTGGGAAGTAGAAAGAATTACAATCCCCATTCCACCTAGAAATTTTGGAATATCTCGATAATTGGAATAAATTCTCAAACCAGGTTTGATGGTATGCTTTGACGTGGTTATATATGTCCTTTTCTTCCTTCTCCAATATTTTGAAGCCGATATAAAAAAAGAATTTTGGCCTTCCTGATGTTCCCTAACATCTTCTATAAAACCTTCTCGTAAAAGAATCTTTCCAATGTTCCTGGTAATATTAGTAGATGTTACTTGAACCATTCCTTTTTCTGCCATGTCAGCATTTCTTATAGAAGTAATGAGATTGGTAATAGTATCATTACCCATGACTATCATTACCCATGACGAACAAATTCTTAGGAATTCCTGGTCTCGATATAAAAGGCATGTTCGATCTTCTTTGAGGAATATGCCTGAGGTGCAATGAATTGATCCATGTACTACTTGATGAACTATCAATAGAAGAGTTTTACAATATCTATTAGTACTTATAAGACTTCGGGAGCCAATGAAACTATTTTTTCATGAAATTCAATTATCTGAATTCCTGAGCAACCGGACACAAAACTTGAGTTCCTTTTGGATTTCCTTCCTGATCAATGACAACTGTTGCATTGTCACATTAGAGGAATTTTGAGGTCTAAAATGGGACTCCTAAGGTAAATAATAAAATAATAGTTAAAATAATAAAATAATATTTATTAATTTTGGAGGAAGAAAGAAAAAACTACTTTTTGTGTTCGTATTTTTGACATATCTCCCTGTGTTTTCACTCAAATTTTGACTGGGAGAGCTCATTGGATAAGGAATTTGATTCTGCATCCAACGAGTACCCACACTGCATACTTTTGGCAAACCCTGCTACCCCAAAAACAAGAAACACTTGAAAAAATGTGATGATGATGTCATACATCATCACATTTCTCAAGTATTTCTTGTTTTTGGGGTAGCGGGGTCCATAAAAAGTATGCAGTGTTGGTACTCGTTGGATGCAAAATTAAATTCCGCATTCAACGAGCTCTCCCAATATAATTTTGAGTAAAAACACAGGGAGATATCTCGAAAATATGAACAAAAAAAGTAGCTTTTTTTTAGACAAATATGTCAATTCAACCATTATGGTTGAATCATTTTATTGAAATTCTATTGGTTCTTGAATTCTAATTCACAAGAACTTATTGTTGGCATGTTTTCTCAAAAGGCCCATTTTAGACCCCAAATTTCCTCTAATGTCAGATCGTATCATCATTCCATTGTCATGTTCAAGTTATTTATAGGTGTGTATAACTACGGCGCTAACCACTTCCGATTTTTCCAGGGGCATGTTAGGTACTTTTTCTTTAATTATAGCAATGATAACATCACCTATATGAGTATATTTATGATTACTTGCTCCTAGAACTCGAATACACATTATTTTTAGAGCTCCACTGTTATCCACTATATTCAAATAAGTTTGAGACATAATCATTTTTCCTCCAAAATATTTGTTACCTTGGCAGATAGCATTAAAAGAAAGAAAAGGAAGAGTTCTTACAAACTAGTAGTCTTCTTCCACCAGAAATAGCTCTTTGATTCTATATGGGTTAAGTAGTAACAAATTGAGTACGTATAGGAATTTTGTATGTAGTTATTCTAGCAGCTGCTCTAGTGACGGTTTCAGATATTCTGCCCATTTCATAAAGTATTCGACCTGGTTTGATGACAGATACTCAATATTCGGGAGATCCTTTCTCGAGACCCATACGTGTTTCTGCAAGTCTCATTGTAATAGGTTTGTCGGGAAATATATGTACCCATATTTTTTCCGCCTACACGATGGGAATAACAAGTAATCGTTCTTCATCCAGCTTCTATCTACCTAGATGTGATCCAAGCAGGTTCAAGTACTTGAAGCGAAAATCTACCCAAACAAATGCGATTGCCGCGATAAGATACTCATTTCATTCTTCCTCTATGTTGTTTACAGAATTTTCTTCCTTTTGGGTTATAGTCGATGGTTTAGAGCATTTTGATCCCATATCTAATCCATAACTAGAAATGAAAGTTTCTTCTCATCCAGCTTATCGTGAATAATCTATGTCAAATTGGACTGTAGTTATTATTTATATTAAATCAATCTATATATACAGATTCTGCATATCGTATATAGAATATAATTTACATGACGAATAACTCTTTTCTTTCCATCCAATGATCTTAATAAATAATGTCACAGGAAAATATTAACTCTTCCGGTATTTGCTCCATGGGGTCGACTTACTTCTAGACTCTCTAATGAGCTTAATAATTCGTTTTCAGTTTCTTTCACCATCCTATCCAATGAATGATTAAGATTCCTATATGATCTTATGCAGTCATAGGTTCCATCGTTCCATGGCTTCTATCTAAATGCCCAGGTATTCCCTCTGCAATTGAGCTTTATTTTCATCTGTTACAGAATCAATTTCCTTAGTTTGCATCGACCTGAAGCTCTTTCCCCTTCATAAACTGAATCCCTTCAATCTTTCTTGAATGAATTAGGATGATTCTTATGCTTTATCACACTGCTTTTCAGAGGGTAATTAATGAACCATACAATATTGGGAGAAGATTTAATTTCTCTTTTTTTGTCTTTTTCAGTATTACCAAACACCTTTCTCGCTTCATGAGAGATCAAAATATATATTTTTTCTCTTGTGGAAGAAAATATTTCTGAGGTGATAGTATCTACCCATAGTTATTGGATCTTGGCAATATGAAGGAATGAGTTAGTCTCTAGTTTATTTATACCAGAGACCAATCCGTTCTTATTTTGAGTTCTCCATAACTCCGGAAAATAATGAAAAGCTCGATTCCAATGAGTCGCACACTAAGCATAGCACGGTTTCGAAATGGTAAATAAAATTTCTATTTGATCTGATAAAATCTATGATCCATGATTGGGCAAATTGGGGAAAAGACCAATTATTCGTAATCCTTTAAGATCCAAATTTTTATCCCTGAAAATCCATAGATGGTTTGAACTCGATAATAATAATAATCAATTCTAGCTCGAATTGTCTATAGGGGAACCCTACCTCCCGTGTCCCACTCGACCCAGGAAATTTCCTTTCCGTCGAGACGTCCTACAATTTGGATCTGAATACCTTCTACATCTTCCCGTTCATCCAGTTCAATATCTTTCTTCATTGTTTTTTTGAATGGAACTCTATTCTCTAGTTGTAGGGAAATATAATCCGCAAGAATATTAGGTTTTCTATATGGTTTCGCAACTTTTTGTATAGCAATGTGAAGTTTTCAGTCCACAGAGTTGAGCATATTTAGTATATCGTTTCTTAATTTTTCAATTCCTTGACCCCTACCTTCTATTAACAACAAGTTGTGAAATCCCATATAGATTTTGATCTGAATCAAATCGATCTTTCTGTGAATCTCTACATGTGCATTTCCTCTATAATTCAAGGAGCTCTTTATATGTGTTCGTACATAATTTTCAATGCAAGTACGTATTTTTTTTATCTTCTCAGAGATATTTGGAATAATTCCTTTGTTGTGTGAGCCAATGGGAACGATCATTTTCGGTTATACCAAGTCTAAAACCAAGTGGTTTTACTTTTTGTTCGTTACATATCCTCTTTTTCTGGATTCTATTGACATAATTGGATAATTCGATCTGGAGATAACTACAATAGTTAAATGACAAGTGGGTTTCTGTATTGGATAACCACGTCCCTGAGCTTTAGATTGAGCCCTTTTCAAAACAACACCGTCATTCACTTCGACTCTACCGACGAGTAAATTGGCTTTGTTCGAACCCATATTGTGATTTGCATTCGTCGCCGCAAAATGAATTAATTGGGATATGGGATAACAAGCCCCATAAGACATTCTTGTTTTGAAATATGCCATATTTATTATCTTTCATGAAGACAAATTATTTGAAAATTTTATATTTTTGAAAGATGATTTTTTATTACCCTTTTAATATCGATTTAAACCTCTCCAAAAGGTTGAGAAAAAAATTACTTGATCACCATTTTAAAGACATTAGGATTTATACTATGTACATTACATGCATGCCTTGATGAGAATAATTATGTTTTGAAGACCTTACTCACATATGCCCTCTAATAATACAAAGGGTTAAATAATCACTGACCAACCAAGATTAGGGGTGGAGGAAATTGATGTGTTGTTGAGAATTTGATTCTTCTTTTGAAATATGTTATAGTTATTATCTTTCGTAAAGAGAAATTATTTAAAAAATTTATATTTTTTGAAAGATGATTTTTTATTGGAGTTGGCTAATCTCTAGGCCATTTGCACCTTTTCAAGCAAGTTTGGCCAGAATCTAACATCATGATTTGTTGTTGAAAATGATATTTCCAGTGTTAAAATTGCAATTTTTATTGCAGAAATGGATTCAGGACCCTCGATTATTCTTGGAGCACCCAGAATATGTAATTCCAATCACTGAAAACTACTCTTTGAACAATTTCCACTGGATTTTGGCCAGAAAACTCGCCAGATTAGGTACAAATAGTCTAGAATTTAGCTTACTACTTTTTTATTACCCTTTTAATATTAATTTAAACCTCTCCAAAAGATTGAGAAAAAAATTGGTGACACCATTTTAAAGACATTAAGATTTATAACAAGTGCCACAGGGTGGCGAAGTCCCTGCTGTTAAGTTTATGATGCATGGTAATAGAGTTTTGAATTGGTTGTATTTATGTAATATGTTAAGTACATAGATTGTTATACAAAACTGCCATTATTAATGCATGACACTGTGTTAAGTTTAGTATATGTACAATGTATTGTTGGAAGTTAAAACATATTACAAAACTGTGAGTATATATAAAACAAATGCATATGAGATATGTACAAAATTTTATATGAGATATTTTAGTTTGTGAGATATGGACAGAAGTTGTAGATGATATTAGTATTGCTGATGTATATTAAGTTGTAGATGATATTAGTATTGCTGATGTATATTGTTCTTAGAGACATAAAAAACTACAAAACTACAAAACTAATTGAGATATAATGTTACCTTCTTATTATGCAATGTGTAACACAACATTGTATTTATTTAATGTAAAGTAGATGTGCATTGAAGATGACATAGCTGGTTTATTCTATAGATATATTGAGTGGCCCAAATTTTAACTTGACTAACAGGTAATATGATCGAATTTGTTGAGCTACTATCCTGCTCAAATGACTATATTACATTATGTACAGAAGTGAGTNTCAGTGGCCCAAATTTTAACTTGACTAACAGGTAATATGATCGAATTTGTTGAGCTACTATCCTGCTCAAATGACTATATTACATTATGTACAGAAGTGAGTATTTAAAGTCAAAAATATATACAGTATTTAATTCTAAAACCAAACTCAAAATGAAGATTTGGATTGTTCATTAATACTTCTAGCAATTGGCTACAACTTGCCAAATATTACATTAAATTGCATAACAATGTGATCTAAGTATGCAATTTAAAAACATTATCAATTGTCATTACCATAAGTATGCAATTTAAAAACATTATCAATTGTCATTACCATAAGTATGCAATTTAAAAACATTATCAATTGTCATTACCAAATTAAAGGCTTATATTTCTGCGGTGCCAAGGTGAGTTATTTTAAATTTAACAACTATATGAAGTTTTTGCAAGGGTCTACGTAGACCTGGGTTCGATTTTGCTTCTTCAAACTNCCAAATTACAGGCTTATATTTCTGCGGTGCCAAGGTGAGTTATTTTAAATTTAACAACTATATGAAGTTTTTGCAAGGGTCTACGTAGACCTGGGTTCGATTTTGCTTCTTCAAACTTGAAGTTCGAGTAGAAAATCACCCGCTTACATAAGGTAACCTGCTTAATAGTAAACTGGTATAACATAGTCCAAGTATACAGTAGTGAGCATGTTGAAAAAGAATGCAACTTTCCTTACCTATAACATTGATGGTTTTTACTCATGGATATTTGAGTAATTGGTTTCGTTATTTCTAAAAACAACATTTTGGTTTCTATTTATTTTTATGGAAGAATGCCAACACCTCTTATTCTAAAAAGAATCAAAGTAAAGAGACTTATATAACATACAAAAATTGAACAAGTAACCTATGCAAGAATTTAACAAATAACCTGTAAAACCTTAACCTCAAGAAAT
>LPNX010474004.1:0-27393 GCA_001517045.1 Pseudotsuga menziesii
TGCAATGAATTCAAAAGAAAAAAATGGTGCAACAACAATCTTTGTTTTGTTTTTGTTGTCCATTTCAAATATAAGCTAAAAAAGGAATGATCAAATGAGATTACAGGATTCCTTGACCTCTTATTCAAACTTTAATTGAATAGCATCCTATAACTCTGTCCTTACCATGGATGCAACATTTTTAAGGAACTCTTCCAATTTTTGACTCATGCCTACCTTTTTAGAGCCGTCGCTTAAGCGACACTTAGGAGGAAAACCGTCGCTTAAGCAACACTTAGGAGGATAGCAATTTTAGCGCCATCGCTTAAGCGACGCTTATGCCCATTATTTCAAAAAAAAAATTAATCTTTCTAATTTTTGGCACGGTTAAAATAAAAAATCCACGCGCCGTCGGAAAAAACCGTCGGATTTTGGATCAAAATCTAGTAGTGGGTTGATACCTTTTGAGCAGAAGAAAGGGGAAGAAGCCCCCCATTTTAGCACCATTTTTTATGATAGAGAAAAGAAGAGGATTGTGAAAAGGATTGAGAAGAAAGTTGAAACAGGTGGACAATCAGGAATGATGGTCACTGATAAAACCTTGGTTCATGGGACAGATAAAGACCCAAGACTTACAGCCAGAGCTGGATTGGCTTTATTCCATGCCATTGAAGACAGTGTAGATCAAATAATGACAAACCTTGAGCAATCGAGGAAAAATGAAGCCCAATTAAAAGATACCCTGAGAAAGGAGAGGGATGAAGGCAACAGATTAAAGAGAAAGTTTGAAGACATGCGAAATGAAGTGAAGTCTTTAAAAGTAGAGCTGCAGTCCCTCCAAGCAGAAAATATAACTTTGGAAGTCTCCATTGAAAAGGCATGAAGAGATGCTCAGAATAACCTAGCAGAATTGCAAAGATTACAGCAAGAGTAGCGGGAGCTAAAGACAGACAAGGATGGGTTAAAAACAGCATATGAAAACCTTAATGCAAAAAGAGACCAGCTGCAAAGCAAAGTTGGGGAGTTGGAAACACAAAGGGCTACCATGGAGGAGAAAGAAAAACAATTTCAGATGCAAGCACCAGAGTTTGAAGGACAAATTGCTTCACTAGCAACATCTTTGAAAGAGGCTAGGGAACAACAAACCGGTATTCAGCCTTTTAAAGAGCATGTCCTAACATAAAGAAGCAGAATGCACCAGCTGCAGGTGTCCATTGAAGAAGAAAGATGCAGAGTCTTGCAGGTAGATAACAGATTGGAGGAAATTTTGGAGACTACCTCGTATTTCGTAGATAGGTCTCAGGACATTTTGGAAGTCCTGACGAGAAGGATATGAAGGATGGAGGCCCATGAAGAGATTCTTGCAGACTTACCAGCCAAAGATCAACAAAGCTTAAAGCAGTATTATGACTTGTTGGAATTTGCAATAAACACAGCGGAAGAGTTCAATAAGGCTGTAAAGAAAACAAGAGGATCTTGCACTGAGTATTGCAGAAGGGTGCTGATCACTTACAACCGTTGCCAGGTGGCTGCTGAATAAAGATTAGATGCATTTCCAGAAAATGAGCTATTCACAAGAATGTTGCAGAGCAGATATCAGGAGGATGAGTAGAGGATTTAGCAATTCAAGGTCCTGGATGAACAGATCTTGAAGGATGAAGTGGCTCATTTAGCAGTCAGTGTACAGTTACATGAGGATCAATTACACCTAAGCTCAGCAAGAATTGAAGCGATTAAAAATCAGGCTGCAAAGTTTGAAATCAACATTCGTTTTCTCGAGCCTTCCGAATTTGAGAGCATAGCATCAGAAGCCCAAGCGTGGAAAAAGTTCCTAAATAATCAAGCGGTGCCCTCTACTTAAAGTGCTTTATTAGTTTGTTTAAATGTAATATATTGTAAATTGTATGAGCACTCACTATAAGACAATTTTGGGAGATGAAATGTTGGGGAATCCCAGGAGTCATTTGGGGGAGCCCAAAAGTTTTGCCTTTTGTATAAGTATAGGAGAGTTAGATATAGGATGGACTTTTTCCCAGTTAGACTTGTGAGAACATGTTGTAAGAGGAACTATTTTGTTTTGCAATAGATAATTACAATTTTTCCTGTTGGAGAAAGCTTTTGTGGAATGTTCAAATGCTGTGCAGTGGATGTTGTTGAAGGGGAACTATTTCGTTTTCAGCTTTTATTCATTAAATGTGAGATCGTTCTAACTTGTTGAACCTATGTTCTTGTATGAATGTTTTCTGGTTTATTTTATGATAATTTCCACTATGAGTAATGAATACTTTCATAAACAATGAGCTATCTCATTGTTCATCTATCTATTCATGTTTATGTGTTTCGAATTAAAGAATAACTACCTGTGATTTTTCTTAATGCATGAACAGTAATACATTACTCATTAAATGATAATCTCGCTACCTAGGGACAACTTAGTTAGATAGTTGTATTTCTTGTCGTGTGTGATTTATATGCGAGAGAGTTTAAGACGAGAGGTAAGAACCTGCGCATCACATTGTGACTACTCCTCGTACTCTTGATTAATCTGTATTTTAGATAGGCACTTGCATTTCATACTTAAAACTAAAAAATAACCAAAATATACATGGTGGACCAAGTTGCAACCAGTAGAACCTTTTATTTTTGTTAGTTGACCTACGGTAGCCGGACCACACACCAGACGGATTCCCCATACCAAACAGTCATGGGATAGTTGGGAACGTTGATTGGGGAGGATCCCTTGCTGTTGTTACCTGCAATTTTCCAGGCCTCAACAGTTTTTGGCACTAGAAGGAGGGCCACCAGTGCATGGCTGGTCGAGGAAACCCATTTCCTCGAAATTACTCCACAAGTGATAGTTTTGAAAGCAGTTCATTTCCCAATGTGAATCCTGAAGAGAAGTGGAAAGAAAATTTGTATTCTATTGATAACGAGGTTGTTAATGATGTGACAAGACATACTAGAGCATATGTGAAGAGTATTGGAGGATTACCTACTATCCCTGATTTACCCAGGAGAGAGTATAAGAAAAAAGACTGTCCTGTATTGGAAGACTCAGTATTGGTTGGAGATTTGGAAGAATTGGTAGAAACAACATTGCAGGAAGTGGTTCAACCTTTGAATCAAGTGGGCCCAAATACAACTTACGGTTCACCTGTTAATACTCCTATTCATTCACCACCTCACTCTCCACCCAGACTCATGGCGGGCGTAAATGCAAATCAGCCACATAACCCACCAAATCCACCACTCGCTTGGAAAGCTAGATCACCTCTAAACCTAGCACCTCCTTTGCATGACTTACCTCAATATTTTGAGAAGATGCTGCCCAAGTTTGACCCAAATGAGAGGATATTAGTAGATGATCACTTGCAAAGTTTCTACTTGGCCATAGAAGGGCTAAAGGCTGGAGAACATGAAGATGTAGTCTGCAGACTTTTTCCACACACCCTTAAAGGAGTAGTAGCCTCATGGTATTTTGGTTTGCCTGCAAATTCAATCCCAGACTGGAATACTTTTGAAAGGATATTCAGAAGCAAATATGCAGCTCTCATGAAAGGACTGTGCACTTTAAACAAAGAAAGAAAATAAAAGGTGCATAGTTTCACCCAAATGTTTTCTGCTTATCTTAAGAATTTCTTTGCAGTAGATAAGCCCTCTGATAAAGTTCTGATTGAGTATTATACTTCAGCTTTAGGGCCTGACTTGGCCATGTTTGCAAAGGGTCAAGTTAAACCTATGTCATCAAAGACTTATGAAGAGGCTGAGAGAGTAAAAGCTGGAAAAGAAAGCATAGAAGATTATCTTGAGCAGTTAGGAGAAAAAACTTTTGGGAAGAAAGCCTTATTACTGTCTAAACCTAAAGAGGAGCAATCACATGAATTTGAGGAAATGTTAAAAAATGATGCAGAAGCTTTCCAACAGAATAATAGATTTGGAAAAAGAAAAGGAGGCTAAGAAATCCTATAAGCCTTACTACAAGAGAAAAGGGGATAACAATCAATCCAAACCTCCTCCACACAGTCTTGCATCAATGAACTTAACCGAGGTGGGTATGGATAATTTTTGCACTTTCCACCAACAGCCCCATTCTAAAAAAAATTGTCCTCAATGGATAAATTCAATGACATTAGTGATGAATCAGCTGCTGGATTCCAAATTAACAAATGCTGAGGATGAAGAAGAAAAGGGTGGTAAAGCCACAGAAAAACAAGAGAATGATGCTTTGGTATTATGGGATTGTGTCTCGCTTTTTGATACAGAAGAAAGTACTCTGAAACATGAGGAGATATCATAAACAAATATGGCAGCAAGAATTCTGGACCAGGTGAATAAAGACAATTCAATACTCTCAAAGATCAAGAAATTACAAGAAAAATGTAAAAAAACAACCGAAGAATAACATAGATGATGAGATACCTAAAAATACCAGTCAAGATCTGAAGCAAATCAACATGCCTGCTAAGCCTCTTGAAGACAAAGTGGGTAATGTCAAAAAAAATCTCAAAACACCTGAAGTACCAGAGGAAAAGCTACCCACAGAAAACCAACCTATAGAAGAAGTTGTTGAAGCCAGTATGGGAGGAAAGACTAGGTTTGAAACCCCACCATTCCTTTTGACTATGGAAATTTTGAATCATAAGGTGCACAATTGTTTGGTAGATTCTGGATCATCAGTAAATGTTATGCCACTCGCAGTTTGCAAAAATATTAATGGACAACCTAAACCTACTACCTGGGAGATGACTCAATTAGACCGGACCAATGTGAAAGTAGTAGGAGAAATGGAGGATGTTCTGATTCGTCTACATGCTAATGAAAATATATGTCAGTATCTTGATAGCAAACATACCTTATGGTTATGGACTCATTTTGAATCGAGATTGGTCAGCAAGACTAAAGGGGTATTTTGCTTCAGATTGGTCACATTTTTTGTTGTTGCATAAAGGGAGCCCAAATCAGATCAAAATTTTAAGAGAGCCCTACATGAAACACACTATCACTAAATTGGAAGAGAAAAATGAATCAGTAAATTCTGTATTGGGGAATTATCTAATTGAGCTTGAACTGGGACATTTTGCATCAGAAGAAGCCTGCAACATAGTAGACACCCAGCCCGATCTCCTTCAATATTCATGGGCTGATGAGATTGATTGTAAACCAGTAGATGTAGTTTTTGTTTCAAGAACAGTAGAATTAGATAATGGTTAGGTCTTTCCCACTTTGTAGTCAATTCTAGACCCTTATCTTATAGGTTTCCATATCTATAGGGGTGGGTAGAGAACTGACCAGTTAGTAGGTTAGTTCTCAAAATTTTATTTTCTTGGTTTTTGTTTTTGATGACCTTGTACATAAATAATTTGATTTGGTTGTTTACTTTGATTTATTTCATTGTTGTTGTTTCTAGTTAAATTTGGTTTGGTTTCAATAAAAGAGGCAAACTTTTGGTTGCATGGAAAGCATCAGAGCTCTGGATTAACTGAAATCCTTGGGTATAAGACTGTGTACTATTGTTCGATCTGATAGAGTTTCTTCTATTTAAGCAGTTTTCCTAAATGGCTATGAACACATTAAGTCCAGCTTAATCCCTGTAAAATAACTCAGGATCAAAAGGTCTGAAATACTATTTTGAGGTTCCATCCATTTCACATCTAAAAATGTCCGAGGGGATGACAGCAAAAGATCCACAGAAAGGAAGCAGGGTAAATAGTATATTATATATAAATGATCCCATGCCAAGAATTGAAATCCAAAAGGCTGATAAGAGTCAAAATTCCTAAAAAACAATATCTATCAAAACTAATTACTGAATCATATAAGTACAAAATTCCCAAAAGTTCTTCTTCGTCCGTGAGCTGAAAATTAAATACATCTCTCACACAAAAGGACACTATGGATAGAGGAGCCTGAATAAAAATTCAGAAAGAAGGGCATGAGGAGGACTCAAGAGGACAAAAGGTCCACAAGCACAAAAGGTGCAAAATGGCATGGGAATGAGGAACAAATGAATATTTATGTTTACCATGTGTCACAATCCTGTGGTGTCTAATATGGAAGCTACTCGAAGACCGAGGTAAAATGAAACTCATCTACTTGGCGTCAAAAGAGTTATCTTGACTTTGAGATTTTGGGTTTCCATTTTTCCTAAAAATTGGATTGTTATCAATCATTAAAAGTACATATATTTGCCATTGTGGGAATGCATACATCTAGGAGAATTCAACATGTTAGTTTGATTGCTGAACAGTCTGTTACTTAAGGAAAAATTTTGTCCAGAGATTTGGGTTCACCAGTTAGTCACCAATTGTTGCAGTTGCAACGTTTTCCCAAATTTCTAAAAATTTGGGACCCTCCTTTTAAATTGTCTTGCTTAGTTGTTGGGATTGCCTAACTTTATTGTGAGTTTGATTTTTTAAGGTTGATTGTTGAATGAACATTTTTGTATGTTGATGCTGCCATTTGACCTTAAGTTTTGAATTACGGATGATTTCTTAATTCGATGTCGGAAATTGTTTGAACTGTGAATCGGGGCCGTAGTCACCTACACAGCCACTGTTGCGAAGGCTCAATAGCAAATGACCCGATCCAAAACCTTGTCTTCCGCCAATGCGCTTTTGTTTTATTTTTTATTTCGGCGTTTTTGTTTCGTCACCGTCGAAGCACCAGTACCTTGTATTGCCGCCATTTCGGATGGAAAATTGCAAGCACTACGACGGAGGATTTTACCTTTACCGATCCCGCGGTTTTCTTTTGTATTTTTGTTCTTGTCGCTATCGGATCCGTGTTGGACATTTGAATTGGGGGATTAGTCTTTGTTTGTCCGATCGCTGTCAATTTCGTTTTTTTGCAAGAGCCTTAGTCTATTTGTATTCCGTCATTGCGGCTCCAGAATGGACTAACCATCCGCTTTACAGCTTTTCCTTTCGCTGATGGTTCACTTAATGTTTGGTTCTATTTTTCTCTGATTTTGATTGGTTTGCAGAACCGTTTGTCTTTGTAACTTCCGTCGTTGCGGCGTTCTAGCATATTAATGGTCTGAAGCTATAGTCATTTTGAGCTTCGATGTTGAGGTTTCTAGTGTGTGTTTTGCCAACGATTCTCATCGTGTTGTGGAACTCATAATATCTTCGTTGCCCGCCATTGTGGCTCATTAGCAGGTTGACCGTCGATGCCTTAGTTGTCCCGCTTCCTGATATACACATTTTCTTGCCGAGTGCTTTCACCGAGGTCTATATATATGTGGGGCGAGTCATTATTCTATTATTATCCCTGTGAACTCGTGCCTACACTATCCTTGTCGATTCGAACTGTGCATTTGTGCCTAGCTTTCAAAATCTTGTTCATGAGTGGTGTCTCCGTGGAGCTTTCAGATTTTTTCCTTGTTGACTGCAGCTTGTTGCCAGGTAGGCCAACCATGGTTTTACCCTCTCTACTAATTTTTGGAACTAGGGTCTTGTCCTTGGGTTAGTTTTCCCATCGTGGTAGATGGGCGTTTATGTCTGGTTTGTATCCTATTAGCATAGTGTGGTATACTTTGACAGTTAGCAGAAGGAGGGGGTTTTCTTTTTCCTGAGTGGTTTTTTCAAATCCGTTATGGGGTTTCGAACATTGTCCGATTGTTTAGGAAATTGGTGCAGACAAGCATTACACTGTCTGCATCGGTTTTTCTGGGATTGCGTTTGGTCGTCCGGGGAGGGCAGGTTTCATTTTTTTTTTCACTGTTGGCTTTACCCTGGTTTTGTTTGGGACACCGGAGGGTGTTGAGTTTCTATTATTTTGGTTGCCCACATGTTTTGGTTAGTGTCACATTTTTCGAAGATGAGCCTCATTGATGGGATGTATGTTTGAGAAAGGAGTTAGAATGCACGCATTTGCTATTAGAGTTATTTTCGTTGGACGGGTATAGCATTGTTTAGACTTAGGTTTTTTCACGCATAGCTTGTAGAAGCTTTGTTTGTTATTCTCATTTTTTACATTTAGATTAGCTGTTGCGAATATGGAAGAGGTAAATGTTTATACAATTTTTCTTCATTCTTCGAATAACTGATTTTAAAAAACTAAAATAGCCTGAATGCATTTTGGTTTGTGACAGGGAAACTATTGTAAAGGCGAGATGTTGAAAAGACAGAAAAGGAAGGCTCCTATTGCTGAAGGGGAACCTGAGGTGGAAATTATTACAAACATTGAGTACATTTATGAAGATACTAGAGCCACCACCAGGGTGGAACCTGACTACAAGTGGGGCGATATTTATAGACTGATTTCAAACCAAGAAGTGCCTGATACTGGGTTTGAAGAATTAACAATATATGCCAACATTGAGAATTCTACCTTGATGAAGATAGCTACCAAACCTGAGCTTTTTCCATGTTCTGAAGTGATTGGATGGATTCTGTCTAGGGCAGATGTGACTACTATGATTCTGGCCAATACTACCAAGCAGGGCTATGTTGCTTACAGTCCTGGGTATGTCTCATTAGCTTATCACTTACCTCTAGCCCAGGTTTACCTAACTGAAGATTGGTTGAAGGAAATTAACTTAGACCTGGTTGAAACAGTAAAAAGAATGATGATACCTGGTAAGAATTTTTGAACCAGGCCATCAAGGGAATATGACATAGCTACTCTTAGAACCCCATATAGGTTTATAGCATTAATGTTAAACAAAGTTTTTGGGAGAGCCCATGGTAAGAGTTTCAAGTTGGGTTGGGTTCCCATTATTTTCTATGTAGCCACCCAGGGGACTATATTCAACTGGGCGAACATTGTGTCCAACAGTCTCTTAGCTTGCATTGCTTCAACTCTGGGAGGGGTGTCTTAGAAAAAGTCTAAGTTCTACATGAGCTCCATATTAATAGACTGTATACTATGCACCTAGCCATTTCCAGCCCTAAGGTGCATGTGGGACAGGGACAGAACCCCTGTGTACACTGCTTACAAGCTGTTGTGGGCACACAAATATTACAGTCATTATAAAGAAATTTGTGAACATTTTATTATGCCTTTGTATACGTTGATTTTCTTGAAAGAATGCAATTGTATGTCTGAGGAGGCATTGAAATTCATTGAGGAGTATGCAAATTGCTACTTGACAGATGAAGGGATGTATATTAGGATGTATGGTTGCTCTAGGGCACCTTCTTTGCTTCCCAAGTACGCCACTGATTATGTGGTGCACAAAGAAGCAGTCAGGAAGGATTACTTAGATGGTATAGGGAGTTTCCTAAATGAACAGAAGAAGGCATCCTATCCTCCCATACCTTTCAGGTTGGGAAGCTATAAATTTGCCAAGGTTAAACTAACTGCGGATTTTGCACAAGAATTGGAGCATTTTCACTTTGGGGAGATTAACTTCCATAGAAATGATTCTCAGAACAAAGTTGTGGAACATTGCAAGGAAGCCAATATTCATTTTGAATATACAAACCACTCGGACAAAGATGATGAAATTTTCAGAAATGCAAAAAATATGACTGCATTGAAAAGAAGATTTAAAAAGAAGATCATCACTAAAGGTGGTAAGGGCCAAACTGAACAGAAGAAAGCTGATGAAGAGGATGCCAAGAAAAGAGAAGAAGATGCTAGGAGACTAGCACAGGAGGCTGAAATTTGGCTTAAGAGCAAAATAAGAAGGAAGCTGAAAGTCTGAAGCTGACAGGGTCCACAACGGACCAACAAACTTCTGACCCAGCAGACACTCAAGGAGTACAAGATCAGGATTGGCCTGACTCTCAAGAGCCTGCTGCAAGTGCTGGCAGCAATATAGGGCAGGTTATTGTTTTTTAATTAAGGTTGATACCTTTTGAGCAGAAGAAAGGGGGGGAATTCCCCGATTTTAGCACCATTTTTTATGATAGAGAAAAGAAGAGGATTGTGAAAAGGATTGAGAAGAAAGTTGAAACAGGTGGACAATTAGGAATGATGGTCACTGATAAAACCTTGGTTCATGGGACGGATAAAGACCCAAGACTTACAGCCAGAGTTGGATTGGCTTTATTCCACACCACTGAAGACAATGTAGATCGAATAATGACAAACCTTGAGCAATCAAGGAAAAATGCAGCCCAATTAAAAGATACCCTGAGAAAGGAGAGGGATGAAGGCAATAGATTAAAGAGAAAGTTTGAAGACATGCGAAATGAAGTGAAGTCTTCAAAAGCAGAGCTTTAGTCCCTCTAAGCAGACAAGATAAATTTCGAAGTCTCCATTGAAAAGGCATGAAGAGATGCTTAGAATAACCTAGCAATTGCAAAGATTACAGCAAGAGTATCAGGAGCTAAAGATAGACAGGGATGGGTTAAAAACAACATATGACAACCTTAATGTAGAAAGAGACCAGCTACAAAGAAAAGTTGGGGAGTTGGAAACACAAAGGGCTACCATGCAGGAGAAAGAAAAACAATTTCAGATGTAAGCAGCAGAGTTTGGACGACAAATTGCTTCACTAGCAGCATCTTTGAAAGAGGTCAGGGAACAACAAACCAGTATTCAGCCTTTTAAAGAGCATGTCCTAACACAAAGAAGCAGAATGCACTAGCTGCAGGTGTCCATTGAAGAAGAAAGATGCAGAGTCTTGCAGGTAGATAATAGATTGGAGGAAATTTTGGAGACTACCTCGTATTTTGTAGATAGGTCTCAGGAAATTTTGGAAGTCCTGACCGGAAGGATAGGAAGGATGGAGGCCAATGAAGATATTCCTACAGACTTACCAACCAAAGATCAACAAAGCTTAAAGCGGGATTATGACTTGTTGAAATTTGCAATAAACACAGCGGAAGAGTTCAAGAGGGTTATAAAGAAAACAAGAGGAACTTGCACTGAGTATTGCAGAAGGGTGCTGATCACTTACAACCATTGCCAGGTGGCTGCTGAACAAAGATTAGATGCATTTCCAGAAAATGAGTTGTCCACAAGAATGTTGCAGAGCAGATATTAGGAGGATGATCAGAGGATTCAACAAGTCAATGTCTTGGATGAATAGATCTTGAAAGATGAAGTGGCTCATTTAGCGGTTAGTGTACAGTTACTTGAGGATCAATTACACCTAAGCTCAACAAGAATTGAAGCGATTAAAACTCAGGCTGCAAAGTTTGAAATCAACATTCATTTTCTCGAGCCTTCCGAATTTGAGAGCATAGCATCAGAAGCCCAAGCGTGGAAAAAGTTCATAAATAATCAAGCCGGACCCTCTACTTAAAGTGCTTTATTAGTTTGTTTAAATGTAATATATTGTAAATTGTATGAGCACTCACTATAAGACAATTTTGGGAGATGAAACGTTGGGGAAGCCTAGGAGTCATTTGGGGCAGCCCAAAAGTTTTTCCTTTTGTATAAGTATAGGAGAGTTAGATAGAGGATGGAATTTTTTCTAGTTAGACTTGTGAGAACATGTTGTAAGATAAATTATTTTGTTTTGCAATAGATAATTACAATTTTTCCTGTTGGAGAAAGCTTTGGTGGAATGTTCAAATGCTGTGCAATGGATGTTGTTGAAGGGGAACTATTTCATTTTCAACTTTTATTCATTAACTATGAGATCATTCTAACTTGTTGAACCTATGTTCTTGTATGAATGTTCTCTAGTTTATTTTATGATAATTTCCACTATGAGTAATGAATGCTTTCATAAACAATGAGCTATCTTGTTGTTCATCTATCTATTCATGTTTATGTGTTTCGAATTAAAGAACAGCTACCTGTGATTTTTCTTAATGCATGAACAGTAATACATTACTCATTAAATGATAATCTCGCTCCCTAGGGACAGCTTAGTTAGATAGTTGTATTTCTTGTCGTGTGTGATTTAGATGCGAGAGAGTTTAAGACAAGAGGTAAGAAACTGCGCATCACATTGTGACCGCTTCTCGTACTCTTGATCAATCTGCATTTTAGATAGGCACTTGCATTTCATACTTAAAACTAAAAAATAACCAAAATATACACGGTGGACCGAGCCGCAACCGGTAGAACCTTTTATTTTTGTTACTTGACCTACGGTAGCCGGATCGCACACCGGACGGATTCCCCATATCAAACAGTCACGAGCTAGTTGGAAACGTTGACTGGGGAGAATCCCTTGCTGTTGTCGCTTACGATTTTCCTGCGATTTTCCAGGCCTCAACACAACATTAAAGAGTTCGTATAATAATCGTATTAAACAATTTAAGGAGATCTGAAGAAGGACAGAAAAGATAAAATAAACATCGGAGACTCTTTGTTTTTATTGAAAGAGCATTGAAATTTGACATAACCGCGCACTGAACCATATTTTAGACTAACCAATAACCATATCGCTCTCTATCTCGAGTCCCACCGTCCACATCCAGGATAGTTGTATGATGTATCACCTTTCTTTTTTTCTGTGAACTCTCTGAGTCCCCAACAATTAAGACCATACCATAGGTTTTGCAAGCCCAAAATGGCTCTCTTTTATGCATGTTACAGATCACAGAGGTGAAACGCAGGATTCAGGTTACGTGTAGGGTCTCTATAATTGGTAAAAGGGGAAACCTTGGTAAACTTCTGGTCCATCAACCTCCCTACCAACACTGTTAGCACAAAAGAACTGACGGTATTTGAAGAAACTACAAATTGCAGTTCCAATTTCAGATAATATATCAGATGCACGCAA
The DNA here is from genome assembly GCA_001517045.1 of Pseudotsuga menziesii. NCBI lineage: Eukaryota > Viridiplantae > Streptophyta > Pinopsida > Pinales > Pinaceae > Pseudotsuga > Pseudotsuga menziesii. The sequence goes on from LPNX010474004.1 coordinate 12,611, forward strand.
CAAGACTCACAAATTGGGAGGTGTGGTAACTTGGACAAAGCAAACCCTATTGTATTTATTTTTTTGAAGTTCACTATAATCAATTTTGTTAAGATTCATACGTTAATTAAGTTTTTTTCTATGAATTCAGGTTGCAGGGTGGCCAGGCTTGTGTTGTTGATTTTTAAACGAGACTTTGCTATAAATCAAGGAGGATAAATAAGATTTTTTTACGAGTCCTAATTGAATCTAGTAAGTTAAAATCTACCTCATCTGAGAAGTTACTAGAAGATAGCATCATTCTGCTTTCGAGTTTTTAACTGTATTGGTTCATTTTTCCATCTAAGGATTTTAATATCGAATTGTCTCCAGCCATCCTATGCGCCTTGGTCTCCTCTATCTGTTAGTACCCTCCATTCTTCCATACGACTTGCAAAGCATTCCTTTTGACAATTCTACCACTGTTTCCAGTATTTCACACTATTTCCGTATCTGGGTATCTCCCAATTTGCTAATTGAGGCAATTGAAATTTGAAAACCCTAAAATCACCCTATTACTTCTTAACTGCCTGTTCCCTGTGGAGCTATTTCCAACTTCCTATTATTATAGCATTCTAATCCTTGCTATTCCTTTCCCTTGCTATCAAGTTGTCCTAAAATTACTTTTCCTTTTGTCAAACCTCATAAAAAAACTCCTTTCAAACTCCTTATTATGTTACTCCCCCGCAATAAGTTGAACCCATGGAGATGTTATGCAACCTATACCATTCTTTTTTATATATTTGATCACTGAGAATATGATAATAATATTTAGATGAAATGGAAGCTATTTGAAACATTAGTAAAAATATTAAAATATTGAAGAGTTGTTTCAACTATTTCTTACATTTTAGGGAATCGATGTGATCATTTTCATTTCTGCAGTATGATTGAAGATTAGTTGATCATTTTCATTTATGCTATATGATTGAAGATTAGTTGTTATTCAATCATAGACATAAGGGCATTATAGGATATATATGATTGAAGATTAGTTGATCATTTTCATGTATGCTATATGATTGAAGATTAGTTGTAAGGGGTCTGGGGTATCCTTTGTATATGGATGAAGTAGCCAAATTGCGGAATTGATTAAAAAACACCCATTTGAAATGTAATATTTTTTTTTAATGAAGTGTATCATTAATTTATCATTTTCAATTGAAAACAAAATTTTATAAAGAATTTCATGATCAAAGTGTGCATCAATATCTACAATTCAAATTTAAATTAAGACTAACCCTTCAAATTTGATCATTGCCTGCGGTCCTTTTAACTTTGCTAAGCATGTCATAATTCTGTCATTGATGAAGACTCCTAAGGACATTTTATATCTATCCATTATATGCTTTGCAGTACTCACGAGCTCCAGAGGATTTTCTACCTTTCCCTACTCGCACAGGGATGAAAGAAATGTGGTTTCCCCAAGGTGCTTCAGTGTTTGGTTTCAACATCTCATCTATGCTCTGCACAAATTTAAGTTGTCAGCAGATATTTGGAAGAAGTAGTTAGGGAAGAAAAACACATACAGAATAAAGCTATGGGTTAAATGAGTAATGCATAACCTGTATTCCAGCTAAGACTCTAGTGTTTAACAAACATAATGCTATTAGTCTTTATTTATTCATTTGTTTAATAATTGTGTCCTTCAGAGGCTAAGATCTCTTTTCATAAGCATCTTGTGGGTTTTGTTCTCCAACTACAGTACCCAAAGAGTAATTAATAGTTCATCACATCTGAACAAATTAGTAATAAGGAAGGCATCAAACTCAAAAAGCAATTGCCGCTAAACTATGAAGTAATAAGAAAATGATTACCAACTGACAGGCGAATCTACAAGTAACGTTGCATGCCGTAGAAAACTATTGCGTTAATCACCGTCATTCACTGTATGTATTCATAAAATTAGAGTTGGAAGTATACATCATTATTTCAATCAGGCAATATGAGAACTAGTGCCGCAAGCATATGGTGACTTTACATACCCCTCCTACATAATCCTTTATATGTTTGATGTCGTCCAAGAGAAACGTAGCAAAAGAAAGAGCAGGGATCATGTGTTCGAATCCAGGAGGTCCTTGAATAGGACCTCTCCACTTATGTAGGTGTCCAATTCATTTTCTTCAAGAGCAAGTGAAATCCTATACTTCCATGCTCGGAAGTTATTAGCTCCTTTAAGATTTTCATTAAGCTTGGTGTGATGAGAGATCTTTAATGAGAACCTCAAATGGAAATACAAAATATTTAGATCTTACCAATTTGAGATGCTCGGATTGGATGTGGAGCTGATCTCTTGCAGTGTTGATTTTCTAGTATGGGGTCAATTTAGGGTTTGACTTGCCTCGAGTTTTACCAGACCAAAAATTTTGATCTTGGTCTCTAAATTTCGATTTTGAGGAGGAGATAAATCCTATGCTAGGCTCACTCAAAAATTCCACTTCTGTGAAAAGCCCTAATTTCCAACAGTAGTGACAAGCCAAAAACTGAAAATGCCCAGAATCATATTCTGATTTGACAAGAAGATGCGCCCTTCAAAGGAGAGTTATCCTAGCCTCCTTTTGTTCATGATATGTGGAGAGAAACCCAAAAATTAAGAAGCCCTAGCTTCTACAGCTGCATAGTGTCTTTTTCTCACGTTAGCTTTGATACCATGTTAGATTTTTATCATTTAATCAATATGATTTAGGATCTTATCTGAGAGAATAACATGCACATCAATAATCATAAGAGATAAGAGACACAAATATTTTTTCTTGGGGAAACCATAAAGGAGAAAGCCCCGCAACTTCTTCAGAGATAGAATGAGCACCAATATCAAACATAAAACCCAAAAGTACAAAGATGATCTCTGACAGTTGTTCTCTCTCTCACTTGTGCAAGATACTCCTCTCTTACTCATGCACTATATATGAGTGAATGTGTGTATCAAATAGAGAGTCTCACTCTCTATTTATACTTAATTTCCACTTGACATTTACCCTATAGGGCCAACTTCTCTAGGATAGTCTAATAACCTTAATATAACTGAATTATGGGGTCTAATGCCTTGACTTACAATGGATGGTTAACCTCAATGACTTTACATGACTTAATTACATTAGTGACTCTCCCGATCGGAGGAACAAACATATTCATTGGGGTACAATGAAATATACAAGTGAATACATTCCGTTGTTACAAATACATCAACAAAAAATTAGGGTAAATATGCAACAAATTGTTCATTTTCATAAATTCTTTTGGCCTGGGCAGAAAATTGCAGAACTATCAAATAACTTCACACTTCTACTTGCCATGGATCTTTGGCATCTATTAATCAATTTATGGATTTGTGAGGCTGACTTTTGGAAAGATCCAAATAAATTGAAGTAGATTTAATCCACATGGATTTTGAGCAAAAGTAGATTATGCTACATTTAATAGACTTATATTAAAAATGGAAACATGAAATGATGGAAAGCATACTAATTTCTTGATTGCAGAAGCCCCAGATCCACAACAACACTGTGAAAGTCATGAAATAATAGTGATTTCAGTGTTGATGTGGAGCTGTTTATTAATTCTTCAAGCTGTCTACACAAATTTATTTTATTTATGAATTTATTAAATACGTAGAGATGAAGAAACTCAACGTAAACCATTTTACTATAATGATTTCACTGTTGATCCAGACATCCCTATTAATTGATCAAAATGTTCACATAAATGCAAAGCATTTTACTTTTGGATATATTAAATGCACATGGATTGAAGAAGTGGAGATTAATACATAATCCATTCTAGTAGATAAAAGCATTAAACAAAGTATAAAACCTGATGTCGAGAACCTTGCAATTTTATGGTAAATCTTCATGTTTACGGCCTTTTTAGCAACAAATAGAAAGGATAGTAAATTCAAAAGAATTAAAACGTTATTATCCCAAGGAATTATAAAACTGGTATTATTACATGAGCATTCACCATATATTGCCTCACAGATGGCAGATGTCGTCTTGATCGCCTACATCCCATACTGTAAAGCTCAAGTTCTTAAACTTGATTGTAGTTATATGGAAACCTATGGTGGGTACGGTTCTCACACACTCGTCGGTTGATGAATGAAATTCACATAAAAGCAAATTGGGAGAAAAACTCAAATTAAAATTCGTCTAAGATATACACCTACAAGTGCAATATGATTTACTCCCACATAAGAGGGGGAGGAATGACCTGAGCTTCTATGGGCCCTACTATGGCCATCACCTTTGAATAATTTATGATCTTCCATTGCAAGTAGGATTTTTAAATAGACTCAAAACCTAATTGTTATTTGTTACTTGTTCTCCATGAGTTATTTGCTACCTATTATCACTTTATCTTTCTTTTAGTTAAATTGATTTTTTATCCATGAATCAACTATGCATCAACTACTAGTTAGTTATTTTTTATTTTTTTATTATATTGATTTATTTTGAATTTGGACAACAACCGCAACAAACATAAAATCAATCTAGACAATACATTTTCCTAACTCTACTGCAATTTAGAAAAATCATGGATGGTAAACATTGTACAGATGATCTCGTTGCAAGAACCACGAGGGAAAAAGGAATGCCCCTTTCTCATTTTGTCCCGCTTCACATTCTCATACGACATGCGGGGAAGGTGTGCATGTTTCTTAATGCCCGAAACCCTCTAGCCCTATTTCTCATTTTAGTTCCCAGTTACCATTTCTTGTTACATACGGCAGAAGATGATGGGCGATGGTGAAAAGGCCTGAGATAAAAAACGTTGAGCACAAGCACTCCCAAGTGGCCCCAACAGCAGGTGCTTTTCCATCAAAATCACCTAAGACTCCCACTCAACCCCAACCATTTATTCATGACCCGAGGGAAATTGAACCTTACCAAGTGGCTAAACATGCCACCGTCTTCCTCGTTGAACCATGAACCCACGCGCAAACTCCTAACATTTTGAAAAAAAAAGACCTAGATTTTCAAACCCCTAAACCTTATATAGTTATGTTTAAATGTACTAAAACTAGCTATCCATTTACCCAAAACATGAGGATTGGGTTAAAAGCTAAATACATGAGGATATGCAATAATGAATCTAATACCTTGATGCTTGGTAATTGAAGCCTTTTCTAGAACATATGGCGATGAGCTTTCACATACTTTTAAATTGAAACAACACTACCAAAGAAGATATATATTCTTATGTTGTAGCTTGGGTGGTTGGGATGAATGATTGTTACCCTCCCCACCTAGGTTAACAAAATCAATAAATATAACATAATCTTATTTATATAAAACATAATATAATTTTGTGGCAAGGGCTAGTTGCTTTATGACTATTACTCTTATTATAAGAAAACAATATATAAATGATATCATAACAACAAAAATAATTAAATGTACCAAATATACTAGCACAACCATATTATTTAAAAGTGAATTAATGTACTTCATAATAATAAAAAATAGAAAATTAAATTTTCTATCAACCATTTTTAATAATATCTTATATTATAATATCAACAACATTTAATAATATCTTATATTTTAAAATAATTAAATACAATAATTATCAAACAATTTTTTTAAAATAAAATCCTTTTCAATATAATATTTTCTTAACATTCCATTATGGGAAATATATAATATCTTATATTTTAATATCAACAACCTTTAATAATATCTTATATTTTAAAATAATTAAATACAATAATTATCAAACAATTTTTTAAAAATAAAATCCTTTTCAATATAATATTTTCTTAACATTCCATTATGGGAAATATATAATTTTTTTAAATATTCTATAATGGGAAATTGTAAAGTTCAGGCTTATAGGTTTGTTTGGTGGGCTAACAATATTCAACATGCAGTAGAGTAATAAATGTTGCTGAGGCAGCATCATGAGCCATTGGATCTCAATCTGTTTGACATCCAACAGGTTACAGTACTGCTGCAGCGTTTATTACTCTGCTGCATGTAAAATATTTTTAACCTATTTAATGATAATAATATGGACTTTATCACCAAATTTATCAGGGTACTTACATTTCTGAGTTTTAGTTGCGATTACAAAAACGAAAATGACATTTTATAAATTATGAACATCTATCATGAAATGATTTATCAAGAACCCAAAAGGAATGAAGATGTATCATTAAATGACTTATCAACTACCAGAAACTGTATTCAATTGCTCAAATCTATAGAGTGTTTTCAGTGATGTTAGGTTTTCAGGAAGCGGCAGGCTTTTCCGTAAACACTTCATAGCCATTACAATAATTCTCACGTTCTTTTCTGTGTATGCCGTCTACATTCGTTAATACAGGGACACAATGCTGAAAGCTCAGATCGCTTAAAACACTTTATAGATTGAGCAGTGGGAAAATGCAAAGAAAAGAAGCAAAATCTGCTGTTCTTGATCTCTCAAGATCGAGAGAGCCATTCATTCGATAGAGACCACTACCCGATAGAATACCATATGAGAGTCTTATATTTGAGAGAGCAAAAGAGGCCTCGAGAGCTTACTGCCCGAAAGCAAGCAATAGTAGCCCTCCTTCTCTAGCTAGCTATTGAACTACCCGAAAGCCAGAGCTGAAAATCCGAGGAGTACCAATCAACTAGGGCTTTACTCAACCAACAGATTCCTTTCCTCCAGGATATGTAGTATATAATACTGGATGTAGCTTCTTCTACTTCCCTTTAGGATTTTGCTTCGCAGGTTATAATGTTGGTTCGGGTCATCCGCTAAATAATCGATAGGGAAGAGAAGAGGGTTCGGTACCAAGGGAAGAGAAGAGGGTTCGGTACCAACCACCTGTACTCTTTATCTTGCATAGGCGCACAGACCTGAACTTTCAGATTTGAAGTGACAGAAAGATAACACAGAGTAATCTATTACCAGACCGAATAGATAGCTTAAATGAGACAGGTCACCTAAACCTCAGAAATGTCAATGCCACCATAAATATGATTAGTTGACACTACCCCTTGTCTTATGTCCCTACCCCTTGTCTTATGTCCCTGCCCTCACGGGACTCTATTGTGAACGTGCAGGTAGATTAAACCCCTTGTCTCACGGGACTATATTGTGAACGCGCAGGTGGATTAAACTGCACGTAAGAAAAATTTGGGGTAATGTTTCCCATATGTTTAAAATAATATTATTTACTAGCATGTGTACCAAGGGTGCACAGGAAAGCCGAGAGGGTTGTAGTGGTTTTTTAATTAAAATAAAAGTTCATTTGCAGTAATAAATGTATTGGAATATATTTGTGAAAAAAATCATTTTATACAATAGATAATTGTAAAGATAAATTAATTATAGTTGATTCAGCTTAAGCTTCTTATACAAAAGGTAAAATTCTATACAACTTTTTGCCATAAAACAGTATAAGTTTTAAATGTGCAGAGCTCCCATACCCATCTATTAGTTGTTACTTTGAGTCCTATACAGTGGCATGATCATAATCAAGCAAAGTGAGTGTCTATGTGGGTAGCATAATATTCTTCTTTTTAAATGCCAAATTGAGGTCAATTGGATGCCGGTACTTGTAGGTGGGGCATGAAGGAAAAGCCTTCTAAAACATCACAAACATGTGCCATTGTGCACAGGACACTACAATCATCTTTCTACTATTTTCATCAAAGATATCAAACAAGTTCTTCCTTCAAGTTGCAAGTTCTTCCTTCTGTTGTTGCTTCCATATCTGACCGTTTTCTGCAATATTCATTTGGAGGTCCAACTACATAGGCTGAGAGCCAGAAACTTGACATGTTTCTCTTGGATCATGCAAAGTTTAGCTTTTGTAGCTCAATTGTAATAATATATTTTCCCTGTCTGCAATCATTGATGAATTCAATGGCCAACAAAACAAACCATTAATAAAAGAAAAACACAATTTGTAATCAAGAAAAAACTAGATGAATAAAGCAAACCTGAAGGAACATTGATGCCATTGTCCCTTAGCCTGAAGCTCAATACCAATACTTTTCTTTCTCTTTCTTTAGCATTACCTAAAAGTTGCTTTTGCACTCCCACATTGTATTCAAGTGGATGTATAATTTGTAATCGAGCAAATCAATATTGTGAAAATCCATACAGAAACAAATGTTAACGCATAACAACATTACTTCTCAAACATATCCCTACTTAATAGTGAAAATGAAAGGTAATATCATACAACAATTGGGGCATTCCACAGTTAAACCTGGGATTTGATGATAGAGCAAATCAATATTGTGAAAATCCATACAGAAACAAATGTTAACGCATAACAACATTACTTCTCAAACATATCCCTACTTAATAGTGAAAATGAAAGGTAACTATCATACTACGGTTGGGGCATTCCATAGTTAAACCAAAATATTGATCTTCAAGACATCCAATTTATTTTTAAATATAGGCCAAAAAATATTGAAACATAGATCTCTCATTAACTTCCACCGAGGACAAATGCATGATTTCACAAAACATCTAATTGAATATTGAAAATTTAAGCTATGCAAAAAAAACTAATGAAAGGAAATTCATTAACTTAAAAGTAAACACATCAAATAACATGATATCTTTGGAGAGAGCATTGAGCATCTATATCCACAACAAACATAGAGTTGAATCATAGCCAGAGACTAGAAATGACACAAAAGGAAATACAACCAACAATACAAGTTCCTTTGTCGTTCAAGTCCATTCTACGAAGATGGAAATGATTAAGAACAGGTCAATATTAAATAGAAACATGTTTTCCTCCAGGTCAATGATGTTCCCAAAAATAATGAGATCAGGTTGATAGATTTCTATTTTTCTATGCCTAACATAAGTTTACTGTATAATGGAAAAACATAATGGAAAAGCAAGCATGGAAAGTATAAATCACAAAGATATACCAATCTCAAGTAGATAATTTATTTAAAAAGTAGCCATATAAAAGCTCTTCCTCCCATCAGCCTTAAAGTATCTATGCAAGAAGATAATTATGCCTCTATGATAACAATCGTGATTAAGGTGGGTCACTCAGAAAACAGACATCAATTGGTATCCTGAACAACTAGGTGGTTATTTTATAAGGTTGCATCAATTTATAATTTATAATTTTCATTCTTGTAGAATGCAAAACTGGAGGAAATCAACCATGATTATAATTAGTCTCTAAATAAAGAGATTACCTTGGAGATGTACCATGAAAAACAAATGTCTCCTTATAATATATTAATTTTCAATTTCATATTTATCAAAGTAAAAGAAATAGTTCTCTCTAGAGAAAAGAAATAAACCACACATCTTATAGCCATACATTGCATGTTGCAAAGATGGATGAAATACTCAAGAGTCAATATGTATTTTATAGGTCTATAATGGGGATGTTTACATATTGTAGTGAGGTCCATGAAACTCCACATTGAACTTTTGCATTCCATCATTCTCCACTTTATAGTCACTCATCATCCTACAAGAATAACTAGGGTAAGATAATCCCAACTTAAAAAAAGTAGGAATATATCTAAAGGCTCTAGGAATATATCTGAAGGCTCAGTCAATAACAATGTAATACAAAATGAAAAAAGAAGCTTGAGAAAGAAAGAAATAATAATTGCTTCAAAGGGTACTTGGTCAACAAGTGTAGAACTGCATTGCGTTAAAGATTTAGTCAATAGGGTTGCAATGCAGAATGAAAGAGAAGATGATAACAACAACTGGAAAAAGATTCACGTCAGGAAGGAAAAAGGTTATGCAATTATCAAATAGGTTCTTGTTTCAACCTACAACTAAGTTTTTTAACACTATTTTTTAGGGAAATGTATCTTATATTTCACTACTATACAATAGAAATGTGCATAAGGAATGATACATCTTTGAACCAAAGGGCGGGCACACGGGTTCCCCTTCCCTACGTCAACAAGGAGAACTCGCATGCTTGCTTTGGCTTTCTAACCATTGACATTTTTTTCCTCGGTTTTTCTCCAGTAGCAGCTGTGAATACAGAAAAGAGATTGAAAGGAATATAGATATGGTTCCATGGTAGTGGAGAAACACCTAAATACTTGTAGGGAGTCCTCATAATGACAGAGTCACACATTTTGGGGATTTATTCTTTTCTCCAAACATGCATAATACAACTACTTCAGCAAGAGTTGGACCAGACAAACCATCTTCTGAAAATTCAAAAGGGTTAAGCCACAAGGGCTAGTTGTCAAAAACATGGAACCATTGATAGTATATCACTCTAAATCTTCTTAACACACAGTAGGTTTCCATTGGTTCAAAACTAATTGGGTAAAGCATTTAACTTAATGGGAAATCCATAATTGTCTTTTTGATAAAAATATATATATATAGAAAATGGGGATAAAAAGAGATATTTTGACTTACAACTTTATCACATCCATTTCTATTCTTTTGCTTGGTGAATCCATTCCCTACACCCAACAAAAGCCTATTACCCCAAGAGTTCAAGACACAAAACAAATCCAAGCACCATAGATCTCATATACACATAAATACTGATATCCAACTGTAATTGCAGCGTGCAACATACCTTGCAAGTAGAGATCTAAAGGACATGTCTGTTGCCACACAATTCCAAACAAATTGCATTGAGGACTAAAGGACCTTCCTGCAACCTCTTCGTAAGAATAACGCCTAGGACATTATAGTCTTTATTATATTCACTACAATCAATATTAATTCTCTGCATAGGTATTACATGTTCATTTTGGCAAAAGCGATTGTATGACTTTTCTATTCTTAGAAAATGATGATCAATTAAAGAATTGAACAAAACATTACACTCTTAGACTCAGAAGCTGAAACTTATAAAGATATAAAAATATTATCTCTTAGACTCAGATAAAAAACTTGAAAGTTTTCCTTGATGTCAATGTACTATTTTTTAATGTGATTGGCAAATAGAAAATCAGTCCTTGCTAAATTGGATATGTTTTCTGCAATAGAAGTGTGATAATACTATAAGAAAATAACAATGAAGTACCTGAAATGGGTTAATGCATAGATTCTTCATATATGCTATGAAGTACCTGAATGGGGTTAATGCATAGATGTTATGAAGTACCTGAAAAGGGTTAGCGGCATAAATGCTATGAAGTACCTGAAAGGGGCCGATTCTTCAATAGATTTGCAACAATTTGATCTGGATTAATAGAAACAATTGGAAAATCTTTTGAGGCGTACCAAAACTTAACATGCTACAAAAATGCATGCTTAAATGATTAGACTACAAATCAAAATGTTTGAGCAAAAGATAAATATATCATTTCCCATCTGAACAAACTAAATGTGTTTTTTAGGAAAAACATGTTTATTTTAAGTGCTAAACAAACATGAAAGCAAAGAAGAATATCATCACCATGTTTAGAATTGCTTGAATTCCAAATCGATATTCTCATCTTAGTACGTCTCCAAACATCTTCTTAGATTTTATGAGCTTCTACTATTGAACCTTGATTCAATCTAGGGTTTTAAGGGATTCACTAGGGGTTAAAGGAAAACGACTACAGCCTAGGGAGAGAAAATTTCTAAATCATCTTCTTAGATTTTATGATATTCTACTATTGAAACTTGACTCAATCTAGGGTTTTAAGGGGTTTACTAGGGTTTAAAGGAAAATGACTATAGGTTGGGGAGAGAAAATCTAAATCGATATAAGCTACAAATTCATGTGAGAATTATGAAAGAATCTGATATTATATAGAGAAACACTGGTGAAAATTTGAGGTATATATTCACTCTGGGAGAGATATTTGTAGTGAATGTCATTGAATATTGCATATACATTAACTTTGGGAGAGACATTTGTACTAAAAACCCCCGAGGTATATATTAACTTTGGGAGATACATATGTATTGAATGTCATTGAATGCTGCACAATCTGTCTTAAAGGTAGAATCCAATATTAAAAGTATTGTAAGTTTCTCTACATATTAAATTGCTTATACAGTTACTTCATAATGTTCCATAGCTACCAAGTGATGGAAACAAAATGAGAAATCAATTGGAGTACAAACGTAGGATATTTGCATTGGCTAAGGTCTTAATTGAAAACATTGAGAGCATGTAAGAGGAATGAATGTGGCAAGATTATAAGAGATATCGTAGGTAAGCAATGTTTGTGAAGCCCCTCTTTATTTTACTATTGGCCCCTGCATTTACACACCTTCATAAAGGTGTTTAATCAATACCCATCTTTAACACTTTTCAATTCCATTTATACATCATTTAAGCTGCCCTTAAATTCTTATTTCTTCGTGGTGGGGCTACTTAGGGTCTGTTATCAGTTCCTAATAAACTTCCAACTGCTTTCAGTTAATCCATGCATACGATATAATGCTTTGCGCGTATGAGAGTTGATCTTATCTGCCCTCTATAATTTGCAGTCAGGGTTTTATTGATAGCTTGGCTTTGCCAACTTTTATTACACCTTGTCGAGTCTTACCTATAATATCTATTAAGGGATAGTAAATTACGTCATATCACCACCCATACCTGTCATGTTCATGTACATCAATTCTCTGAATTCCAACTTTCTCTTTAACCCCAACAATTTATTACGATTGTTGATACCGAGGAAAAAATAAAAATCGAGAATTGTTCCACATGAAGACATGCATAGGGATGTGAGGGATGAGTCCATCTTTTTGCCATGTTAATGAGTTGTTCCAGTTTTAATAGCTGGAAAAAACTTTGTTGGCAACATCAAATATGATCAATTTGCACAATTAAACTCTCAAAATGAAACTAAACATATATCAATTCAAACCAACAATAAATCCACTATTAAAGATATGCAAGATAAAAAAAAATTAAAGATCATTAAAGGGATTGTATAAATTAATGGACCAGAAATGAATGACTAAAATTAACAATTCCAAGGATAAAATTCCTCAGAAATTGTTTGAGTTTATAAGATTTCATTGAGGATTACGGCCAGTTAGTAATTGTTGTTATATGTATGGAACCTGCATATATTTTTGAATCAGAATCTCATGGAGCACGTTGTAGAATCACAAACTCAATTTTCCTGCATTTAGCATACATGTATATAAGTGCATTGCACATAGTAATTCAGTAATCCAATCCAATTTTGAGAACGTAGTTGTGCACTTCCTTACCCTGCTGCAGAGATACTTATTCGTTTGCACATGCTATATTAACACACACTATTGTATCGAATTGGGTTTCACTCTTGTTACAGGAATTCCACTCTGAGGACTTTGAGGCCGGGTCATTCTAGAAGCCATGATCTCGTGGGATCCCATAACCAAAAGGGAGTTATGGGCTCATGACAAACTCGCTCGGTAATATCTTTCCAACAATTCCTTTCCTTTATACAATTTCTGAAGTTCTGTGGATTATGGTATCTCGACAAGGAGAGGTATATGGAGAAGGAATTTCAATTCCCGGGGTTGATTCCATCAGGAACTTGTGGAGAAATATTGGGCCAGCCTTTTTATATTCTTGGCATATGTAGGTTAACGTAAAGGAATTAATGCCTGGTAGCTCCATATGAGGTCTTGGGGTATATTACCTCAGCAAAGACTAGAAGGCCTTAATCCTTCTCATGATGCTAGAATTCAAAAGAGGAAGGAGCATGCTTGCAACTTGTCACACCTATGGTTAGAATTTTGATTCCTACTACAGTCACACCAATCTAGGTGACCCTTATACTAGTTATAGCATAGGTCATGAGGCATGGCGAGCATGAACATCTGAAGTATTAAGGGTGTTTGGAGGTTGATCAAATGATATGATTATAGGAGAGGGTGTGTAAGGGAGGAAGTAGAAATGTTATGGTTAGGAATATTGTAATATTATATTTAGGATGAAATTCCTTGAAGTGGGGGGGTATGAAACACCCCTCCATTACATACTGCATTAGTGTTAGGGTGCATGTCAGGGATTATATTGTAGGCTTGAGACATACTCGTGATGGCCACATGAGTGGATCCTATCCCCACACAATAGTTTTAGATTATATAGGTTTATTTGTATAGTATTTAAAGGGCTTGAGGTTCATAATAATAGTAATTCACAACTTAACATATTAAACGAAATTAACCATGTATTGGGTTGAAGAAGGGGTTGATGAAGAAAAATAATAAAATATGTAATTATTCTCTATTTTATCTATTAAGTGTAATTTCATGGGTATTATTGCATGTGTACATGTGTTCATCCTTGGGAATCTTGGAAAATCTTAAATAAGAGGAAGGAAAAGGGGAAGGGGTGCTTATTCTTATTCCCTTGGTGCTCCTCTTGGGGATAAGTTTATTTGTTTGGGGGTGATGGAGGTTTGGAGGTTGTGGGTTGATAGTTGATGATGAAGATGTGGGGTACCTTGGTATTGTTGATTGTGGGCCTTGGGGATCTCATTATATTATTGGGGGTGGTTGGGAGGAGAGCGGTCCCCAATTTGTGCTTTTCATGTTGTCTTTCTACTTCAGTCATACAGGCGGTTGGTGATTCTATTGATTTATCCCTTCAAAGAAGATGTAATATGTTAGAATACATAAAGACTACTTACTATCTCAATATAATTAAAAGAAAACATCCAACAATGAATAAATAATGAAGGAAGCCCAATTTTGCATTAAAAAGGTTAACATTATGTTTCTTTCTTTAATTTGGGAATGGTTTGTTTTGAGTGATTTTATGCCAAAACCCTCGGCCACAGTTATTTTTGTGTGTGTGGGATACTACAGTTATGGCTTGTGGGGACTTCAACAATTTCTTTATATATATGTATATA
>LPNX010474004.1:27553-209957 GCA_001517045.1 Pseudotsuga menziesii
TGAGCTCACAGTAATTCCATGCAAGCATCAACCTTCACTCTTTATGAATGGCAACCGCTTCATTCTCAATATATTTGTTTCTAGGATTTCAAATCCAAAAATGTTTAAAGTTTTTTTTTATTATAAATATGAAACATGATCTATACATTTGAAAGAGTATAAGCATGCATATGAATTTGAAGTTTTCACTCAACATACTATAATGTATTCATTTAAAATTATATATCATATAAATATCTAAAATATTTGTGATCCAGTAAAAAGGAGCATAACCACAAAATATTTCCCATGTGCGTGTGTGCGCATGTTCTCTTTATGAAGAGAAAGATAGGTAGTACAATTTTCAATGGAATCAGATAATAAAATACTAACTAAAATCCTACTGAGGATAAACATGTGGCATATGAATGTGAGGCAAGTGGACATGGCCTTACAGTACTAAGACTCTGGTGTATTATAATATTTTTATAAGATCCAATCATCTCAACAACTTCCATAGAAAGCATGTATGATAGGAGATGGAGTGAAAAATAAGAATGGAAAAGAATGAGAGAAGTGTAAAAGCTGAAAAATGGTCCAACCCTTCTACAGTCAAGAAACCTCAATAAAATAGATGTATGTTCTCCCATTTATGAGATTTTCTTTCCCTGGAATAGCAGAGATGAGAGAACAAAAGAATTTTCCACACAAGCACTGAAACTAATGCATGAAAGACCCAAGGGTAGGGCTCTCTATGCATGAAATCCGGAAGGGGAGGGAACTCTATTCAATTAAAAGATAGATGAAGAATCTTCCCAAGATATCCATCATAACCTGTGTAAGCCAACATCTAAGTAAGGTGCACTAGTTAGGATAAAAATACAAGTCACAAACTATTGAAAGATGTGTCATGAAGGTCTCTAAAGAACATGGTGTATATTGCATGATAAATGGATAAGATATACTAAAGTAGATTCAAGATGAATAACCCTACTTGGAACCCAATAAATTTAAGTGCTGTGCCCCATCTTTGTAATCAATATAATTTTGGGTTTGCAAGCCAAAGATACTACATATAAGCGACCTTGTTCATTCAAGAAAAGTTGAGTTAAAATGCCCAAAATATCCTTCTTGCATGACACCTCTCTTGCAAGGATGAGAGTTCACCTGGTGGTTTAGCAAGTTGATCACGCTTTGGAAGAAGTATTGATCTGATAATGGAGGAATAGGGGATTTATCATTGGGATATCGTTTATCATGTGCAACGCTTATCAAGTTGAAGGTACCATGGAAATTTAGACTTACAACAAAGTCTACGTCTAGAAAAAATGAGATCATTTGTTATTCGAAACTTATGTGCATAGAAACAGGATACAATTTATGATGAATTAATTTTTAATGGAATTGATCATTGGATCAAAAGGAAGGAAACAAACAAAAACAAAATCATAAACAGTTAGGGTGATTAGAAACTAAAACTTCTAAAATAGGGAAGACTCTACAATCTTATATGATCAATAGAGTGTTTCTTTCTCCTGCACCACTTAGAATTTTCTCTTAGTTGTCTCCTCTAATTTTCCTAGTAGTAAGCATGCCCTGGACCTTTTTTCTGTATCATTAGAACCTTAAAAACCCTATATATGCAAAAAACCCCAATATTGAGCTTCGACCTTCAAACCCTAATCCCCTCTAGATGCAACACTAGCAGTGAAAACCCCAAGGATACACACACACACACACACACACAGAGAGAGAGAGAGAGAGAGAGAGAGAGAGAGAGAGAGAGAGTCAATACTGAAAAGACGCGTGAAAGAATGAAATTATGCATGTAAATCCATATGGATAAAGTACAAAACCCTTATGGGGACAATGTTAAATTATTGTGCCATTGATCTTCAAGCAATGAGTGAAATTACATTGTTGTATTATTATGCAATGCAATGGAATGAATAATACACACTAAACAAAACAAATTTCATAGGAAACATATAATAATTGCTCAGTATAATTATAGTATAAACTTCATTAATCCCAGTAGTATACAATAGTGTTACACAAAGGAGAATTCGAATCATGTGGATATGATTTGAATCTACCAACTCAATTCGGTTGCATGGATAACTAGAAGTGTCTAAATCACTATCGGAGCTCACTAGTATAACTCCAATTGTCTAATTCAGTCTCTCAATCAGTTATAATCAATTAAACTAGTCTAACTGATGTGGTAGGTGAGAAGTAGGTGAGAATAGGTGCCTTCCCACATACAACCATGCAAGACTGGAGCTAACTAAATTGGAGGACATCTAACTAAATGTAACTGAAGCATAACTTAGCTTAACTAGTTACCAACTACCAACAACTGAAGGAGGTTGGCATTGGCACTCCCAGTGGCTCCTAAATTGTAGGGATTGGTCTCAAAGGCATATAAACTGATGCATGAAGGTGCAATTAGTTGCAATTAACCTCTATATGTGTTCCCCACACTCTAGTGACTGGTACTAGTGGCACCAACAACCCAACTGGGCCCAATGGTGATAGCGGACCCGATATTAATTAATGACTCCTAAGTTAGGAAAATATAATCTCATAGACAAGTATGGACAAGGGAGGATTATAAATCCTAACACCCCCCTTTAATCCTAACTTGGATAACTGTGGGCCCTAGAAACAAGGCCAAAAGTCACCCAATTATAATCTAAAAGAATTAAAAAATGCTGCTTAATAAGCCAAATAAATAGGGGAAAACCTCATGGGACCCCCCCCCCTCCCTCCCCCCCTCAAAATAAGCAGGAACAGGAAATACAAGATATTCTTAGGAGAAAAAAAACTTTCTCTTTGGGAAATAACTTGGAAAAACTTTGTTGCAATTTGCAGCTCTATGCAGTAGCATGGTTCTTCTATGCAGCAACATCATGAAGCTATGCATGTGAACCTCTCAATTTCCTTCTGAACTAATGGATGTAGTATGTGTTTCTTCTTGCTGGAAGAGGAAAGGAATGATCAAAGAGCTTTCCTGGAACCTTGTTGCACCACTCTGTAGGGAGAGAATCTGTGAGAGTGAGAGAAACATGCTCATTCTGATACTGGGACCTTGATCTCCTTATGTATTCTAGATTCCCAACACCATCCCTAGCTACAACAATGAGATTTTGTGCCCATTTAGGCTTAGGCCTTTGGTTTAGAATGGATGTTGGATCGGGATATAAAATCTCATGATGTTCAACCTCAATACCAAGATCATGTTGATCTTGTTCCTCCTCATCCAAATATGAAACATGTGAAAAATCATCATCATCAAAATGTAGTGGAAGAGTGGTTATACCTTCTTGTGCTTCGGATGGTGGTGGATTAAACAATTGATCTTCTTCAAACTGAACACTTCGCTCAATGAAGCATTTCCTAGTTGCAATCTCCATCAACTTGTATGCTTTTGCATCCTCTGCATATCCCAACAATATGCATTCGCTACTCTGGGCTTGGAAGGCCTTTCTCTTATCAATGGGTATTCTGGCCCAAGCTTTGGGACTAAAAAATATCAAGTGAGAGATATTGGGATTATTCCCATGTAGTGCTTCGAATGGAGTGGCCCCAACCACTCATTTATGAGGCACTCTATTCTGTATGTATGAAGCACAGTTTACAGCTTCTGCCCAAAGAGAAGGAGGAATATTTTTGGCTTAGAGAAGATAGGTTTCCATCTCCTTCAATGATCTATTTTTCCTCTTAGCCACACCATTCTACTTTGGTGTGTATGGAACTGAGTGTTCCATTTGAATTCCATCTGATTCACAATACTGTTGGAAGTATATTTTAATGTATGCATTATCTGATCTTATAGACTTGATCTTTTCCTGAAACTATTCTCAATCATATCTTAAAAACTTTAAAATTTCCAAATACTTCTTATTTCTGTTTCATTACATATATCCAGCAAAACCTAGAACAATCATCAATAAAAGTAAGGAAATACCTGGAACCATTAATTGATGTTGTAGGAATTGGTCCTGACACATCACTGTGAACCAAATCAAGTATATAGGCAGCTCTATGTTCCTTCCCAACTTCACACCTCTTCTATGGATGCTTACCTATGAAGCAACCAGGACATACTCCATTGAAAGTTTGGATGAGAGGAAATCCTTCAACCATTTTATCATTGTGGAGTAGCTAGAGATATTTGGAATTGATATGCCCAAATATCTCATGCCATATCTTGCTAGTGTTGTTAGCATGAGTCAATAGAGTTGTAGGAGGTGAAACATGCAAAAAATGTGAGAACTCATAAGCCTTAGTGGCATGATTGGAAATACCTTTCTCTATATGAGATTTCCAGTAGCTTTTTCTGTGATTTCAATTCAATCAGATTCGAATGTAACTCTATTGGGACATCCTCTATGGTTCATTTGATAAATAGACAACACATTAGCTGCAAGGGAGGGAACATAGAGAACATTTTTGAACTCACCATGCTAGATTTTAACTAAACCTCTTCTTGCTGCTGGAATTTGGGAGTCATCTCCCATGTGAATTCTAGGTCCTTCTGATAGATTGAGAGTGGAGAAGTATTACTTGGAAGCAACCATGTGGCTGGATCAGGTTGTTCTAGAATCAATAAAGTAATCTTTTGACTGAGTAAGGCCTGCCTTCAAGGCATGACATCTCTCATGATCTTCTGTCTGTGGTCCAACATCAGACTTCTTTGCTTCATGTGGAAGAGAAATGTTGTTCTGTTCAAGGAGGGAGAACAACTGGTCGATCTGCTTCTTCATGAATTGGCTTTCAGGATGAAATCCCCTCATACAATAAGGAAACTTGGTCTTTTCAAAAAAGTTCTTCTTCTCAGAGCCTGAAGCTCCTTCGGAAGACTTTTAACTCTCTTTAGCTTCGAATCAGATGCTTTAGGCTCCTTCCTCTTATGCTTTCCTTTAGCTTGCGCATTGGTTGAGTTCGACATTAGAAGATCTTGGTTCTTGGAAGTTTGGAGGACTCCGATTTGGACAAACTTGTCTTGCTCTTGTATTAAAGACTCGACAAAGCTATCAAGTGAAGGCATATTCCAATTGGGGATGGAATCTCTTCCAGAATGGAAGGTAGAGACGAAGACAAAATACTCATAACAAATTTTTCTAAGCACCGAGAGCACAATATGTTCATCCTTCCTCTCTATTCCGAATTGCTTACATTGTAGTGCTAGAGACTTGAATTTTATGAAAAATTACTGGATGGTCTCGAAACTGTTGGGCTGCAATTATATTAGCTCATTCTCCAAGACGTGTCCCAAAATATCATCTTGTTTTCCAAAAAATAATTCGAGCTTCTCCCAATATTCTTTGGGAGCCTTCAATCCCTCAAGATGAAAGAGGAGATCCATGGAGATGTGAGCACAAAGGAATCCAAAGGCTTCATCCAATCGGTTCATGAACTTGTTTTTCTCAACATGATGATGAGGTTCTGTCTCTTGGCCCATATAATCCTGTACAGGCCAAGCTTGCACAAGGAGGCCTGCATATCTGCCCTCCAATCAACATAGTTGAAGGGTGTTAGGATCCAGGGCAAGAAATCTTGAGAATCCATCAATTCTCCTTCTGAATAGTCAATTTATTCAATTAAGCTACATAGCACCTGTAAGAAATCACTGCAAAATAAAAAACAATTCGCACTATGTTAGAATCAGGCATTCCATATCGACATGTACACTTTCTCAGGCTCCGTCACGCCCACAAAGATGCAAAAATGTCTCAATTATGGACAAAATATCTCATTTTGCATTTCAAGAGGAATAGCTCAAGAAATCCCCTCTCATTAGGATGCAAAACAACAAGAAAAATCAAATGAAGGGAAGACAAAGAACTATGTTTTTGGTCAGAGGAATAGGTCACAAAAGAGTTAGACCACTTTTCGGTTATCTTCTTTTATATCAAATATCAAATGATCGATAAGTTATACAAAACCTTGAAAACCAAGAAACCCTCTAAAAATATCTACTAAATTGCTATTTATTTGGATATCATTATTTATTTCAAGTTCTCATTTTCTAATAATGTTAATGTATACAGTTTATTTTTTTTGCTTTTATTTATATTGTTGCAAGAAAAACACAAAATAATTACTTATCTTGATTTAAATTTTTAATATTTAAAATTTAAAATTTTAATAAAATTAATGTTTTAAAATAAAAGTTGAAAATAAACGCTTCATCGGGTCTTTTAATTAATATAGTGGATGGTTAAATACAGGGTAATTTTTAGTGGTGAAATTTCGTCAATTGGCTATTTTTGGGGTTTTTTCAAAAAATTAATTCGCTATGTCATTTTTAGTGCCTAATATCACCTATATTACATAAAATATGTTTATTTTATCATAATATTTGCCAAAATTTACACATTTCATTGTTAATTTTAAGTTTCATATTTAATATTCGCCTTCCTATCTATAAACATGTTTTTTTCAATCCAAAACAATTGCCCACAATACTATAATTAAGTATAATATTAGAATCCTTAAAAAATACCTTGGTTAAATACCTCAAATAAAGTTTTTAAGGAATATAGTGAATGATTATATGTTATTTTATTTTATCGTAAACTCAATTTGTCCCTTGATTAAGCCAAATTCTACTTATTTATACATTCTGAAGGTGGTTTATTAATTCTAGTTTCAATGATAAATTTTAAAGGGAGGATTTGGATTCACTAGTTGCAAAATATAATGATAAATTTCAAAGGGAGGGTTTGGATTCACTAGTTCCAGAGTATTCTTAGTTATATGTTTGAAATCAAAGGTTTGATATCAAATTTACTCTTCTCTTACAAGTACTCATTAGAAAATGTGATTAGAAAATTAGAATTGTTAAGATCAGTGTTTGGTAGATTGATACTTGGTAGGCATCGATTTTCGTATATCAACTACATTATAATGGGGTTGTAATAGTTATACATATAATCACTAGAAAAATTATTGGTGGGGTGCAATACTTCGACTTATAATAGTTATTGGTAGATCGATGTTTAGTAGGCATTGATCGATGTATATCAACCACATTATAATGTGGTTGTGCTAGTTTTAATTATAATCACTAGACAAACTATTGGTGGGGTGCAATACTTCAGCTTATAACTAGAACTTATCTTGTTCGCAGTTTGATTTAATAAATCGTAAAATAAAGTTTATGATTTAATAAATTTAAACATTGTTAACGAATTCACTAAATCTATCCGTAATGTTAAAATTTACTATAAAATTTCATTGTCAAAAAAACAATTTTCCATTTCCATATTGATCTTGTAATTGTTATCTAGTTGTATTTTTACTAAATTAGTCAATGTTTTAGTCATTTTTATTTTTGTGACTTAGTATTTAGTTGTATTTTTTATGCGATCACTAAATTAGCCATTTAATTTAGTCCTTTTTAGTTGTGTTGCTCAAATTTAGTCATATTTAGCTTAAAAACACTATTGTGACTAAATTTTTCCGTTGCATATGTAATGCCCTCCGTCACTTATTGCATCAGTACTAGGGGGTATTCTAGGTTATAGTATAGGCATGGGACATAGTGGTGATGGCCACACTAGTGTGTTCTATCCCTACACAATAGTATTAGACTATTTAGGGTTATAATAATAATAATATTTAATGACATGATATTCATAAGAATAATATATATATATATATATTAAGCATAATTAATCATGATTAGGTTAACATGGGGGTTAAAAGGGAAATACAAAAAAAATTATAATCATGACCTAATTATCTATTTAGTAGAATTTGCATGAGGAATATTGCATGTGTGGACACATGTCCACCATTGGGGAGCTGGGGAAAAGGTTATATATGAGGAAGGAGAAGGAAAAGGGAGCTTCTTACTTCCTGGTTTCTTTGGGGGGTTTAGAGGAGATGGAGGAGAGGGATTATGGAGTCTATGTATGTTCTATTGATGTGGATGTTTTTGTTAGGATTGGTATTGTCGAGTGAGGGCTTGGGGGCTCTTAGTCTATGCCTAGGAGGCTGGTTGGGAGGAGAATGATTTCCCACATATAGTTTATGAAGGGGCATTTGTTGATGGACATCATGACAGATACAATTGTACATCTATAAGTTAATTCTTTGGTTAAGGTATGTATTTTGTTTTCTTGTCCCTTTGTTTTTGTTGGTTTTCTTAAGAGTATTTGTGTTTTATCTGAGAATAATTGCGTATTTGGTAATGCAACTCCTTCTAGTTTATTATATTTACCATTTTCCTTATCTTAGGCTCTACATTATGGAATCATAGCTGGGTTTGGACACTTCGACCAATAGAAACATTATCTATGTAAACTATGTCAGGTGAAAAAATAACAACAATAATAAATTCTATTGAGATAGTGTAGAGTTTTGTGATATTGTAGGAGACTATAAAAAATCGATTCCTTTGAATTTAATGAGCCAATTTTGGGTCAAATCTTAAACTATAGATGCAAAGTGTCGAGTTTTTAAACATGCCAAGGTACTAAAGAGATTCATTTTGGACTATTTTATGCTTGTTAATGTCTATAGTTTTAGGAAGTTTTCGAACAATCAATGCCTAAATTGTGAAATTTCTCTCTTCCATAGTTGCTGGAAATTGAACCCTTTTATTGCAAATTTATGATGTGGACCTATGAGTTTTGTATCTCAGTAGAAATAAAGGCCTCATTTAATCGTACACACTACACTTTATCATGACTAATAAATACTATTTTGCTATGATTTGAAAGGCCCTCCTTCCATTTATTGTTGTGAGTTAGTCATATTTTTTTCGGTTAATTAATCGAGCAATGCAACTTATATACTTGTTTTTGCCATTCCTAAAGCAACTCTAATAATACCAAGAACGCTAATCACAACAAAGTATTATTTAGAAAGGCACACCATTTTGTAACAATAACTATATATAGAGATACATCAAAAGTAAAATACCACATACATACATGTACCACAAAGTGGAAGCTATAAAATAAACTAGAAAACACAATGTGCATAGTGGATACTAAAATAACTCCCCTTTAATGCCAAAGCAAGTTTACTATTTCTTTTTGAACTTTTATTTATTATGTTTTTTAAAGTAAAAATAGAGATTTATTGTTGTTCTCAAAAGATAAATAATATTTTAGAAGAGTAGGATATATTTTATTTAAGTTTTTTTAATAGAAATTAAAGAATTTTTGTTTATTCAAATGGCAGAATAGTTAAAAAAATCTGGGACTTACGTATTGTTAGATAGAAAGTTACTTAAATAGTTGCACATGAATTATATAGTTAAATAGTTATTTCTGGAATTTTTATTTATTATGTTTTTTAAAGTAAAAGTAGAGATTTATTGTTGTTCAAAAGATAAATAATTTTTTAGAAGAGTAGGATATATTTTATTTATGTTTTTTTAAATAGAAATTAAAGAATTTTTGTTTATTCAAATGGGAGAATAGTTAAAAAAATCTGGAACTTAAGTATTGTTAGATAGAGACTTACTTAAATAGCTGCACAGGAATTATATAATTAAATAGTTGCACATGAATTATATAACAACATTTGAGTTTAATAGTAAACAATACATATATAGTAAACAATACAAAGAAAGTAGATAATCACAAATATTATCACTTATCAATATGTGTACAAGATTTAAATATACAAAAGAAAGTAGATAATCACAAATATTATCACTTATCAATATGTGTACAAGATTTAAATATACAAGACAAATAATGGAAAAGCATAAATCTTTGCTAATACCTACCCAAAAATAAAATGTGAGTGAGATCTCCATATTAAAGTATTATTTCTATTTTATATGAGAGATAAATGGAATAACTAAAGAGGAAGATAAACGATTTGCTATTAAATTTTGTAAACTACCTGCTAAGAAGATCTTTAGAATATCCTAAGAAGATCTTTAGAATACAAGACCAAGCCATCCGATCATACCCTAAGCATACAAAACCGAGCCATCTAATCATATATATTTTGTATAAATATAGTGCTAAAAAAAGGCACCACCAAGGACTTTAAATGATGAGTCTATGGAATCTCACATCTCCTAGACAAAATAATAGTAGTGGGAGTAAAAGAAATGATGAAACCCCTTTAACACTTAAAAAAAAATCATACATACATGACTAATTGACAATGGTGAAAATACTCATGGAAACTATATTTTAAAGATTAGTTAGTTATATTAGGTACATCTCCAACCAAATCGTTTGTCAAGACTCCACGATAGGTGACCATGAGCGTGATCTGTGGGAATTAATGGGTACTGTTGAAATCATAAAAGATGAACTGCTGAAAATGTCTAGAATGTTCCAGTGCAATCATTGCCAATACTCTCTAGAACAAGGTTCCCTTCCGACGAAATAAATCTTTGTTACCCAACCTATTTTTTAGCATAAAGGCAAGAAGATGTGGTGCTTTAATTTCGTTAAACTCTGGTGTTTTTTGTATTTTTCTAATCAACAATTTTCAAAATCTATCCTTTGAAGGATACGATAGCTTTCAGTAAGCTTGTTAGGATCTTTAGGAAATTTTTGTTAAGCATAGTTGTTTTAGTCTTTCTTTCTTTTTCAATTTTCTTTGAAACTCTGGTTACCTATTTTGTAATGAATGGTTGTGCACAACCTTTTTTCTTCTTAATTTGAAATCTCGATTTTTGTAAAGAAAGAAGAAGAAGATTAGTTATACACATAATTTTGTTGTCTATAAGTTTCAACAGTTAATAACTTTGAAACAAATATTATATAAACGAAGCATGGATGCAAACCCAACAATTAGAATCTTGAGTCAAAATTATACACATAAAATTTGTCAAAATATATTCAACATTATCAAAATAATAACCCTCTAAGAATGTTATTGATAATTTAAGCATTAGGAATTCAATCGTGTGGTTGAATGCCATTACACCACTGAGTGAGTCATGTCTCAAATTTTTGGGGAAGATCTCTTCCAATTCCCAAAATTGTCAGATCAGTGCAGAAACTTTAAAAGGATTTGACAATTTAATAGATGATGTTATTCTGAAGCAATTGAGAATTCTCATGTCTCAGATACGCACTGATGTACTAAACCTTTTACTTTATCGCTGGCTCTAGTGGCTTTTTCAATTTTTCTAAATTTATGATTTTTATATGTCTAACACTCCCACCATGATAGCTCATGAAGCTCATTGCTTTTCTTTGAAATCCTTACATGTTGTCCATGTTTACACATCCCTTTATAATTAAATAATTTAACTAATGCTCTTGAATGGTGAAAAAAGTAGAATCCCATGTAAAAACAAGTGAAAAATCATGCTGACAACCTTGTTTTGATACCAAAATGTAGATCCCAAGTTAAGGAAAATGGTAAAGATAATAAACTAGAAGGAGTCACATTACTAGATACCCAATTTATTCCAAGATAAAATATAAATACTCTCAAGCAAACCAACAAAAATAAAGGGACGGGAAAAGAAAAATGAATACCTGAACTGAAGAATTAACATATAGACGTACAATTGTAGTCATTAGGATGTCCATCAACAACCGCTCCTTCATAAACTCTATGTGGGAAATTTCTCTCCTCCCAACCAACCTCTCAGTCATAGATTGAAATCCCTCGAGCAAATAGGGGGATAACACATATCAAAAGAAGAGCTCCAAGCAATGATAGATTCCTTTCAGAACTCAAAAATTCCATGTCCCAATGGTTGCACGATAAAATTTATTTGGGTTTTTATATGATTTAATGAAGGAATACAAATTGAGAGGGATGAAATAATTCTAGACTTTTTGGTTAAGCAGATCCATGATGCGATCAGGGTGGTTCACGAGGGTTCACATTCAATAAGAAAAAAATGCCAGATATGGTTCTCAAGCTAGATTTGTCTAAAGGCTATGGTAAGTTAAGTTGGCAGTATTTGAGGTTAATGCTAATCCGATTGGGATGGATCTAGAGTTAGTAAATTGGATAACGGGATGTTTTCCTTCATATTTTTTGATCTCCTTATAATTAGGTCAACCTCCGTATAATGGGCTTTAAGACAGGCCTACCATATTTCAAATTTTCTTTTCTTAGTGGTCACTAATGAATTCAAGATGAGAGTAAAAGGTTGCAAGAGAGAATAAAGGTATAAAAAGAAAATATAATCAAATTTCTATACATGTCTCACTTTTTATTTCTAGATTATGTTATCATAATTAGTTTGGGATTTATGAGTGAGCCAAAAAAAATTAAGAAATTATGTAATTACACTGCACATGAACGGTTATGGAGGTAATTTCAAATAAATCAAATATCTTATTCACTAATTTAGATGTAAACCAAGAAATAAGGATTCTCCAAATCATTTGTTTTAATGTTTCCATTTTGATAATGGAGTAAGGCATCTAAGATTCATGCTAAAATCAAACGATTACATGATTAAGGATTGGATTTGGTTCCATGAAAAAGTAGAAACAAACTGACAACTCGATATTGTAGGTGGATTTTTAAAGGAGTATGATTGACTTTGGTGAAAATTTCCCTCGAGGTAATCACTTTGTATTGGCATTCACTAGGTTACATCCCGGAATGAATGCTGGAAATAGTAAGAAATAAATCTTTTATGTTTCTTATGGATAGGAAAAACCAAAAGGGATTGTTAGGATTATTAATCCTCCCTTGAACATACTATCTACTAGATTAATTTTTCCTAACTTAGGAACCTTAATTAATTAATTGGGTCCACTAGTACAATTGGGTCCACTTAGCCTAATGGGGCCACATGTACCAGTCACTGGAGTGTGGGGAACACTGCTAGAGGTTAATTGCCACTTAATGCATGTGCATGCATCAGTTTGGGCGCCTCCTAGACAAATCCCTACATTTTAGGAGCCACTAGGAGTCCTGGCACCAACATACTTCAGTTAGTTGGAGTTAGTACTAGTTAGTCTCAGTTAGCACCCAGTTACTTTTAGTTAGTTCACAAACAGTTAGCGAGCGCATGTCTTGCATGGATAATGCATGGATGCATGTGGAGTAGGCACCTTTTCCCACCTACCACACTCAGTTGCATTGAGTTAACTAGATGTCACTGTTTGTTTGATTTGTTGGACATCTGGGAGTTGATCTATTGGACTCCAATATTGATTGAGAGACCATGAGTTAGAGATCCAGTTAGATACAGTCATATCCACTTGGGAGATTCGAATTCATACCCCATGCATTCGAATTCTTTCATATGTAAACTATTGTAATATTGGATATTATTATTGTGAATCACTAATACATTTGGTTGGATTTTTCCACGAAATATTTCCACGTTTTGAACATTCATGGATTAATACTTCATTTTATTTTATCATGGTGAAAAAACCATGGCAATATCGACGTTTTTAATTTTAGAGGAACTTTTGTCTCTATATCAATGATATATGGTTATCTTTGCACACTCGCCAAACCAATTCTAGCTTTCAATGCGTGGGTCAACTCATGCATTTTTTGGCACATTTGCTATAGTTGCGACAAGGTTATTGGTGATTGATTGAGCACAGATTGATGCCGTATTTATTTATCAACCATATCCAAAACTAGAGAGATCATTTATACTCTGCTTCTTCAACGGGTGACTCAACTAGAAAAAGAAGATCGAGAAACCTTTATAGGACAATATGGAATCTATGGGAAACGGCATGCCTTCACTTTCCCTTGAAGAAGATGTTGCTGTCACAACTTTGGTTGGAATGCATGGAAATGAAAATGCATATTAATGGGAGGAATTTGTGAACAATGATATGGATCGTTCACCAATGAGTGATGAAGACCTATTTCATGCCAAATATTCTTTTGATGGTAGATTTGTTTTTTCTTTATTTGATAAAATGGTACATTTCAAAGAACAATCTACCTTGTGGGAGGATTCCTTCAAATCTAGCGACGAATTGTGCAGAACTAAGGATGTCCAAATTCTTGATTTGGTACATTGTGTTACAGGTTTAGAGAAAAGAATTGTGGAAACTGAAAAAAATAATTGGCCAAAAGGATCAACTTATTAAGGATAAATGTTCTAAATTTACCGTAGTTCTAGCAGAATCGATTTCTGACCTTGACAGATTGAAAGACATGTATCAGGATCAAAAGAAAAAAGATGAGGAAACTATAGGGAGACTTGAAAATGAGCTGAAAAATAGGCCTGAAGTTTTGAACATACCACCACTGAAAAATGTATTTGGTAAGGAAGCATAACTTCAGTAAGAATTGAAGCAGAATGAAACATTTATTGCAGGTTTGAAGGTTGAGTTTCAAAGGGCATTGAGAGAAATGATCATTAAACAACAAAATGAGACTACAAAATATGAAGCAAGATTGGAAAAATTGAATAAAACAATTAAAAACAAAAATGAGTTGCTACAAAAAAAGAGAATTGAAAGGATTTCAGCAACTCTCGAGGATAAAAGTGGTGGAAGAGGAAAAAAATCAACAGTAAAGGGTAAACAAGTTTGCACACCATAAGAATCAACAATCAAGGGTAGACATGTCTACACACCAGAAGAATCAACAGTCAAGGGTAAACAGGTTTGCACACCAAAAAAATCAACAGTCAAGGGTAAACAAGTCTGCACACCAGAAGAATCAATAGTCAAGGGTAAACCGGTCTGCACACTAGAAGAATAATTAGTCAAGGGTAAAAAGGTCAGCACAACAAAAGAATCCAAAGTGGAGGTTAAAAAGGCCATCACACCAAAAAATTTTGGCAGTACAAAACTAGGTGATGTAACTATGGAGAGCTTACTCTAGTTTTAGAATTCCTTGCAACAATGAGAGAAGACCTTGAATGAAGCTGCTTCAATAGTTAATGTTGTAGAATTTACATTTGGCTCATCAGATCCAACATTGAAGAAGAAGATAGAGAAGAAGGAGGCCGAAATTAGAGACCTTGACCAAAAACTATTGGAGAAGGGAAAAGCACTACATTTGGGATGTGATAGTGAGATACAAGATTTGAAATCCAAAATTAAAGCGTTGCAGAATAAACCTGTGGCAGAAGCAATTTTGTATACTCCATCTGATAGTGATTTGAGGGCACAAGAGCTCGCAAAGGAGGTACAATAGGTTAAGAGAAAATTAAGTGCAGTTCAATCTGACCTGAAGTGGACAGATAATGATCTTAAAAGAAAGGAAGATGAGCACTCAAATTAGAAAAATAATAATGTAGAGATGTTGAAGAAATTCCTAGAAGAAAAAGATAGATTGCATACAAAAGTGATAAATCTTGCAAACAAAGTGAAAGAGCAAGAAAAACAATTAAAACATATGGCCGTTGAAGCTTCTATAGAACTGGAGGGTTCTAGAAAAGGCATGAGAAGCTATAGCGAATTTTCTTATTCTAAAAAGGAGGAATTGCAAAACCCTCCCAAACGTTCAAAATTGAACCCTTCATAGCCCTTCCCATAAGCGTAAAGTTAAAATTGTCCTTCAAAAAGGAATTAAAATTTGAATTTAACCCTTCCAATAAAGAAGGGCATAATTTATATCAACATTTCAAAAGAAGTGCAACTTTTGAAATTATCCATCCATATAAATTTCTCTTCTCTTTACATCCTCTTCTCTTTAAATCCTCATCTCATAGTCATAAATAAGGATTATTATGAATGCACATCTTCACCTTATAATACGAATCGGGTCAAGGCCCAAAGACAACCAAAAAATATTAAATGTGTCAAGACGCAAAGAGTAAGATACAACTATAGGTCTTATATTAAATTTATCTTATAAGTCTTTAATTAACAATATCAACTGAGATTTGACACATTGGATGGTTCTAATATTCTTATCACGAGTCCTTACCAATGTGATTACAAGGCATTCTTTGAAGGTGTTGCAGCTGCAACGATTTCCCAAAATTCTAAAAACATTTTGGGACCCTCCTTTGATTCGTTTTTGCTCAGTTTTTGGTTTTGCTTGATGTTTGAATAAAAAATTACGTTTATGCAGAAAATGTTTTAATGTTTGAATTAATTTTTCTTTTCCATCGGAAGTGTTTTGGACTTTGAGTCGGGAGTCTAGTTGTCTGCGCATCCGCCGTTGCGGAAAGGACTTGGGCATCAAGTCCGAAGTCAAATGTATTTGGTCTTTGACGTATTCGTCTTTATCGGCAGCTGTTTTGAAATCCCGTCGGGGCCTTTGTCTGTACGTTTTCTGCAGTTGTGAGAATGGTTCTGTGAAGTTGTCCGAGAGTTGCTTCATCCTTTTCCGACCCCGCCATGCCGTTTCACAGGTCTTTGGTTCTCTTCAAATTTCGCCGTTGCGGCTCTAGAAAGAACTATGCTTCCGATAGTTTGGTTTATTTTTTCCGCTTGGTCGATATTTATTCGCTTGATGCATGTTTATTTTGACTCTGATTTTGCTGATCTGCGGAACTCGTTCTATTGATGTTTTCACCGTTACGGTTCTCTGACCATCTATTGACCCGAGGTATTAGTCTCGCGAGCCCCGATGCGAGTGATGATTTGTTTCTCCTGCCAACGCCATTGCGGGTGTTTCGACGTTTTATTCATTCGCCGTTGTGGGGGAGATAGTGCCTTGGTATCCAATCCCATAGCCTTTTTGTCGCCCGATGATCTAATTTTTCCCGCCGATTGCATGTTGACCGCGACATGTATATAGTGGGGTTTGGGGGTTTCATTTTTTATTGTTATTTTGGAATTTTCTCTGTGCTGTCGTTTTCACTCGAGCAAACCAAGATTTTCGCTATCGGTACCTTCGCTCCTAGGTGGCTCCACCGTGGAAGTTCAATAGTTTTCCTCCACCAGTCGCACAGCATAGTGCCAGGTAGGCCCATTTTTCGTTCTATTTGATTGGTCGAACTACTTTTTCTATCCCCGCGGTTAGCGTTTCCATAGGTTTTCCCATCCCGTCCTGTATATATTTAGGAGTTAAATAGTATGGTTGCACGGTGGGGAGGTTTATTAGTTGTTTGATGATGATTCTCGTGGCCTTTGAGTTTTTGCAGACCACATTTGACTGATGGGGAAACCGGTGCAGACGGTCGTTACGCTGTCTGCACCAGTTTCCCCCAGTCTACGTGTGACTGTCCGGGGGGGCGTTTCCAGCATTTTTTCTTCCAAGAGGCTGTGAGTTTTGTTCCATAGTTCGGTCGCCCTCATCTTCATCAACCAGAACCGCGATGTGGTTTTTTCTTCCCGCTTAGGCTGACACTGTTCAAATTTGAATTCGAACCCCGAAGCAGCCTAGTTTAGAATTGCATCACCCCAGTTAGACCATGAAGTGAGCGTTTAGAGCAAGTAGCTTCCCCTTGTCTTCTAGCATGCTATCACTTGCAGCATCCTCACTTGAGCTGGTTTTAGTTTTAGGCGCCTTTTGTCTTTTGCGTAGTGTGTAGGTCGTAGCGTTGAGGGGGGGTTTCAGGACTGTGTTCATTTTGACAGGAAGAGGAAGATTTTCGTCGGCCGTGATTTTGTAAGTTAAAACTGCAAATTGTTGGGCATGAGCTGGGTTTAGTCTTTGGACAAGAGCATTTGATTTCGAACATTGTTTGCTTATTTTTCATAACTGCACTCATGTTTAGCGTAGATGAGGTAAAACGCTTATACTGTTGTCTTTATCTTTAAATGTTATCTGGAAATGACCCAATAGAACCTAAAATAAATTCCTGTATATGACAAGGAAATTCCACAGAATTTAAGATGTCTAAACGTCAGAAGAAGAAGGCTCCCGTAGTTGAAGAGGAACCCAAAGTCAAAATCGTTACTAGGGTCGAATACACCTACGAGGACACCAAATGCATAGTTGGTGTGGAACCCGAATATCAATGGGGGGATATTTACAAATTGATAATGCGCTGAGAAGTACCTGACATAGGTTTTGAAGAAAAAACCATCTATGCTAATATAGAGAGATCTTCCTTGATGAAAATTGCTACTAGACCTGAGCTCTTACCATGCTCAGAGGTGATTGGGTGGATTCTGCCCAGGGTAGATGTAACCTCCATGATTCTGGAAAATGTTGATAAACAGGGTTATGCTACTTATAGCCCTAGATATGTGGCACTGGCCTACCACTTACCAGAAGCATAAGTGTACTTGACTGAGGATTGGATGAAGGCCATCAGGATGGACCTAGTCGAGACACTGAAGAGGATGCTCATGCCTGGCAGGAACTTTAGAACTAGGCTGACCGGAGAATATGACACTGCAAGTATAAGAACACCTTATAGGTTCATTTCCCTGATGCTGAACAGGATTTTCGGGAGGGCCCACGGTAAAAGCTTCAAATTGGAGTGGGTGCCTATAATTTTCTATTTTGCAACACAGGGGATCGTGTTCAACTGGGCCAACATTGTGTCCAATAGCCTCTCAGCCTGCATTGCATCAGCATTAGGAGGGGTGTCCCAGAAGAGATTAGAGTTCTATATGAGCTCTATATTGATAGATTGTATACTGTGTAACTAACCCTTCCCTAATATGAGGTGTATCTGGGACTGGGAAAGAACACCAGTCTACTCAGCATACAAGCCACTGTGGGCCCACAAATACCACAGTCACTATAGGGAAGTGTGTGAGCATTTCATTATGCCATTGTACACCCTGATTTTCTTGAAAGAATGCAACTGCATGTCGGAGGAGGCATTGTAGGTGATTGAAGAATATGCAGACTATTACTTGATTGAGGATGGATTATATTTCAGAATGTTTGGATGCTCCAGAGCACCCTCACTACTACCTAAGTATTCCACAGACTATATAGTCCACAAAGAGGCAGTTAGACAAGTCTTTTTAGATGGCATAGGGAGCTTTCTGTTTGAACATAAGAAAGTAGCTTACCCTCCTTTGACATTCAGGTTGGGAAGCTACAAGTTTACCAGGGTGAATAAATCCAATGAATTCATGGAAGAGTTGGGGAAATTCCATTTTGGGAAAATGCGTTTCCACAAGAATGATTCGCGGAATAAGGTGGTAGAGCACTGTAAAGAGGCGAATGTACATTTTGAATACACTAGCCACTGGGACAGAGAGGAATCCATTTTCCACAGTGCACAAAATATGACAGCCTTAAGAAGAAGGTTTAAGAAGAAAATCACCACCAAAGGTGGAAAAGGACAGGATGAGAAAGCAAAGGCCGAGGAGGAGCAAGTTAGAAAAAGAAATGAAGATGCTAGGAGACTAGCATGGGAGGCCGAAGGCTGGCTCAAAGGAAAGAGAGGAAAATAATAGGTTAAAGAGAAAGTTTGAAGACATACAACGAGAAATAAAGTCTTCAAAAGATGAGCTGCAGTTCCTCCAAGTAGAGAAGAGATCTATGGAGGCTGCCCAAGAAAGTCTAGAGAAAGTGCAGCAAGGGTTGAGGGCAGAGAAGGAGCAGCTGCTAGGCAGGATAGGGGAGTTGGAATTGCAGAAGGCTAACTTGGAGGAATCTAATAGGCAATCTCAGGGGCAGAATGCAGAGCTCAAAGGAAAAATTACCTCATTGACAGCAGCTCTAGGAGAGGCCAAGGAACAACAGGTCAGTCTTTAGCCTTTCAAGGAGCACATTCTGGAATAGAGAAGCAAGATGCACCAGCTGCAAGTGGCCATAGAGGAAGAGAGGTGCAAGGTCTTTCAAGTGGACAGTCGGCTGGAAGAGATTTTGGAAACCTCTTCATAATTTTTTGATAGATCACAGGACATCTTGGAAGTCCTGACAAGAAGGATGGCGAGATTAGAAGCGAATGAGGAAACCCCTACAGATCTACCATCAAAAGATCAACAAGCCCTAAGGCAAGACTATGATTTACTAGAGTTTACCATAAACACATCCGAGGAATTCAAGAAGGTTGTTAAGAAGACAAAAGGGGCTTGTACAGAATTCTTTAGGAGACTTATGATCACTTACAACCGATTCCAGGTAGAGGCTGAGCAAAGAATGGATACTTTTCCAGACCACGGCCTATTTTTGGGAATTTTACAAAGGAGGTATCATGAAGATGAACAAAGGATACAACACATTAAAGATTTAGATGAACAGACCCTGAGGAATGAGGTAGATCATTCCACAGTTAGTGTGCAACTATTAGAAGACCAACTTCGCTTGAGCGCAGCCAGAATAGAAGTCATCAGAAACCAGGCTGCTAAATTCAAAATAAATATTTGATACCTGGAACCTTATGAATTCGAAAGTATTGCTTCAGAGGCTTCAGCATGGAAGAAATTTTTGAATAGTCAAGCGGGACCCTCCTCATGAGCATCTTGTTCATTTTATTGTAATATATTGTAATTTTTATAAAAGCTTAATGAAAGAAAATGTGGGAGGTGAAGAGTTGGGTAAGCCCAAAAGTCATTTCGTGGGCAGCCCAACAGTTTTGTTCTTTTGTATAAATATAGAGAATCTAGACAAGATGGGGGACCCTTTTTCCCAGTTAGATTGGAAGACATATTGTAAGAAGAACTATTTCCTTTTGCAATAAATAATTACAGTTTTCCTGTTGGAGAAAGCCTGGTGGAATGTTCAAATGTTATACTATGGATTTGTTGAAGAGGAACTATTTTGTTTTCAGCTTTATGTCCATTAACTGTGAGATCGTTCTAACTCTTAGAACCTATGTTCTTGCATAAATGATCTCTGTTTTGTTTTATGAAAAATTTCCACTATGAGTAATGAATGTTGTTCATAGGCAATTGGCTGTCTGGTTGTCCAAATATCTTTAAATATTCATGTGTTTGAAAGAAGTATCAGCAATCTGTGATTTCTTTTTATAATGCATGCATAAAATACATTACTCGTTAATAAGTAACAATATTGCTCCCTTGGGATAGGTTAGGTAGTTAGTTTTAATTTCTTGCAATGTGTGTGATTTAGATGCAAGAGAGCCTAAGACGAGAGGTAAGAACCTGCGCATCACATTGTGAACACTCCTTGCATTCTCAATCAATCTGCATTTTAGATAGGTAGTTGCATGTCATACTTAAAACTAAAAAAACACAAAAATATACACGGTGGACCGGGCCGCAACCGGTAAAACCTTTTATTTTTGTTACTTGACCTACGGTAGCCGGACCGCAAACTGGACGGATTCCCTACACCAAACAGTCATGGGCTAGTTGGGAGCGTTGACTGGGGAGAATCCCTGGCTGTTGTTTCCTGCAAATTTCCAGGCCTCAACAGTTTCTAGCACTAGAAGGAGGGCCGCCAGTGCATGGCTGGCGGAGGAAACCCGTTTTCTTGAGATTATTCCACCGGTGATAGTTCAGAAGGCAGTTTGTTTCCCAATCCAATTCTTGAAGAGAAAGGTAGAGAACATTTGTATTCTGTGGACAACGAAGTTGTTAATGATCTAAGAAGACACACTAGGGCATACGTGAAAAAGATTGGAGGATTACCGATTATCCCTGAATTGCCCAAAAGAGAATATAAAAGGAAAGATCGTCCTATATTGGAAGACTCAGTGTTGGTTGGAGATTTGGAAGAACTTGTAGAAACAACCCTACAGGAAGTTGTACAGCCTTTGAATCAAGTAGTCCCAGATACTCCTTACAGTTCTCCTATTTATACTCCTATTCATTCAGCACCTCACTCTCCACTCAGACTCAGGGCAGGCGTAAACGCAAATCAGCCACCCAACCCACCAAATCCACCACCTGCATGGAAAGCCAGATCACCTTTAAACCTAACACCTCTATTGCATGACTTACCTCAAGCTTTTGAGAAGTTGCTGCCTAAGTTTGATCCTAATGAGAAGGTTGTAGTAGATGACCACTTGCAAAGTTTCTATTTGGCAATAGAAGGATTAAGGGTTGGGGAATATGAGGATGTGGTTTGTAGACTTTTTCCACACACCCTTAAAGGAGCAGCAACATCCTGGTACTTTGGTTTGCCTGCAAACTCTATCCCATATTGGGATACCTTTGAGAGGATTTTTAGAAGCAAATATGCAGCCCAAAATACGCATGTAGCACTAATGAAAGGTCTGGGCGCTTTAAAAAAAGAGAGGAATGAGAAGGTACATAATTTCACTCAAAGATTTTTAGCTTACCTCAAGAACTTCTCTGCAACTGATAAACCTTCCGATAAAGTTCTGATTGAGTATTATACCTTAGCTTTAGGTCTTGACTTGGCTATGTTCGCAAAAGCTCAAGCTAATCCTACGTTAGCTGAGACTTATGAAGAAGCAGAAAGAGTAGAGGCTGAAAAAGAAAGTATAGAGGATTATCCTGACCAATCAGGATAAAAAACTGTAGGGAAAAGAGCCTTAACGTTGTCCAAACCTAGAGAGGAGCAATCACATGATTTTGAGGGAATGTTAAAGATGATGTAGAAGCTCTCCAACAGAATAATAGATTTGGAGAAAGAAAAGGAAGCTCAGAAAGCTTATAAGCCTTATTACAAAAAAAAGGAAGATAACAACCAATTCAAGACCCCTCCGCACAATTTAGCATCAATGAATTTGACAGAGGTAGGGATGGATAATTTCTGCACTTTTCACCAACAGCCCCATTCTGAAAAGAATTGTCCTCAATGGTTAAATTCGATGACATTGGTAATGAATCAGCTTTTGGACTCTAAATTGACTGAGGATAGTGATGAAGAGGAAAAGGGTAATCAGACTATAGAAAAGTAGGAAAATGATACCATGTTTTTATGGGATTGTGTCTCACTGTTTGATACAGAAAAAAAGTATTTTTAAACCTAAGAATATGCCAACGACAACAAAAAACATGATCTTGGTAAATAAAGACAATTCCATAGTTTCAAAAATTAAAAAGTTGCAAGAGAATGTCAAGAGACAACCAAAGGACAATGTCGAAGATAAAGTACCTGAAATTACCATTTTCAGCCAAGAGACAGAGAAAATCAACAAGCCTGCTAAACTTATGGAAGAACACGTAGGTGTTAACAAAGAAAACACTGAAAATCCTAAAGAGCCAGAAGAAGAGATGCCCATTGAAAACCAACCTGTAGAAGAAGAGGTCGAATTGATTAGGGAAGAGAAAGCTAGAACCCCACCTTTCCTTTTGACTCTGGAAATGCTAAATCATAAGGTGCATAATTGTTTGGTAGATTCTGGATCATCAGTGAATGTTATGCCATTTGCAGTTTGCAAACAAATTAACGGACAGCCAAAACCCACTACTTGGGAAGTCACTCAACTAGACAAAACTAATGTCAAAGTAGTGGGAGAAATGGAGAATGTTCTCATTCGTTTATCTGCAAATAACAAGATATGTCAATTTATTGATATTGTGGTGGCTGACATACCGAATGGATATGGGATTATTCTGAACCGTGACTAGTCCGCAAGGTTAAAAGGGTATTTCACTTCAAATTGGTCACAGTTGTGGTTGCCTCATAAGGGTATCCCAAATCGGATCAAAATTTTGAGAGAACCTTACATGAAACACAATATCACCAAGTTGGAAGAAGGTAATGAATCTGCTAATTCTGTTTTGGGGAATTATCTAACAGAGCTTGAACTAAGATATCATGCCTCAGAAAAAGCTAGCAATATGACTGACATTCATCCTAATCTCCTTCAACTTTCTCAGGCTATTGAGATTGATTGTAAATCGGTAGACATGGTTTCGGTTTCAAAAATATCAGAATTAGACCATGGTTAGGTATCTCATGTCTGCAATCTAGCCTAGCCCCTTGACTCATAAGATTGAAAGCTTTTCAGGGGTGGGCACAATTTTATTTTTCTTTTGATTTAATGACTTTGTACATAAATAATTTGATGCAGTTTTGCTTTGATTTACCGCTTTATTTTTGGTTATTTTGGTTTGTTTTTGAATAAAAGAGGCAAACTTTTGGTTGCATGGAAAGCATCAGGGTTCTTGATTAACTGAAATATTTGGGAAAAGAGTGCATTTTATTTTGACATGATAGAATGTCTTCTAGTAGGTAGTTTTCCTAAATGGCTATGCACTCATTGAAGTCTTGCTTAACCCCTGAAAATAACTTAGAATTAAGAGGTCTGGAATACTATTTTGAGGCTCTGTCCATTTCACATCTAAGATGTCTTAGGGAGTGATGGAAAAGGACCCATGGAAAGTAAGTAAGGTAAACAGTTTATTATATATAAATGATCCCATGCCATGATTTCAAAAGCCTAAAGGCTGTTAAGAGTCAAAACTCCTAAAAGAAGCAATACATATCAAAGCAACGTATCAGAAATATGAATATCAATCTGCTAAAAGTTCTTCTCCGTCCATGAGCTGAAAAGTAAATACATCTCTCCCACAAAAGGACACTATGGATGGAAGAGCCTGAATAAAAAATTCAGAAAGAAAAGCAGATGGAGGACTCATAAGAGAAAAAGTTCAAAAGGGCACAAAAGTGCAAGTGGCATGGGAATGAGGAACACATTAATAGTTATGTTTGCCATATGTTACGATCCTATGGTGTCCAAGATAGAAACTACCCACAGACAGAGGTGAAATAAATCTCACCTACTAAGCCTCAAAAGAGTTATTCGGACTTTCAACTATTTTGGGTGTTCCCATTTCCCAAAGAATGGACTGTTCTCAATGATTTAAATGCATGTGTCTGCCATCGTAGGAATACAAGCAGCTCGAAGTATTCAACTTATGAGCTGAAGGATTAAACAGTCTTTGACTAGGAAGAAGTTAAGTCAGAAATCTGGGGTTCACCAGGTAGTCGCCAATTGTTGTAGCTGCAATGATTTCCCAAAATTCTAAAAAAAATTCGGGACCCTCCTTTGATTCGTTTTTGCTCAGTTTTTGGTTTTGCTTGATGTTTGAATAAAAGATTACCTTTATGCGGGAAATGTTTTAATGTTTGAATTAATTTTTCTTTGCCATCGGAAGTGTTTTGGACTTTGAGTCGGGAGTCTAGTTGTCTGCACGTCCGCTGTTGCGGAAAGGAACCGGGCATTAAGTCCGAAGGCAAATGTATTTGGTCTCTGACGTATTCTTCTTTATCGGTAGATGTTTTGAAATCCCATCGGGGCCTTTGTCTATACATTTTCCACAGTTGCAGGAATGGTTCTGTGAAGTTGTCCGAGAGTTGCTTCATCCTTTTCCAACCCCATCGTGCTATTTCGTAGGTCTTTGGTTATCTTCAACTTTCGCCATTGCGGCTCTAGAAAGAACTATGCTTCTGATAGTTTGGTTTATTTTTTGCGCTTGGTCGATATTTATTCGCTTGATGCATGTTTATTTTGACTCTGATTTTTCCGGTCTGCAGAACTCGTTCTATTGATGTTTTCACCGTTACGGTTCTCTAACCATCTATTGACTCGAGGTCTTAGTCTCGCGAGCCCCGATGCGAGTGATGATTTGTTTCTCCCACCAATGCCATTGCAGGTGTTCCAACATTTTCTTCATTCGTCGTTGCGGGGGAGAGAGTGCCTTGGTCGCCGATCCCATAGCCTTTTTTCCGCCCGATGATCTAATTTTTCCCACCGATTGCATGTTGACCGCGACGTATATATAGTGGGGTTTGGGGGTTTCATTTTTTATTGTTATTTTGTACTTTTCTCTGTGCTGTCGTTTTCACTCGAGCAGACCAAGATTTTCACTATTGGTACCTTCGCTCCTAGGTGGCTCTGCCATGGAAGTTCAACGGTTTTCCTCCACCAGTCGCGCAACACAGTGCTAGGTAGGCCCTTGTGCCCTTTTTTCATTCCGTTTGATTGGTCGAACTACTTTTTCTGTCCCTGCGGTTAGCGTTTCCATAGGTTTTCCCATCCCAGACTGTATATATTTTCGATTTAAATAGTATGGCTTCTCGGTGGGGAGGTTTCTTAGTTGTTGGATGATGATTCTCACGGCCGTTGAGGTTTTGCAGACTGCATTCGATCGCAGGGGAAATCGGTGCAGACGGTCGTTACGTTGTCCGCACCAGTTTCCCCCAGTCTACGTGTGGCCATTTGGGGGGGTGTTTCCAGGATTTTTTCTTCCAAGAGGCTGTGAGTTTGGTTCCACAGTTCAGTCACCCTCATCTTCGTGAACTAGAACCACGATGTGGTTTTTTCTTCCCACTTAGGGTGACACTGTTCGAATTCGAATTCGAACCCCGAAGCAGCCTAGGTTAGAATTGCATCACCCCAGTTAGACCGTGAAGTGAACGTTTACAACAAGTAGCTTCCCCTTGTCTTCCAGTGTGCTATCACTTGCAGCGTCCTCACTTGAGCTAGTTTTAGTTTTAGGCACCTTTTGTCTTTTGCGTAGCGTGTAGGTCATAGCGTCGAGAGGGGGGTTTCGGGGCTGTGTTCATTTTGACAAGAAGAGGAAGATTTTCGTTGGCCGTGATTTTCTAAGTTAATACTGCAAATTGTTGGGCATGAGCTAGGTTTAGTCTTTGGATAGGAGCATTTGATTTTGAACATTGTTTGCTTATCTTTCATAACTGCACTCATGTTTAGCATAGATGAGGTAAAACGCTTATACTGTTGTCTTTATCTTTAAATGTTATCTGGAAATGACCCAACATAACCTAAAAGAAATTCTTGTATATGACAGGGAAATTCTGCAGAATTCAAGATGTCTAAACATCAGAAGAAGAAGGCTCCCATAGTTGAAGAGGAACCCAAAGTCGAAATCGTTACCAGGGCGAATACACCTACGAGGACACCAAATGCATAGTTGGTGTGGAACCCGAATATCAATGGGGGGATATTTACAGATTGATAATGTGCCGAGAAGTACTTGACATAGGTTTTGAAGAAGAAACCATCTATGCTAATATAGAGAGATCTTCCTTGATGAAAATTGCTACTAGACCTGAGCTCTTTCCATGCTTAGAGGTGATTGGGTGGATTCTGCCCAGGGTAGATGTAACCACCATGATTCTAGAAAATGTTGATAAACATGGTTATGCTGCTTTTAGCCCTAGATATGTGGCACTGGCCTACCACTTACCAGAAGCACAAGTGTACTTGACTGAGGATTGGCTGAAGGCCATCAGGATGGACCTAGTCGAGACACTGAAGAGGATGCTCATGCCTGGCAGGAACTTTAGAACTAGGCCGACCGAAGAATATGACACTGCAAGCTAAGAACCCCTTATAGGTTCATTGCCTTAATGCTGAACAGGATTTTTGGGAGGGCCCACAGTAAAAGCTTCAAATTGGAGTGGGTGCCTATAATTTTCTATGTTGCAACACAAGGGACCGTGTTCAACTGGGCCAACATTGTGTCCAATAGCCTCTCAGCCTGCATTGCATCAAAATTAGGAGGGGTGTCCCAGAAGAGATAAGAGTTCTATATGAGCTCTATATTGATAGATTGCATACTGTGCAACCAACCCTTCCCTAATATGAGGTGTATCTGGGACCGGGAAAGAACACCAATCTACTCAGCCTACAAGCCACTGTGGGCCCAAAAATACCACAGTCACTATAGGGAAGTGTGTGAGCATTTCATTATGCCATTGTACACCCTGATTTTCTTGAAAGAATGCAACTGCATGTTGGAGGAGGCATTGTAGGTGATTGAATAATATGCAGACTATTACTTGACTGAGGATGGATTATATTTCCGAATGTTTGGATGCTCCAGAGCACCCTCACTAGTGCCTAAGTATGCCACAGAATATGTAGTCCATAAAAAGGCAATTAGACAAGTCTTTTTAGATGGCATAGGGAGCCTTCTGTTTGAACATAAGAAAATAGCTTACCCTCCTTTGCCATTCAGGTTGGGAAGCTACAAGTTTACCAGGGTGAAGAAATATGATGAATTCATGGAAGAGTTGGGGAAATTCCATTTTGGGAAAATGCATTTTCATAGGAATGATTCCCGGAATAAGGTGGCAGAGCACTGTAAAGAGGTGAATGTACATTTTGAATACACCAGCCAC
Organism: Pseudotsuga menziesii; assembly: GCA_001517045.1. NCBI lineage: Eukaryota > Viridiplantae > Streptophyta > Pinopsida > Pinales > Pinaceae > Pseudotsuga > Pseudotsuga menziesii. The sequence goes on from LPNX010474004.1 coordinate 55,316, forward strand.
TGGGACAGAGAGGAATCCATTTTCCGCAGTGCACAAAATATGACAGCCTTAAGAAGAAGGTTTAAGAAGAAAATCACCACCAAAGGTGGAAAAGGACAGGATGAGCAAGAAAAGGCCGAGGAGGAGGAAGCTAGAAAAAGAAATGAAGATGCTAGGAGACTAGCATAGGAGACCGAAGGCTGGCTCAAAGGAAAGAGAGGAAAATAATAGGTTAAAGAGAAAGTTTGAAGACATACAACGAGAAATAAAGTCTTCAAAAGCTGAGTTGCAGTTCCTCCAAGTAGAGAAGAGATCTATGGAGGATGCCCAAGAAAGTCTAGAGAAAGTGCAGCAAGAATGTCAAGGGTTGAGGGCAGAGAAGGAGAAGCTGCTAGGCAGGATAGGGGAGTTGGAATTGCAGAAGGCTAACTTGGAGGAATCTAAGAGGCAATATCAGGGGCAGAATGCAGAGCTCAAAGGACAAATTACCTCATTGACAGCAGCTCTAGGAGAGGCCAAGGAACAACAGGTCAGTCTTCAGGATTTCAAGGAGCACGTTCTAGCACAGAGAAACAAGATGCACCAGCTGCAAGTGGCCATAGAGGAAGAGAGGTGCAAGGTCTTGCAAGTGGACAGTCGGCTGGAAGAGATTTTGGAAACCTCTTCGTATTTTGTTGATAGATCATAGGACATCTTAGAAGTCCTTACAGGAAGGATGGCGAGATTAGAAGCGAACGAGGAAACCCCTACAGATCTACCATCAAAATATCAGCAAGCCCTAAGGCAAGACTATGATTTACTAGAGTTCGCCATAAACACAGCCGAGGAATTCAAGAAGGCTGTTAAGAAGACAAAAGGGGCTTGTGCAGAATTCTTTAGGAGACTTCTGATCACTTACAATCGATGCCAAGTAGAGGTTGAGCAAAGAACGGATACTTTTCTAGACCACAGCCTGTTTTTGGGAATTTTACAAAGGAGGTATCATGAAGATGAACAAAGGATACAACACATTAAAGCTTTAGACGAACAGACCCTGAGGAATGAGGTAGATCATTCCGCGGTTAGTGTGCAGCTGTTAGAAGACCAACTTCGCTTGAGCGTAGCTAGAATAGAAGTCATCAAAAACCAGGATGCTAAATTCGAAATAAATATTCGATTCCTGGAACCTTCTAAATTCGAAATTATTGCTTCAGAGGCTTCAACATGGAAGAAATTTTTGAATAGTCAGGCGGGACCCTCCTCATGAGCATCTTATTCATTTTATTGTAATATATTGTAATTTTTATAAACGCTTAATGAAAGAAAATGTGGGAGGTGAAGAGTTGGGTAATCCCAAAAGTCATTTCGTGGGCAGCCCAACACTTTTGTTCTTTTTTATAAATATAGAGAATCTAGACAAGATGGGGGACCCTTTTTCCCAGTTAGATTGGAAGACATATTGTAAGAAGAACTATTTCCTTTTGCAATAAATAATTACAGTTTGCCTGTTGGAGAAAGCCTGGTGGAATGTTCAAATTTTATACTATGGATTTGTTGAAGAGGAACTATTTTGTTTTCAGCTTTATGTCCATTAACTGTGAGATCGTTGTAACTCTTTGAACCTATGTTCTTGCATAAATGATCTTTGGTTTGTTTTATGAAAAATTTCCACTATGAGTAATGAATGTTGTTCATAGGCAATTGGCTATCTGGTTGTCCAAATATCTTTAAATATTCATGTGTTTGAAAGAAGTATCAGCTATCTGTGATTTATTTTTATAATGCATGCATAAAATACATTACTCGTTAATAAGTAACAACATTGCTCCCTTGGGATAGGTTAGGTAGTTAGTTTTAATTTCTTGCAGTGTGTGTGATTTAGATGCAAGAGAGCCTAAGACGAGAGGTAAAAACCTGCGCATCACATTGTGAACACTCCTTGCATTCTCAACCAATCTGAATTTTAGATAAGCATTTGTATGTCATACTTAAAACTAAAAAAACATAAAAATATACACAGTGGATCGGGCCGCAACCAGTAAAACCTTTTATTTTTGTTACTTGACCTACGGTAGCCGGACCGCAAATCGAACGGATTCCCTACACCAAACAGTCACGGGCTAGTTGGGAACGTTGACTGGGGAGAATCCCTTGCTGTTGTTTCCTCCGAATTTCCAGGCCTCAACAGAAGGTGAAGTCCATAATTTTAGGTCTTCATCCTCATTATCATGCCTTTTGGTAAGACAATAAAGAGGGTAGTGGCATGCATCAGCATGGAAATTTTTTTAGGAATAGAGGTTATACACATTAATTGTTTTCATTAAATAATTTAAATTCCTACCGATGACTATCGATTCAGTGAACCATCGACTGGTACAAAACAAAACAAATTTAGAGCCCCAAGCACTTAATTACACACACCTATAATTTTCTCAAATCTAGCCATTAATAAACTTATTTTGGTATTCTGGTTCAATTTAAAAGGAGTGTTGAGACTTAGAAATACAGTGATTTGCAAGGATTCAGTTGATTTAGGCCCCTCCATCACATACATGTATGCTTTCACAACAAGCATTGAAAAACAATATTTGTTTTTTGCATTTTTTTGTGAAAAGGTTTGTCTAATTTATACTTGTCAATTAAAGGAAAATTGTTTATATTTCCCTTCATCTCTGAAGGGCTGAGAGAATAAATGCCCTTCCAATTGAAATTAATACCCACCCTTCAAATTTGATCATTGTACATAATATGGTGTACATTTCATGTCTATGTACATACTAATATTGTTGTAATATAAATTGCTAGTATTTCTTGGCAATGCATATATTTTGATATAGTTAATGTGTTTCTAATGTGTAATACAAGTGTAATGTGTAATCCATATGTGCATTTTCCCTATATCTAAGGGAGTTTAATGTGCAACACATACTGAGAAGTGTGTATGAAAGTACAAATGATGAAATATATTCTTCATAATATATTCTACAAATGAATTGACATATGAAATATTCTTGAAATATATTCTACAAATGAATTGACATATGAAATATTTTTGAAATATATTCTACAAATGAATTGACAGATCATCATTTCATGCTATATTGAATAAATTGCACCATAACATAGACATACCAACCTTTTCTACAAACTCTTGTACTCATTTATGTAAATTGTAAGATCTACAGTAAAATCCAAGTCATCCAAAACAACAATTGATAGTATTTTCCAATTTTTCATGGCCAGAACTAAAAATGCACACCAATTCCAATCGAAGTACACTGTAGGTATGAAATTTGGAAGTTTGCATACAAAAACCTAATTAGACTAGTATAGTTTTAATTTCAGACATAAATTAAACTTCTATTGTGAAATAAGAATGCATCCAACATTTGAAATGAGAACATAACAACTGTAAATGTTGGTTTCTTGTTGACGAGCATCATAGTTTGGAAACTAATCTCATGGCTCTGCAAGTTTGTATAATTATTATAATATAAATCAACATTGTTCCTTGCAGAAATTAATAAATTGGAACATAACATATATAATACATTCCAAGGAAAAAAACAAACATAATGCAAAAATATAACTAGATCGATACTCAAGAAAGTTTTAAAAGGGGCCCAAGACCATTTTTTATTATATTATGCTTTCATTACAGAGCAGAGGGATAGTTTACAGTTGAATCAGTAACATCAAACAACTCCTTCAATAATAACTGTCCATACTACCTATTAAATTCTATTTATAGACCTCAAGGGTCGGATTGACCATGTTACAAGTGGATTTCATTTGAGTGAAACTAAAATGTGGATTCACCCATGATCCAACCTGTCCTTTGTTGTAATTTCTTGGATTCAAACGAAGATACCAACTACTATGGAACAAGGAAAACATGACAGTGCAACACAAGGGGGAAAATAGGGATGAAGTGGACATGTTTCAACACCAACGGTAGAAAGGGAGTAAAAGAGGAAGTTGCATTCTAGTTATCTGTATGGGAGATGCGAGTAGAGAAGAATTATAACAGAGATGCACAGTGCATGAGAGGTATCTAAGGAGAAAAGGGAAATAACAATGAAAGAAGAAAATGGTAAGGAAGAGAGAAATGCCACAGATAGATATGGCTTAGCAGAAAACAACATGCAATACCCATCTATTGTGGACAAATTAAAAGCTGGAATTGAAGAAATCAATCCTGCTATGCCACTGAGAGGGAATTCTTGGGTTGTTTAAGAGGGACATGGTGTTGACTTAGTGCAAGAAATACTTCACTGAGTGATTGGAAAGGAATGTCAAATGAACATAAAAACAATAAGATAGAATGGAACTACCAATGAAAGCCATCGAACCCAGATGAGACTGTCTCCAATTCTTTCCAATTCTACCCATTTCACTCATACTATCAATGAACTCAAATTTGTTCACATATGCGGCCATACTGGACAAAAATTAATGAACATAGAGAATGGATTCAAAACTACATAGCCTACTGATAATAGTGGCCCCTATTTATCAATATTACATAAGAAGCAACATGATTGGTAATTGACTATAGCTGCTAGGAAGGAATCCATGGGGTCAGGTCAAATCTAGATATGTGTGATGTGTTGGCCCTTGGAATAATTGAAAGGTGGGAAAAAAGGTTAATCACGATGAAATGCTGAGTTCACGTCTGGGTGATGCAATCATTCTCAATGTTGTCAGACTCTGACTCAATTCAGGTTCATCGAATCATAGAATTTGATGGTTTGTTAAGTGACGTATTTGACAGTCAGTTGAAAGTTCAGAATATTAAAGGTAGGGAAAAGTGAAAAATGCCATTTATAGGTTTATACGATTATATGACATATTTTACCCTCAATACATTCAGCACGTGTATGATAGGTTGAGGTATGGGAAAATGAAATTAGGCATGTGCGTGGATTTTATTGAAGCAAGTCAATTTTGGATTGCTTTACTCAAATGCATGCCCAACATGAAAAAACTATGGTTTAGGGAAATTAGACTTGCAAAAACAAGCAAAAATTGCAAAAACTGTTGTTTAGGGAAATTAGACCAAGACTAGCAGAAGATAAAAAATTGTCCAAGTATGGAATTATTGGTAAAATTTGCCTAACTGGCCTTAGGGAAATTCCCTCCACAGCTCATAGGATGATGATAAAAATATTATGAGAGTGTAGATCTCTAGATTCTTGTATGGTGCATCCAACCATATAATTATCTTAACCAAAAAGTCTTTCCATACAAAGATGTCAAAATGCCAAAAGTGCCTCTCAGCCATATTTGCACTGCTCTAGAAAAATGCCCGCTGAGGAGAGAGAAAGAAGCTATAGAAGATGAAAGTGTTTTTTCTGGACTCACCTTATTGAACTATACCCATTGGGAATCTCACTTTCCAATTTTGAAGGAAACATGAAATCGCCTTGGTGACCTAGGGTTTGAAGAGAACTGGTTAAGTGTTAGACAAAGTGTTTGAGAGACCACTTGGAAATGCTCGCAAGCGGATGTTCCATTGATGATAAAAATCATCACATGATATGGTCCTGTTCATTGTTGAAATGGGTATCTAGCCATGCTATTGTTTTTTCTTATGGTGACTAGATAAGGAAAATATCAACTTGGAAAAATAGAAGAAAAATATTATTTTGCACACTAAAGACAGAAAAAATGGCTAAGTGTTGTAAAGGGGCTAAGTGATGCCCGCATTAAGGTTGATGCCCGCACTAAGGATGATGCCAGCATGGAATGGCATGGAATATATGACTATGTGGCATGAAGTTTGAATCATTGTTGCATTATGACATCATTCTGGAGAAATACGACAAATTAGTGAAAATCAGGAAACTGGCCAAGTGTGAGAATATTGGTCCAAGTAGCCTTAAGAGGATGGCCACCACAAATGGTTTGTTGAAGAAAATACCCGCACCACATGGGGATATTGTAGGATGATGTTTGGTCTACTCAACCATGGTCTCAGTTTGTCCAAAGATGCACTGAAGAAGAATTATGGACCTTCCAAAACTGTGATTTAGGAAAATTAGACCAAGCCCAGGAGAAGATGAAAAATTGTCCAAGTATGAATTTTTGGTAAAATAAGCCTAACAGGCCTTAGGGAAATGCCCACCACAGCTCATGGTTTGATGATAAAAATATTACGAGAGTGTAGATCTCTAGAAACTTGTATGGTGCATCCAACCATATAATTAGCCTGACCAAAAATTCTTTCAAGAAGGAGATATCAATCTGCCAAAAGTGCCTCTCAGCCATTTTTTCACTACTTGAGAAAAATGCCCACCTAGGAGAGAGAAAGAAACTACAGAATATGAAAGTGGTTTTTCTGGACTTCTCTTTGTTGAACTATACCCATCGGGAATATCACTTGCCAAATTTAAAGGAAAAATGAAATTACCTTGGTGGCCTAGGGTTTGAAGAGAACTGCTCAAGTGCTAGACAAAAAGTTTGAGAGACCACTTCGAAATGACTGAAAGGGGGTGTTCCTTTTATGATAAAATTCATTAGATGATATGGTTTTGTTCATTTTTGAATGGATATCTATCCATGCTCTTGGTATTTCTTATGGTCACCAGATAAGGAAAATATCAACCTGCAAAAATAGAAGAAAAATGTTAATTAGCATACTAAAGATAGAAAAAATGGTTGTGTTTTAAAGGGGATAAATGATGCACGCACTAAGGATGATGCCCGCATGGCATGGCATGGCATAGATGATGATCTGAAAGGAATTTGAAATCATTGTTGCATTATGGCATCGTTCTGGAGAAACACGACAAATTAGTTAAAATCAGGAAATTGGCTAAGTTTCGGAATATTGGTCCAAGTAGCCTGGAAAATGTGGTTTAGGGAATTTAGATCGAGCCTAGTAGAAGATAAAAAATTGTCAAAGTATGGAATTATTGGTAAAATCTGCATAACTGGCCTTAGGGAAATTCCCGCCACAACTCATAGGATGATGATAAAAATATTCTGAGAGTGTGGATCTCTAGAGTGTTGTATGGTGAATCCAACCATATCTAGAAGGCTATAATAAGATGCTTTTCAGACAGTTTGAAGACAATATAAAAGCATCTTCACAATAACCCACATGCTAGGAAATGTATATTATCGTTTCAAACTTACAAATTTCATATATAATGAAAAAATTATTCGAAAAGAAAAACCAATTATAACAGAACAATAATGTACCAGACATAATTGAATGGAACAAATACATAATTCATATGCATTAAATAGTAGAATTCACCATATAGATTACACCTAATAGTATAAAATTTTATTAACAAATGTAAATATATGTAGCTTCAACTCCATGGTGTTATTCTCAACTTATGACATTTGTACGGACTATGGTGTGCATTTTTCTAATCCGAGTTTTGAATATTTACACACTGTTTTTTACGTAACAACTTAGAATTTCAGTCCTTGATTTTGAATTTCTCCAAGATACTCACAATTTTAGTCATTCATGTTAAATTTGACTGCTATGCATTCCTAGCTTGCATTTTTATGCTTATGGCTTGCATTTTACACCAAGTGTCCATAACAGTTAAAGAAGGTTAAAATTGCACCTTTCATAGGTCGACTGTGAGCATACGAGGTTAGGTTATATAAAATTAACACAAGGATAGTGTTCTAAATATATCTAGCCATCCAATTTCCAAAACCATTTACTATAAACATTTAATAGGAGGGTTTGGCTTGCATTTTTATTAATGTAGGTGGATATTTCATAAATACAAGACAACCATGTAGTGTTTTTGCACAACAGGCACTTTCTGAACTAAAATTGAAAAAATAAATGTATAATAACATGAAAAATAGTAAAACATACCATTTCCAACTAAAATCACTAAAAATTACCCAATACTTAGGGATGCGTGGGCATTTTTTTGATCCAAGTAAAACTGTGTTGAAAACACAAAAGTTGTCATTTTGTCAATTTAACTCTAGACAAATGAAACATAATTTTAAAACACAAAAGAGGCTTTTTGTCAAAAATATATCTATCTACAACCCCATTGTGTTAGTTTCAACTTATGATAATTGTACGGACTGTGGCATGCATTTTCCTAAGCCCATTTTTGAATATTTACACACTGTTTTTTACAAAACTTAGAATTTTAGTAGTTTTTTTTAAATTTGGCCAAGATAGTTGGAATTTTAGTCATTCATGTTCAATTTAACTACTATGCATTCCTAGCTTTCATTTTTAAGCTTATTGCTTGCATTTTACACCAAGTGTCCATAACAATTAAAAAAGGTTAAAATTGCACTTTTCATAGGTTGACTATAAGCATACGAGGTTAGGTTATATAAAATTAACACAAGGATAGTATTCTCAATATATCTAGTCATCCAATTTCCAAAAAAAATTACTATAAACATTTAATAGGAGGGTTTGGTTTGAGAATACATCAAAACATGTAGAGAAGAATATAACTCACTCTATTACTCTTATTTTTCCAGAATAGTTAGAATGCCGAATTTTTACTCTATTAGTTACTCTTACTTTCTTATTTTCAATAAGTATACTTAACATGCTAGGAAAATAAGTATACTTAACATGCTAGAAAGTTAAATATATTGAAATTGAAAATGTAAGTTGTGTATAGTTGACTTGAAACATTGAAACACATTTGTAATTTTTATTATAGTTTGGAAACGTTATAACGAGGAATATTTCACCTTCTACGGACATAAGTTGTTCCTCTGGTCTGAATGGTTTATATCCAGAACAAATGAGTTAATGACAAAGGATGAAGACCCTCCCTGGATGTCGTAGACACCTGGAATGCTGCTTCGATAGTGAACCTGTGTACCTACAACCAGATCAAACACATAAACACATCAAAGCTACCAGAACATCATCTACTTATCCATGTTAGTGACTGAGGAATCTAACAACATTTACCTGCGAAATAAAAAAAACAGTAATGTGGGACGTAAATCAGCTTTGCATTAAGATATATGGAGAAGTTTACAACCAATTAAGCCTTAGTGTTGACATGCATCTCCATAATCTCCAACTTTGCTCTCTATGCTCTCCAATGGCTTGAGCCAAGTGGTCAATCCAACAACATAACAATACCTCTATAGTTCTCCCCCCTCAACCATGGACATGAGCTTGTATTTATAAGGCTCAATGGATAGGAATGGTTGAGATATTTGTGGATGAGGTGGCCTCTAAGATCCTATAATGGGGGATATCGAGATCAACTGACCCACAATTATAGGGATAAGGGAGGACACGAGGCTCATGATCTAGAAGCCTCGAGAAACTTCTCTTTTTCCCATTTTACCCAGGGCAACTCTTTTCTCCTCTTATGACAGAGCGGTTTAGATGAGAAATGCTTATGGACCAAAGGCCACATGTGGTAGCACCACTTATGGAAAATAGGATGAAGGTGGTGCGAGAAAGGTAATGCTCATGGTTCACATGGAAAACGCAGTGCTGAGTATTTTCATGTAGAATTGACAAACAAGCATGGGTTTCCACTCCAAGTGCTGGGATTAAGGGAAAATATGTAATTCAAAGGTCTTATCACATGGAGGAGACAGGATTTGGGTGTAACAGGATGTCCCCCAAAGCATGAGTCTTAGAGGGATACGATAAATGAGAGCTTTGATAGAACAAGTTGTCGCTTCGAGGTGAAAATGTCAGCTCAATCAGAGCATGTCGTCAAGTAGGCATCTGCAGTACATCAATATTTTTGACTCATAGACACAAGTAACCAACTCATGGCTGTAGACCAATACAAGGCAGATCCATGGGAGGAATAAACAAGCATGGCTACTAGACTACAGCATATATCCATGTGATAGAGGACTCAAACTTGGACATAGCTACCAGACATACACCATAGATCTATGTCATATAGATGAAAATTTGAGCATAGCCATGACCATACAAATGTGGATCCATGTTAGATATACAAAACTCCATCGCAACCGGGGGAAAAGCAATAAGCGCTTTAAAAAAATACCCAGGGTCTTCGTCTCGTCTTCCACAAAGTATGATTCTATCCATGTGATTACAATGATCTGAAGTCGAACATGGTAGAAACCACTTGATTACTGGCCAATGATGTGAACCATTAACAAGTGCAAGGGAGATCACCATTGATGTCAATGATTTCCAAGGTACCCTAGTAAAATTTACTAAGTGTGAATAGATCTCCTGATGTCGAACACCTAGTCGATTCTATCGATCAAAGGTCAATGATGTGAACCTATGTCGAGAGTGAGAGAATATGTCATTAAGGCATATAGATCTCAAGATACTAAGTTTTGTTTCTAAGAATATTTTTGGGATTATGAGATGATGTCGATGAGGATAGCCTCGTCGAAGGAGGGCCATGATGAGTCCCACATCGACGACACGAAACTCAAAACATAGTTCTAGAATGATGTGAATGCAGTAACCATAAGAATGACTCAAAAGTACTGACACGGAGACTGTTTTGACTGTAGAGGAAAAACTTCTTCAACTTCCCTTTGAACATCGGGCGACACGACAAAATACTTGGTAGCATGACTGAACGGGACAAATACACAATGTGATAGTGGAAAATGCATTCTTTTGAAAGAATCAAAGGAGTGGCATGACTCATGAAAGTGGATCGTCACGGAGATCAGCTGGATACCCAATTAACTGAAATGATATGCAGACAAGTGCCATGTTCAAAGGTAATGACAAACTATTTCCATTTATTTGCAAAATGATTCCCTTCCCATTTTCCCCATCATGATCGATGAGTGCCTCTTTTTGGTTTTACGAGTTCAAAGAGGGTAACAAACACTCGGTATAGCTTGTCTGAAGACAAGTCCAAACTCATATGTTTTATGAACCTGAGAGAGGAGGGGTTCGTTCCCAAAAATGGGTCTCTCAATGTTTAAATTAACGAGTCCAATGAAATAAAACTCAGTATCATTCATGTTTAGGGAGTCTGAACAACCGCGGAAGAATACTCCAAAGGGTCCTTTTTCGTATGATTTAGTCCCTAAGGCTCGAAAAAGTGTAAAAGCATACCTTAGAGAACTCTTCCAGTCATGGTTGGCTGGAGTGTTCCTTTTTCGTAAATAGTATATCCAAAACGAAAAATAGATAACCCACCGTCGGAGAGATGACTCTTCAAATGCTTTAATGAGCATGAAGAAGACAAGATCACTCGACAATCTTTTCGTATTTAAGGAGCCCGAAAAGAGTTTAAAGAAGAATCTATTAGACTTTTTCATGTTTGAATCTAGAGCATGAAAAAGTAATAAACTAAGCTCAAACCAAATTTCATTTTTTAACCAGAGCACGAAAAATGAAAAGTAAGCTCAACACCATCTTACTATTTTTAACGAGCTCGAAGATCAGTTGAAAGAATGCTCAAAGATTGGTTTTATTTTTATGCAAGCTCAAAACCAATGGGTAAACTATGCTTAAAAAATCCCATTAACATGATATACAGAGGTTGGAATCTTTCCCCCAGCATGATTGCTAGCAAAGCTTACCCCTAGCATGGTTGCTAGCGGCTCGACATGCCCCCAAGCTTCATTTCATTAGACGATTCTTCTTCCATACCCAACCTAAAAACCTGGTTACTAATGTGAAAATGTTCACCAGAGGGGTAGGAAGAATGAGAATCGGGCAGGTGAAAAGAAGGTTCAAGTTCTAACACTAAAGGGAAGACTCGACTCAAGGGAAGGGGATCTGTTTCATTTTTACACAAGCTTGAAATGGAAGGTAACTATGCTTGGAACATGGTTTCATTTTTATGCAAGCTTGAAACCAAAAGTTAAACTATGCTTGAGGAAACCTACTTCATCTTTTAACGAGCTTGAAATAGAAAATGAACTATTCTCAAAGGCATATGTTTCATTTTTTAACGAGCTTGACACAGAATGGGAACCATGCTCGCCACATGGTTTCATTTTTATGCAAGCTTGAAACCAACAGGTAAACTATGCTTAAGGAGTGGTCTTATTGTTTAACAAGCTTGAAACCAAAAGTAAACTATGCTCTCGAACTTTCTCCTACCCAACATGATATCCATAGGTTGGTAGGTTGCCCCCATTTCATAAAAGCTAGAGGCTTAGCTCCATTATGATGTCCATAGACTAGAGCCCTACCCCCCCATTTTACATATTATGGGAAGAAGCTAACTAGAATAAGGGGAAGGAACCACAAGAACATGCGGAACATTCAGGGCAGTTTGATTACTAGGAGTAATGCGATGGTTAGGTGTAACAAAAGAAAGCTGATCAATGGTCACAATCTTCCCATAATGGGGAAAATGCATAACTCTAAAGAGTGTGGACACAATAGCCTTCATGGCATAAACATAATCATGTCCAAGGAGTAGATTAAAATATAAAGGACCTTGGACCACCATAACATCAATGCAGACAGTTTTCCCTCCTAATGTAATAGGTAAATAAGGAAGGGTCCCTAAAGGTGCAGTAGGTCTGCGATTAAAAGCCAGTAGCTGATCAGTGGATGGAACAAGCTGAGGAGAAACTAAAGCTTTCCAAGTAGTTGAGGATAGAATAATAACAGAAGCCCCTTCGTCAACAATAGTGCAAAGTATCTTCCTAGCAGTAACATTCACAACTATCTGGAAAGGAACACTCGAATGCAGGCGAGACTCTATTAGGTTACTCCAGTCAAAGGAAATAACCTTGGTACTTGGAGAGGGTTCTGTCGAAAGAGACAAAATTTCCTCTTGTCGAGAACAATCAGAATGAAGCATAAAAACTTCAGCAAGATTCAGTTCATTCTCTACTGGAAGAGAAGAACAAGACGAAGATTTGGTGAAAGAGACTACTTCAGTATTAACACTCTCTGATGAAAGAGTAGGATCGGGTGGAAATGACATCGACTCGACCACTTCACTCTCCGAAGGAAGAGTGGGATCAATTATAGATGAAACTGAATTGATCACTTGGTCAACCAGCGAGGAATCGAGGGATAACTTACTATCACTTGTTGATGATCAGTAATATTTTCCAACCAACGCGAAGCTTCATCCATGCTTGGACAAAGAAAAGTACGATGCATAGACTTGCATATCAAACAAGGATACAAGAATTTACCCTTACGACCTTTTACCAATGGGTCACTGGTTGAGGGATTATCGTCAACATTATGATCAGAGGTTGATGACGTAGACAGTTTGGATCTTTTAGACCACTCTTCTTGTACATGGGAGAGACCGGGACGCTCCTTAAGAAGGTGCTCCCCCTTGCAAAGCTTACAAGGGAACTTGGTTTTTTCGGGTGTTCTCTTAGAACGGGCATCATCAAGAGCAGATGGTTGCTGCTTTTTCTCTTTCTTATCCTTCTTCTTCTTACCCTTCCCTTTCTTCTTCTTCTTATCCACATGACTACTAACCATAGAGATTTGGTCAAGCGAAGAAGAAGAAAGGGATGAAGCAACAACCAACGAAGAAAAAGAGGGATTAGGTTGAGGTCGATCCTCCCCTGGACATTTGATACATTAGGTGTAATAGGATTTACCGGATTAAAAAACCATACTGGTAATCCTATAGTTAACCCAAGAAGATTTAGAGTGGAAATAAAGGGAGGACCAATACCTTCACTTGGAGGGAATACAAAAGGTACACCTTGGAAAGGGACCTCTTGAGCAGTAGTCCTAGATTGGGATGCCATCTCTAAACTCTCTAATAACCCCCTAACTACCACGCACAAGCAAGTACTACTCAAACTAAAAGCAACAAGCAAACATGTGAAAGGAGTGGATAAGAGTTAGGAACCTCACATGACAGGCCAAAAGGATAACTCAGATGGTTTGAGGATTCCTAAAAGGGTCTCCTGATATACGCTAGGTACGTGGGAGCTCAAATAGGAAGTAGTGTTGTCTAATGCACAACCGTTCACAAGGGGCCTTCCTATATACAATCGAGTACGTGAAGTACCTTTCTATATACCTCAAGGGTACGTGAAAGGTCATTTGATATACCGATGGTACGTGGAAGAACTGCGCGAGTCTTGTGTTGTAGTACGAACAAGTAATGACAGCTCCTACGCTTAACGATGCCCGAACACGTCTCTAACTTATCACTCAAATTGCTAAAATTTTTAACCTATTAATACCGTTAATTTTATCTTGTGCATTTAGGTGGAACCATAGAGTGAAAACTTGAAATTAAAGAAGATGCACACTGATCTATATGATAATGCAAGTTTTCCTCTTCAATGAAATTCTATCTAAGAGGGGGAGAGAGATTTACTTTTCTTCCAAAAAATGCACACCCAAATGCAAATGCAATTCTATCTTTTCAAATGAAAAGTGAAATATCAATGCACCCAAACAATCTTCAAAGCAAATAAAACAAAGATCTAGAGAACATCAAACCTAAATAAAAAATGTTTCCTATCTTTTCATGCTTGAAAAGGATGCATAAAAACTTAATGGAAAGATGATTTCACTAACGTTTCCAAACAAAACTAACTCTAATGCACACAAAGCTGAAAATAGATATTTCTTCTTAATGAAAGTAAGATCTAGAATTTCAAACAATCATGCACAAAACAAGAAGAAAATCGTTCAACAAACTTGCAAATAAAGCAAAAAGAGAGAGAAAACTAAAACTTCTCTTTGAAATAGACAAGGAAACGAAGAACCAATCTTTCCTACCAAGCACTGAAAAAATCAGCATGCAAAAGGAAACAAGAATCACCCCAAGTAAAGAAAGACTCAAAACAACATGGGGCACTCATGCATTCCAAGTCCAAAACAAACCAAAACCTACCCATGAAAATGAAATGTATATTTCCTGATTCCAATGAATAATATCTACAGAAAAGAGAAAGATGTTTCAAGAAAAGAAAAGAATGTAAAATCTAATGCAAGAAACACAGACTCTCTTTGAATGTAAAGGGAATATAACAATCAAAGCGAACAGGGCCTAACAAAAATCAAAATACAAAGTCTGGAATAGGGCTTACCTGGCACCGCGCTGGAGGGGTCTTGACAGAGCGATTTTGGACCAACACCGCTTTTGGATAACATGACTCAGGCGGTGGCACCGCGTGCTGCTAACGGGGTTCAGGCGGTGGCACCGCTTATTGCCAACAACGCATGAGCGGTTCCCTGAATAGATCCAAAACACAAAGGAGAACAATAGATCAAGTTAGAAAAAGATTAGATCAAGGTAGAAATGGATGTATTGACAATTAAAAAGAGCATAAAAAGTTGAAATACTTTAGATCTGAGCATATCTGAAAGTTTCAAACCAAAATTCACTGAGTCAGATAGTAGATCTAACTAAAGAGAGTTGGAGATGGAGCCTGGATTCAGATAAGAGTTCAAGAACTGAGGAAAATCAGATCAACTGATATACGTGCATCTCCTCAGCGGAGTCGCCAGATTTGTAACCAAGAATATTTCACCTTCTACAGACAGAAGTTGTTCCTCTGGTCTAAATGGTTCAGATCCAGAACAAATGAGTGAACGACAAAGGATGAAGACCCTCCCTGGATGTCGTAGACACCTGGAATGTTGCTTCGATAGTGAACCTGTGTACTTGTAACCAGATCAAACACGCAATCACATCAAAGCTACCAGAACATCATCTACTTATCCATGTTAGTGACTAAGGAATCTAACAACATTTACATGCGCAAAACAACAGTAATGTGGGACCGAAATCAGCTTTGCATTAAGATGTATGGAGAAGTGTGCAACCAATTAAGCCTTAGTGTCGACATGCATCTCCATGAGACAAACACTTCATCCCCATAAGCTCCAAATTTTCTCTTTATGCTCTCCAATGGCTTGGGCCAAGTGGTCAATCCAACAACATAACAATACGTCTATAGTTCTCCCCCTCAACCATGGACATGAGCTTGTATTTATAAGGCTCAATGGATAGGAATGGTTGAAATATTTGTGGATGAGGTGGCCTCTAAGATCCTATGATGGAGGATCTTGAGCTCAACTAACCCACAATGATAGGGATAAGGGAGGACACGAGGTTCATGGTCTAGAAGCCTTGAGAAACTTCTCTTTTTCCCATTTTACCCAGGGTACCGCTTTTCTCCTCTTATGACAGAGCGGTTTACATGAGAAACGCTTATGGACCAAAGGCCACATGCGGTGGCACTGCTTATGGCAAACAGGATGAAGGTGGTGCGAGCAAGGTACCACTCATGGTTCACAGGGAAAGCGCGGTGCTGAGTATTTTCATGTAGAATTGAAAAACAAGCATGGCTGGTTTCCACTCCAATTGCTGGGATTAAGGGAAAATATGTAAGTCAAAGGTCTTATCACATGGTGGTGACAGGATTTGGGTGTAACAAACTTCTGAACACATTTGTAATTTTTATTTTAGTTTGGAAAATTCAGCGTGCTGGTATCCTGTGCGTGCATCCCCTTCTTCCTTTCTGAGCGTGCCATCATCCTGCAAAATGGAAACAACAGCCTCATATTCCATGCCATCAACTGAAACAAGGGGTTTTGAAGTTGCTAAGAGGTTAACTGTTAGAAAATTTAGAGAGAGCGCTGAGGCATGGAGTGATAGAACCAAATGGCCAGAAGGTATGCTAAATGTCCCAGTCAGAGCAGGAATGCATCGTTTTCTTTTCGTTTAGTTCAATTTCAACAATGAAGAGATAGATAATGCCATTTATAGTTATGATGATGAATCCAAGGAATTTATTATTTTTGGGAGAACTATAGACTAGAGGAGTTGAAAAGTTAAAAGAATCTGAAATTGGTAAGGGATGGAGTAGGCATTTGATTTCTGGAGAAATTTATGATATGTCAGCACGCCAATAGGCTTTAATAAGGTATGAGAGTTCCCTACAAAATAGAGAGAAGGAATTGGACGTATCTTTTAATGCAATACGAGCTCATGCACAAGTCAAAAAGGGGTTACAAAGCTATTGTGCCTTCTAAAGAATTCGAGAGAATTCCTTGATGGATGCTAGTGCAGCAATGAATGTTGGAGATGATCTCTCTGTGTGGTCAACCATAAAAGAAACAATGGAAAACAAGCTATCCATTAGAGGAAATTTCAATTTTAAATTGGCCTTCCAAAAATAATACAATTCAAAGAGGGAGCACCTCTTAAAAAAAAATTTAATATAAATTTGGGGATAGGTATCATAAAAAAAAAACTACCTTTTTTGTTCGTATTTTCGGGATAGGCCCATTTTGAGTTGAAATTTCCTCTAATGTGAGAGGGATAATGAGATTAAAGAGCTTAGATTGAAACTACTGGAGGATATAGAATCACAACATTTGGGATGTAAGCCTAAGATAGAAGAGTTGAAATCCTAAATTGCCACTTTGTAGAAGAACAAAATGCTTCAGCGAGTAGCAATTGTGTATACTCCAGACAATATAGAATTGAGGGAAAAAGAGTTGGAGACAGAGACAGACCAACTCAGGAAAAATTTGACCCAACTTCAATCTAAGTTGAAACGTGCAAATCATCGTCTTCAGCAAAAGGAAAAGGAACACGACTCGAGAAAAATCAAAAGAATGTGGAATTGATGAAGAAGTACATCCAAGATAACAATAGATTGAGAGAAAGTTTGCACAAATGTGCAACAAAAGTGAAAGAATTAGAACGAAAATCATAACATGCACCTATTGCAGCTTCTGAAGAACCAGAAGCTTCTAGACAAGCCAAGAGGCTAGGATGCACAAATTTATCTTCTCTAGAAAAGGAGGACTTGCAGCCTAAACCTCCCAAGTAGCCTAGAATTATGGAATAACATTATTTATATATGATGTGTATGTAAATACATTTCAAGTTTTAATACACAAATTTATGTATGTGTGTGTTTGTATTTCTCGACAATATTGTATATGTTTTTTATGCATTTAATGTGAATGGTAATTTTGAATTTAACTTTTCAACAAGTATACATAACAGGCCAGAAAGTTAACAATATCGAAATTGAAAACTTAACTTGTGTATTGTAGGCATATATATTTGAATTTGTAAGAAATTAAAAGAGTGATAGTGATTAGTGGATATGAGATGTTAGTAGATTTGGTGACATAGATAGATCTTAGTTGTTTGCTTGGAACTGTTGATATTATAGGGACATTATGGGGATGATGGATTGAGAACTCTCAAGTTCTTTATGAGAATTTTGATGTGTATTGCTGTATTTATGTAAGTTTCTTTATCTAATGAAACTGAAATTCGAATTCTGGAACAATGTTATACAATTCTACTCATGTAGCCAAATTTCAGCGAATAACCCAAAGTTGTAATGCCTATAGAACTGGCCTAAAAAAGACAAAAATTTACAAAATATATGCAAACATAGAAAACAAAGGTAATTTTATTACTGAAAACAAAAATTAAATATTTAATATGCCTTCCATCATTTGTTACATTTCCAAATTTTGGTAACGTCATAAATGTTAGCACAATAAAATAAATTTGCAGTATGACAAGATCACTAGAAATGCTTATTGCAACATAGGTTTCTTTCACCATTTTGCATACAATGTTTCATTTCGATCATCTAGGAATTTTTTCTTTTCTGCTTGTCTCGCACTTCTTATAATGACATCAAGTTTTATAGGATTCCCAGCATCCATCTTTTGGATATCAGCTACTGCCCCTTGAATTTCTTGTTTTTCACCACTAAAAACACTGTTTCGGCAGGTGTGTATCTTTCTCCTCAAGAAATATTAAAGCAAACTAAAATCATGAATAGGTAGCCAAACCAACTAGCTATAGGACGGTACCATGGTGCAGGAATTCTTCTCAAACCATGAATTGTGGCGGGCATTCTCTTAGTGCTGCTGGGACCATTTTTTACTAAGGCTGCTGGGACCAATTCTTCCTTAAATATATGTTGTAGTTTGGTGAGGCAAGTGACATGGTTGTATGCTCCATACAACACTCTAGAGACTCACATTCTCAATACATTTTTCACATCATCCTATGAGGCATGGCGGGCATTTCCTTAAGGCCACTTGGGAAGATTTAACACCAAGTCCATACTTAGACAAATTTCTCAATTTGGTCTAATCTGCCTAAAACACCCTTTTGGCAGGTCCATAACTTTTTATTCATCCACTTCCAAGAAAATATCAAGACATGGTCAGGTAGGACGAAGACCAATCTACAAGATCCCCATGTGCTGCGGGCATTTACTCTAACCCATAATTTAGGGCAGGCATCTTTCTGAGGCTACTTATCCATTTTTGCATCCACCGGTGAAAAACTCTATTTTTGTAGGCCTGTATCTTTCTCCTCAAGAAAGATTAAAGAAAACTCAAATCATGAATAGGTATCCAAACCAACTAGGTACAGGACGGTACCATGGTGTGGGAATTCTTCTCAAACCATGAATTGTGGCGGGCATTCTCTTAAGGCTGCTGGGACTAATTTTGACCACTTTTATGAAAATTTTCCACATGGAAGGGTGGATTTTGTATATTTGGGTGGTCTCATTGTTTTTTGTATGGAAACCTTGGTGATTTCAGCATGGCAACTTGAGGTAAACTCTATTGTTGTAGTTTTTCTTCAAGAGTTTTTTACCTTGGATATTTTAGGGTTTGGTCTAGCCTGGGCATTTGCAGGTATGGTTGCTGCTGGAGTGACGGTTCATTCTTGTTCACGGGGTGGTGTCTTAGTTATCTTGCTTCCACAACTACAGTTGGCTCAAGTAAGTGATTTTCTTTTCCTTATGAGAATTGTAAATTGTAATGTGTAACCCTGAAATATTTTCTTTGGCTTTTGGCTTTTATGAATTTATCTATGAAAATGAGGGTTGTTGTTATGCATCCCCAAGTTCTATTTTCCATCCTTACATCCATGTGATATAAAATTAGTAATGCTAATTGAATATATACATATCAACAATAACCACAAGCCCCATTATCATGATAAAGATTAGGGAAACTCAATGTATGAAAATGGAAACCACTTGTAACTCAATAGGTAGTAAGCTAATTGGTGGCTAATTCACTGAAACTTAAGCTTCAAAAGGAAATGGGACCCTACCCTTCAAATTTGATCCCTGGTGGGGAGCCTTTTTATAATGTCTCAGACCCTGAGGACAATCCTCGAAATAAGATCTGAAACTGTTTACAGTCATAATCAAACATTAACAACTAGAGCGTGGTACTTCTGCCACGGTTTACATATCTTTAAACAAACATCATGGAGCAAATGTGCATGCTCGATATGGATGCAAGTACGACATTTTTGGTTGTGAACTTGCGGGTAATGAAAACGACGTCTCAAGATGCTTCTGGTGGCTCATTTTTTACTAGGCTCGACCACTTGTCCGTCTGTTGAGTCAACAACGTGTCCTTTCCCTTTGTGTTCATTCTGTGCTCAAAGCCACCTTTCTGCATGGGCTCAAAGCTAGCAAAGGAGTTTATATATATCCTTTTTTTGCTCATATTTCTGCACAGCTTCCCCCTTGCTTCTAGAAAAAACAAGCTTCTGCAGTGGCTTGTCATTCAAGCACTCCTCACCACCTCATAAACGGTTGGCAGACGGGGTGCATGAAAGCTATCATGAAGACCTTGGGCCCTTGATATGCTCTAGTATGAGCATTAGCTCCCACATAAAATAGGTGCATCTCTCAAAGTGGTGTATGACGTCTTCTCCCCAATGGTTGGTTCTTCCCTGGTGTGAAAAACCAGGGCGATATATGAACTTGGAATCAAGCTCACCAACCAACAACACACCCAGACTAACAAGCTTCTCGAACCATATTTCCATTGCAAACATATCAGAATCCTTAGAACCTCTTGACAGAATGATACTGCGAGTTTGCTTCTACACTAGCTCATCCTATGCACCTTAATGGCTCTGAAAGGTGGTGTTTATATAGGATTGGAAAAATGGACAAGGGGATGACCCGTAAGGATATTCGCACATTTCATCACCGAGTAGCCTGGTCAACCATACACTTCAGGGTATATGGACTGGAGGTTTTCTGGCCCTTTCGATCCTATGACAACCCTTTCACTCCTATGACGACGATACCAGAACCATTATTTCACTACATTTCCCCTGCTACGTGTGGCGATCAGATTCCTTGTTGCACTTCTTATATTTTCATGATATCTTTCTGATTTCACACGCCATCCATACGTCAGGTATCTGGTTTTGGGTGAGATGGCACTGCCAATGGGGATGATTTATCCTGTGGGGGTATCACAAATGGCGTCGGGGAAATCAATTAACTGTCAGGAAGGCAGATCGTACATGAGGGCGTCTTCTCCATGTAGATTTTTTTATAGGTTTTTTTATGTTTCATAACCCTCGTGTTTCTCCATGCACTCAGTACCGTAGATATGTTCATATTTGCAATCTAAGCCCTCAATACACCAAATATTCATACCCAAAAACTCAACACTATAAACCTGCACAGCTTGATTTGGGGAGACCAATATCAACCATCGATCTCTAAACTACCTTCATCGGCACCGCTCAACCTTGAGAACTTCAACATTTTGATAACCCTTTTTCATTTCAACGAGTGAGCAACTTCTAATCGCAGAATGCTTCTCACCCGTTGATCTACCCAACATCTTGTTCCGACCTTAGATCTTCACAGCCCCTACCACTTTCCGTGGATCAAATTCGTAACTTTCTTTGCGCTAGTTCAATCCGTGGAATTGTTTGAGACCGCAGATCTATCTCCACCTTCATCTCAACCATCTAATTTTCTCTCTAATTAACCATTTTTGCGATTTGAAAATTTTTCTCCCTCTGAGCAGGTTCACCATGCGAAACGATTTAGGGCCGTTGATCTCACCTTGTGCTGATCTCGACCCTCCAACATTACACCAATTTAATGGACTCTAGAAATCTCAAAAATAAATCCTTACTCGCTTCTCTGCTCCATGGAATCACTTTCCATCGTCGATCTTCACCACCCTGAATCTGAACCGTTGAAGTTCAACACACTTTACCCTTATTCCACTATTGCATGTTTCAATATACAAAAATACCTATCACCATAGATCAAAACCCACTCTACATCCAACGGCTCCATGGTGGCAAAACTTGCTAACCAGTTAACCTGAAAGGCGCTCCCACAAAATTCCTCAAATAAGATCATTTTCAAACATTTGGGAAGGAGACATAGATGAACATAAATCAACATTCAATGATGATGATGATGGTGGTGGCAGTGATGAAGATGATGAAGATGATGATGAGGGTGATGATGAAAATGATGACGATGACGATGATGAAGATGTTGATTAGGAAGAGGGAGATGACGATGACGACAACGACGACGACGACGATGATGATAATGATGATGATGATGATGATCACAATGATGACGGTGATGATGATGATGATGATGATGACGATGACGATGATGATGATGACGATGATGATATTTATGATCATGATGATGATGATAATGATGATGATGATGATGATGACGACGACAATGATGATGATGATGATGATGATTATGATGACTAGGATGAGGATGATGATGATGAAAATGATGATGATGATGACAATCATGATGATGAGGATGAGGATGAGGATGAGGATGAGGATGATGAGGATGATGATGATGATGATGATGATGATGATGATGATGAAGATGTTGATGATGATGATGATGATGGTGGTGGTGGTGGTGGTGATGAAGATGATGATGAGGGCGATGATGAAAATGACGACGATGACGATGATGAAGATGTTGATTAGGAAGAGGGAGATGACGACGATGATGATGTTGATGAAGATGATGATGATGATGATGATGATGATCAATGATGGTTGTGGTGATGACGACAACAACAACAATGATGATGATGATGAGGGCGAGGATGAGGACGATGAGGAGGAGGATGAGGATGATGATGATGACTAGGATGAGGATAATAAGATGATGATCATGATTATCATGATGATGATTAGGATGATGATGATGATGATGATGAATTTGAAGATGATCATGATGGTGATGGTGATGATGATGAATATGCTGATGAAGATGTGATGATAAGATCTTTACCTTGGTCTTCACTAAACTGTTTTGAGCTTCACCAACACTATAATAGAATGGTTATGAGTGATTATTCACTCCTATAAAGGATGCACTTTATGGAACTACCAAACTGCTCAGTTTTGATCTTCCTCTTTTAAGACACTGGACTAGGTCCATAAGTCTTGATTCTTCATGTGCATAAATCTAAGAACATGAGACTTCACAGGGCCCAATAAGTTGTATTTTTTTTTACTACTTCCTCGGATCATATTGAATTGTCAGATTAGTCCTTGGAATGGGTATTAGGAGAAATCCTTAATTTTTCACTCAACTGGATGCTCCCCCTATCATGTAGACATCTTTATTCAAAGAGCTCCCCCTAAAATTGCGATGATGAAGATGATGACGATGATGATGATGACGAATATGATGATGATGATGAAGCTGATGACGATGATAATGAAAATGATGATGATGATGATGATGATGATGATGATGATAATGATAATGGAGATGTTGATGAATTGGATGACGATGATGTTGATGATGAATATGACGATGATGAAGAAGATGTTGATGATGATGACGATGAATACGATGATGATGATCAAGATGATGGCGGTGATAATGAAGACGTTGATGATGAAGATAATGATTATGATGATGATGATAAGGAAGACGACAATGATGAAGAATATCATGATGACGATGATGATGATTATGAAGATGATGATGATGATATTTATGAAGACGATGAATTAGATGATGGTGATGACAATGACAAGGATGATGATGATGATCATCGTCGTTGTTGTCATCATAACCATCATCTTCATCGTCATCATGATCATGATCATGATCATGATCATCGTCATCATCATCGTGTTCATCCTTGAAGGGACTTATGTATAGGATCTCACTATAAGTAATGCAACCAATACAAATTATGACAAAATCCTAGTTAAATTAAATTAAATTAAATTAAACTACAGTAAATTAAAAATATAGAGTTGTTTAACTAAAATTAATTTAAAATGCAACAAAATATAAAATATGCAAATAAAAAAAAACCAAAATAAACTAAACAAAAGGTAAATATGGAAAAAACAAAAACAAAACACAAAATATAAAAATGCAAATAAACAAAAAAAACCGAAGAATTCAAAAACACCAGCGCACTAGCTCATTAGCAAAAAAACAACGAACAAGTTCACTCTCATGCACTAGTTCATTAGCATCATCTAGAGCACTGGTAATTTGATGAGCAGAGCAGTGGTAAATCGAGGAGCAGGGGATACCAATCTAGAGGATACCGACGTTCCTAGTGGAGGAAATCCGGCCGCAGTCCAGAGGATAACAAAACA
The DNA here is from genome assembly GCA_001517045.1 of Pseudotsuga menziesii. Lineage (NCBI taxonomy): Eukaryota > Viridiplantae > Streptophyta > Pinopsida > Pinales > Pinaceae > Pseudotsuga > Pseudotsuga menziesii. The sequence goes on from LPNX010474004.1 coordinate 79,615, forward strand.
ATCCAGCCGTAGTTCCAGAGGATACCGACGTTCCCAGGTGAGGCAATCCGGCCGTAATCCAGAGGATAACAAAGGGTCTAATGAATTATGTAAGCCCATTAACCCTAGCAACGTAGGAATTTGGGAAAAATACATCAAATTTCTAAACCAATACGGATTCGGTACAGTCATACTGAAATTATATTGTTTTTGCTGTGCTACGATCACTTCTATTATTGATGGATCTAGTAAGGGTTTTCTATTATTGGAGCATTTGAAGCTCCTCCTTAAATTTGGGGAAACGGCATATGGGTTGAGCACTGCAAGCCAGTCATGCTCTTGTATAATTTTCTGAATTATGGCACAATTTGCAAGCTTTTGTAATTTTATTCTATTTAATGGTCTGGAACAGTGTGCAGAGTCTTGTAGGAGCTATAATCTGAACTGGTTCAACCGATTCTCTTGAAACTTTGAACCTGAGATGTGTTTCTTCCAAACATTTAATTTTGCTTTAATAATTAGTTTTACCTCGATTATGGCACAAATTACAAGCTTTTGTTATTTTATTCTATTATATGTCTAAAACATTCTATAGAGTGAAAGCTTGTGTAATCTTATTCTATTTAATGGTCTAGAACAGAGTCCTCTATGAGCTATAATTTGAACTAATTCTGTTGAAACTTGAACGTGAGACCTCTTTCTCCTTTAAAGACACATTTAATTTTGCTTTGATTGTCAGTTTTACATGGATTATGGCACACTTTTCAAGATTTTGTGATTTTTTTCTATTATGGGTCTAAATTTTTTTGTAGAGTGCCATAGGAGCTGCAATTATAATGATTGTGTACAATTCGACCTAAGGCATATTTCTCCTTTAAACAAGAATTTTATTTTATTTTTATGCTCACTTTTACCTGAATTACAACACACTTTGCAAGCTTTTCCCATTTATTGGTTTGGATTTTGGAACAATGTATAGTTCTGTGGGACTCGTGGGCTATAATTTGAATTGACTCCAGTAAATTGACCCTCATACCTCTTTCTTCTTTAGAGACACATTTGATACAAGTATTATTTTTCAACGACACTTATATCTTTTTGCCTCTGTTTGGAATATAACATGGTAGTTAGTGTGTTCGCCTTTGTTTGGCATATCTCAAAGAGTATGAAGGTTATCAAGAATATTGTAGCATGTGTGTGTCTTCATTAAACCCTCTGTGAGCATTTCTTCCTTAAATATATGCTGTGTAATTTTGATCACATCATATCTTCCAAAATACTATCCTAAAATCCTTCTCAACATATGCAAAATTCCCTTTATAAATTTATGTTTATTAATTTCCTGTAGATTACTCTTTTATTTCACCAAGACTGTACAGGCATACTTTTCTAACTTTTGGCATACTTATATTTTTCACATCTTGACCATCTTTAAACAAATTGGGGGTATGGATAGGTATCCATCTCAACTAGGAACAAGACCATGTCACCTTAAAACCTTACTGACAAACACACAGTCTCTGGTAGTCACTTTAAAATGGTCTTTCAAACTGCTCAATTCAACACTTAATGAATTTTTTCAGGCCCTAGTCATTATTGTGCCGGGGGGCATTTTGGCAGACTCATATCTCACATGTGTGAACACCCTGAGGGAAACTGAGATCATGAGTGGATGCCTAGATAATCAAAGAATGTACCCATAACATCTAATGAATTTACCAGTTAAAGAGCTTACTCTGGCATGCATTTCCAAGTGGGATCTCAACCTCCTATTTTCAACACTCATTCAATTTTTTATATTTTTGGATATGCAAGCTAATGTTTTTACCTCTTTTGGTAGGATGATATTTTTCTCATGTGGTCACCATAAGAAAAACTAAGAACATGGATGGATAGCGAGTTCATTAAAGAACATGCCTATACCTTCTGATGAATTTATCACCACTTAGATAGGCTTTGGCAGGCATTTCCAAATGCCTCTTCAACCTTGTGATTTGACACTTAGTAAATTTCTTTAAACCCTATGTCTCAAAGGTGATTTCAAATTTTCATCAAACTTGGAGTGTAAGACATCCAATGGATGGAGGAAAACCATATGAATCAATTAAGACCAGTTTCATCCTCTGGAACTACATTCTCTCTCCTTGGTGGGCATTTTAGTTAAGTATGATGTAAAAGCTGCTTAAGACCCTGTTTTGGCAAATCCATATTTCTGCCTTAGGTACTTTCAGGTCAAAGTAAGAACATGGTCAGGTAGACAACACAACCACCTACAGGATGCCCATATGGTGCGGGCATTTCTTTCAACCCACAAATTATGGCGAGCATTCTCCTAGAGAAACTTGTATAATTTGACCAAAAAGAACTTCTTTTGGCAGGCCTGTATATCATTCCTCAAAGAGTTGTTATGAAAACTGGTGCCATGGACGGATAGATACTTCAAGCAACTATGGGATTACAGGCAATGGCAAGCATTTTGTCCTTATTATGAAATATGGTGGGAATTTTCATAAGATTACTGCTTTAGGACAATTTTTCACCACTTAGTCTTTTTCCAACTTTATCATACATGCCTATGACCATCAAAAGTTCTTTTGTCATTAATGAACATCTCTAGGATATGTCTGTCCATAATCATCAGTTCACCAAATGTCACCAATTCTCAAGACTACCTATAATTGGTCTAAATGTGGTGACATTTCACAATGTTATCCTATTTAAAAAAAATCAGGCACATAGTTAGAGAAGGAGTACCTTGCACGAGGAAACTTGCATATCAAACCACTGTGGAAGAGGGAGTGTTAGACTAAATTCATCGAGTTTCGATGGGAAATATATGAATGAAGCTATATGACCACCGCCCGTTCCAAATTGAATCCCCAACATGATTTATATGAGGGGGAAACCCATACCTCTTTGCATGCATTAACTAGTCAAGTGGCCCAAGAAACACACTTCTATATCCGTGTTGTGAACAAATTCCAAACCAAATCAAATCGTGTCTTATACTTAAAAATAATTCAAATATAAATAACTCTAAAAGAAATTACACCTTTGAGAGAAAAATAGCTTTTGGTAAATTTTTTGGGAAGAAAAAACTTTTGATATTAAAACATTACAAGTAAATATATTTGCACGCTAAATTATATCCGCTTGGTAGCTTATATTCTTGTTTTATCGAGTGTAGGTACCATCAAATAGGTATCTATCAAATCTATCTTCCTCGAGTGATGGTGAAGATATACTAGGAGAGGTTGAAAGTGATACGTGTTGTACTAGATCTACCGGTTCTATCTCAACTAGATCTGAAAAGGTAATGAAAAGATTTCATAGATGCATGCAATATTTTATTTCCAACGGAGGGTCATGTAATTATGATGCTAAGAGCATAGCTAACATTGAGTTTCCATCGAGGTATAGAAATCTAGTGCAATGATGGGTACCTAATAAGATACCTCAAGTGGACACAGATTTCTTCATCAATGGGAGGATGTATCGCATTGCTCCTTCGTCCTTACATGGATTGGGGCTATTTTCCATGGATGGCATAAAGGTCTCCTATGGAACTGTAACTGAATTGATGGAGTATGTTGGACCATTATACAGATACAATAACTGGTTGATCTTGGTCCAATATACTCGAAGCATGAGGAGATACGGAGTTTTCGCAAATTATATACAACTAGCAGAATACAATAAAAACAAAGGGGCGACTATGTATATTGATGGGAGACCAAAAACATCTGGAAACGTTGCTGGATTTGTAAATAGTACACGGCCAATGACAACAACTAAGCAACCGAATTGCGAATTTGAGGGACGCGAAGAACATCGTATATTTATATGTGCAAAAAAAACAATACTTCCAGGTGAAGAGTTGGTGATTGATTACAACTTAAATCGAATAGATGTGGCTTCCATGGTCCAGGGTAACCATTGAAGCTCACACGCTATGCTTCATCAGGTAAATGCTAAATATAGTAACTAAACATGACTACAATAACTAAATGTTTCAATTTTTTTGTTAAAATTCCATTTCCACCATTGACATTCATTTTTTTCGTGCATATTATGAATATTTCCATGTGTTAACATGCTTATTACACTATTATGCTTATCTCATTTTTTTTTTATGTTACAATTATTGACTCAAATTTTATTGATTGATTTATTTTGTCAGCGTTGCAGCAGTGGAAAGCCACATGCTACTTCCACGGTTTAGGGTGACAGTGGAAGGTCACAATCTATGCTTCATGAGGTAAATGTTAAATATAGTAAATAAACATGACGTCAATAACAAAATATTTTGATTTTTTCAGTTAACATTCGATTTTCATTGTTACCATTCACTTTTGTCGTGCTTATTGTGAATATTTCCATATGATAACATGCTTATTACATTGTGGCAGGGGTCTGCTCATCCCCATGGACCAGAACATGTATCTGCTCCTTCGGAGGTAAAAGTAAATATTATTGCAGTATCTCATTTTTGTTTATGTTACAATTATTGAATCAACTAAATAGAGTAACTAAATACGACTACAATAACTATAAACTCCGACCCCAGAAGATTTCCATCTGACAACATGCTTATTACACTGTGGAAGGGGTCTCATCCTCATGTTCGACATGGAACAAAATGTGTGTCCTCTACTTCTGAGGTAAAAATAAATATTATTGCAATATCTAATTTTTTATTATGTTACAATTATTTTCATAACGTTTATTTATTGATTTCTTGTGTCAGGGTGGCACCGGTGGAAAGGAACCTACTACTTCCATGGTCCAGGGTGACCGTGGAAGGTCACGCTCTGTGCCCTGTCAGGTAAGTGTTAAATATAATAACTAAATGTTTCGATTTTTTCTGTTAACGTTCAATTTCCACTATTGACATTCGCATTTTTCTGTGCTTATGGTGAATTATTGATTGATTTATCGATTACAATCACCCACTAGAAGTAGATCAGTAGGGGGTGACTGTGGGAAGTCACCGGTCATAACACCGCATCAGGTAAGGGTTAGTTATCAATAGTAACTAAATTTCATTACAATAACAATGTTTGAATGATGTTAAAAATATTTTTCTTAATTTTATTGTTTGATGAATTTAGTCCAGTGCACTTCATCTGGGTGATGAGGAGCTTGAGGATGAAAGTTACTATTCCATAGACCCTACGGATACTATAAATAAGGCCCTGAAAAAGGAAAACATAGGGATGATCTCCTTGGCTTGCATAAGGCCTATGACACAGGAGACTAGGGAAAGGATTGAAGAGTTGAAAGAACAAATAAAATCTTATGGGGTAAGTGGCATCTTCACATATTTTTTTAAGCTATGACATGATTTCATATTTGATATTATGTTTTCTAGTTTTCCAACTGATATGATAAAGTAAAGTATTTCGTTTGTAGGAGTTTTTACAACCCATGACTAGAGAAATTGTCGAGATAGGTATAGGTAGCAGTCATGCACCAATGCAACAACAATGTCAACAAAGCAATGTACGAATGAGGATTTTTGACACTCCTCTGGTTGGCCTCGAAGCCATTGATTAGGGCACCAATTTTGATCAGCATGACATGCCAAAGCATGATGAGACGGAGCCTAGGACTCCACATGACTCCGGAGATGAACCTATTGTAGATGACAAGGAAACTTTTCCTGGAGCAACATGAGTTAAAAGCACCGGATCACTAGATCTAACCTTTCTGGTGGATGACGCTTGTGTTTCGATCAAGATTCAAAATATTGCGGGTATTTATTAATTAATTTATTCATTTTAATCATGAAATTGAAATGGACATACGCTGAAATTATTATAAATTAATGGATTACACGTTTCTACAGGAATTTGAATGACAAAGCGTTGGATCTGTTTGGCCCCACCATTCACACACGGTGGAATAGCCATGATAGCGCAAAGAGAGATGTATTGATAGACCACATGGTAAACTTGTTCAACAATACATTCAACAAGAAAGTGGTTGCAAAGTTATCCGGTTATAATTTAAAATATACCAGGGCCCAATATAGGGATAAATTGCAACTTGACCTCAAGCATGAGCGCCCTCCCATGGTTACGGAGAAATAATGGAAGGCACTCATAGAGGATACAAAGGAGAACTTGCTAAAAAGACAAGGAAAAAAACCATGGCCTGGAAAAGCAAGGTACAACACATATAATCTTTTTAGTGAAATATGCTCATTTATTTTTTTCCTTTTTGTTTTAAGCAAGAATTCTGATATCTAACGCTTTTCAAAATTTTCATATATAGGCTACCGGACACCTCCAAAGCAACCAAGACAAGAGTGGAAAATCACAGGAAACATAGACTGGGCCAGGGTGGCTATAGAAAACTAAGATCCTGAATCGTAAGAATTAATTGACTAACTGTGGGGAATATTTATTTCAAAGTAGTGAACAAATATATGTTTCTGATAGAGGGAATTTTATATGTGTTATGCATTGCAAGGAAATATGTTCCAAGATGCTGCCACCGAGGAATACCTAAAGCTTGGTTTCAAGTATGGTTTTAAAAGTGTCATTGAAGATTGGAAAAGCTTGGGGCAGACTCCAATTTCTCCAATGACGCAGATGCAGGTAAATAAAATGAATAAGGACATCATTGCAGTATACTATTAAAGTCTATTCAGTTTTTATTATATCACCCATAACTAAATATTTATGTTTTCTTTTAAGCAACAGTGCAACCGTAACACTGAATCCAACGGTACTTCGCACATACCAGCTAATGTTGGGGTGTGCATGTCCCATGATAGTGGGGAGCAGAGTGGCCATTCTGGTATGTGTGCTTTGGAAATAGAAATATCTACTATGATTATAGATATCTATTTCCTAATGTATACTTTTAAATTTTCTTCTTTCGATCGAATAGTGTGAAGCTCAGGAGGGTGAACCGCAAGAGGAATTAGCAAGTAGAGAAAAAATTAACACACCAGCTCTCACATCTACACAGACAGGTAAAGAGAAATATTGTAATTTTAATCAAAATGATGAACTATTAATTTCAATAATATTTCAACATATTGATATGCCCATTTTTGTTGTTGCAGTTCACACCCCTTCAGAACATCCTCCACGCCCTAGTCAACGACGTACAAGAAGCATGATACATGAGGGCATGTAAACACAAACACTAGCAGGACATGGCTTTGTAGATAATCCACCAAATGATGATGATAATATCCCAATTATCATCAATTATTTCAATGTAAAAAAACAGAAATCAAAGAAAAAGTAGATGTATAAATTCATGACTTGTATTTCGATGTATATCGATGTTGTTAGTCTAAAACAATGTTTATATGAATTACCTCATTATGCTTCAATATTTTTATGTTTATATGTTTTGATGACTAGCCTAGTTATGCATGAATGTTCAAATGTTTTCTATGTAAACAAAATCATTTATTGGGTATGGGGAATTGAGAGCGATGTGAGGTGGGGAGGGGCCATATGAGCTTCTACCTTCACGTGGTTGGCCCTATTCAGTAGGGAATATTAAATTGTTCTTGAAACAGAGAGGAGCTCAATAAGGTATAAATACTCTTTTATTACTATGTATTAAAGATGGTTGTAAATTTTTAAATGCATGTATATTTCTTTAAAAATTGTTAATAAATTTAACATTTCACGGTTCATTGATTTCGATGAGACTTTGTAGTAGGATTTAAATGACTGTTTATTTGCTTATATATTATTTACTCATATAAAAATTCTGTCTTTGATGATTTATGCAGGTCTTGGTGATGGAAATGCATCTCATGGACAACTCTGATCAAGTTGTATGGGTGAATGGATCTGGCGAAAGGACAATGATAAGGTAAGGGTTTTGACGTGTTCTTTATCCTTAATGTGATTGTCTTTATCCTTAAATTCTATTTCATTCTATTAAGATACAAGAGATACAACCAATAGTAAATAACTACTTTTAGACTATCATCCAAACTAGGAGACGACCTTCTAAATAAAACACAAATGCTTCTTAGCAATGTAGAAAAATAGAAGAAAAATCACGTAGAAGAAATTAGGATTTTTTCGGCCCTTCTTCCTATAATTTTGGCATGATGAAACCCTAGGTTAAGAATTTTAATTTTTCAAACCCTAATTGTTCATCTATCTTTCAAAACTAAATTTTCTTATTTGTATACTTGTAAATATTATTCTTAGGTTATTTTTATTTCTCTTAGGTTTTAGACTTAATTTTTATGTGTTTTTGTAACTTTTATTTTATAAAAAAAGAAAGCCCTAAAAAAAGAATTTTTGTGTAAAACCCTAAAAAAGCAGACCTGTTGCTCCCACAATCTGATCCCTCTCCTTTATCAAACACAAGTCTGCAATATGTATTACATACCTCGTATGCCCTAGTTTCCTTCTCTGCACACTCAAAACAGAAAACAAGTTAGTATTTCAAACTATTTAGATGGTGGTGTATTTTGTATAAATATATCTTATTGATTTGATTAGTTTTTTTCCCTATTCGCATTAGTTTTCTGGGTAAATGTAAGTCTGAATTTTTACTAAGATCTTGAACCTTACATCTCTGAATGCACAGTGATATAATTCTGACATTATTTTACTTAGTATTATTTTGGATTTTCTTAGTACTAATTATTGCTATTGAGAGCTGGGTGATGGTAAGGGACTTGATGATTTTATATTTCAGAGCTTACATACAGGATCGAGTGAATGATAATAACATTATGGTTATCTTGGAACTAAATTTTCATTAAGTTAGTATTTTATATCTACGTTATCACATACATAGATCTAGAAATCATATGCTAAATGGCACTTTAAATGATTAACATTGGTTATTGGTTGCACTATTTTACACGTTTTGATTACCGTGATGATAAAATTTCAGTTGTTGCATGGAACATATGTGGACCATAAATTCATATGTCTAGATATTCAAAGGTAGCAAGTAAAGTGATGTTATTACATGAGGAGTGTCACCAAGGAAATTATGATTTGGTTTCTAAACTACAAATTGCATGCTCAACTGTGCAACCTACTTCTCAGTGCCAAAAGGTAATTTATGATGAGTTTTTTGCTACATGAGATCAATCCTAGTAATATAATAGAAATAAGTTGTCAATTATTTGTTGACTAACATGCCTCTTTCCCATCATGTGCTTAGGGGACTGTTTTTATCTTACGGGCATATTTGATACTAACTTGACCAATTTTGGCCATGCTTGAGGTGGTTGCATAAGAAGGATAAACTTTTCATATTCACCTCTTCCAATAATGAACAAAATCAAAACAAATTACCCCCAGTTGGCACTACAATGATCCTACAAATATTTTCCATGTGAACAACTACTCTTTTTCCCTAGGGGTTGAGTTTTTATTATTATTTATTTATTTTTCAATAAAGATGAATTCAATGCACCATATGTTTTTTGTAGTATGATGAATTATCACTAGTACCTCTTCACACGTAGTAGAGAAAGTGATCATATTTTACGAGGAGTGTCTCCAAGGCAATTTTGATATGGTTTCTAAACTACAAATTGCATGTTCAACTTTGTAACCTGCTTTTGATCAATGCCAAAAGGTGATCTATGATGAATTTTTTGTATGCATAGTAAAAGAATAGAAATAAGTTCTCAATTTTTTGTTGATTAACATGTCTCTTTCCTATCATGTGCTCAAGGGACTTTTTTTTTCTTTCGGGCATATTTGGTACTAACTTTGACCGATTTTGGCCATGCTTGAGGTGGTTGCATAAGAAGGATCAGTTTTTCATTTTCATCTCTTCCGAAAATTGCGGCCTTGACCTTCTCTGGCTTCATTTACACTTGCGGGTTTCCTTAGTCTTAAAAGCTTGGGCTCCCTTCATCTTCAGAACATGGGCTTCCTTTACTTCTGAATTGTGGGATTCTTTAAGCTTCTGCAGGTATCTAGAGGCCTCTACGGGCTTATTCCAAGCTCTGTGGGAATCCTTCCAAACCCTTGTGGGATCTTTAAGCCCCAGTGGGATTAACCTAATTTTGGGTCACAATAAGTTGATCCAAGACCAGTGGTGCCTATGTCTTTTATCGTTGGTATTTTTATAGATGTACCCCCCTACCTTATCATAGAAATTAGCTCTCAGTGGTGCCTACAATATCATTTAATTAATGTTTATACGATCCTTGTGGTGGTTACAACGTATTTTATCGATGGTATTTTTATAAACGTACCCTCCGACCTTGTCATAGAATCCGCTCTAAGAGGTGCCACTTTAGCCTCTAATTATGCATTTTAGCCAATTATTTTGAATTTGTGCATCCTAATCAGAAAAATGTTTTTGAGGCAATAATTAGGGTGCTTAGGGTTACTTTGGGTACTTTTGGGAACTTTTTCAATCATTATGCCTTATTTTTTAGAGTCAGTTAACACTTTTTGACCTTCCCCTAAACTTCCCATTTTTTTTCCTTTTACTTCAATATGTTTTTTCCCATACATTTCTTTTCTATAAATCACCTTTCCTGTGTTATATTTTATCCATTTCTTTGTCTTTAAAGTATAGTATGTATTTGTTCACAAGCACTTATTGAAGATCCAAAACCGTGGAAAGGAAGGTGCATTTCCACGGTTTTTAATTTTTTTTTAAACCTCCAGGTTTCGTCTCAATATCAACCAACTTTCGTCGTGGGTACTGCAAAACCGTTGAAACCCAGGGTGGATTTCGAAGAATACCGTCACTCTCGAGACGCCGTTTCATGGAACAATTATCGTTCAACTTGCAGATTTTGTCGAAAGTGTTTAGTTATCCACTGTTTTGCGTGGAAGAAATTTCTGTTCAAATTCCAGAATTCATTGATAGAGAGACCAACTTTGATCAAATAGGTTCCATGGTATTACATGGAAACTAAATTTTATCTAGCAGTTTTTTTCCATATTTTCGTCGTTCTAGGGATGGCAAATTGGTTGATAGAGTGACAAATGTGTGGAATAATTTTCTGTTCAAATTCTAGAATTTGTTGATAGAGAGACACATGATCATCGAACGTGTTCCATGGTTTGTCGTGGAAACTAGATTTTGTGTAGCAGTTTTTGGCCATATTTTTGTCATTATAAGGACAAAAACTATGTCGATAGAGCGATGAAACATAGAAAATGAATTCTAAGAAATCAATTCCAAGGCCATCGTATAGAAGAAATGTGGAGGCCAGTTTTCGTCTCTATATCGATGGCTTATAAAGTTTGTTGATATATCCACGCAATAAGTGCCACGAAATGTCACGACCATTATTGTTGCAATTGAGATGAAAAAACGCGTGAATAGAAACGAAAAACCATCACAATTTTGATATTATGTATTAGTGAATGATGCTGTAAATTCCTGAGCAATACTTGTATGTTTCCTGTGTGGTCTGTTTTGTTTAGTTTGTATCTTCAGTCTCCATTTGCTGCAAACATTATTAGAACTATCTTCTTGAAGATCTAAATGACATTCAAATTCTAATATGGTATCAGAGCCTTCTCGGGAAGGTTTCATGCTTGTTTCTCCCCATCGAACATCAGAAGTAGCTGGGTTTCCACAGAAGTCCCCTATGATGATTTTCTAGCTCTGGATTTATTCAGATCAGTGGAGAGGGCATGACGGACCCTGAAAATATGTTCATGTCGAGAGGAAAAGCATGATTCTAACAGTTCAAATATGTTTTAGTGTTTTGCAGTGATATTTTACAGGTTCAACTTCATATGGATTCGATATTATCAGCTCCTCTTCTTACTCCATCCACAAGATATTCAAAATGGAATTCGAAGATGATTGCATCTCTGAAGAGACAAGGTCTCTATGAGGTATCTATAGGACTTGGTAAAGAGTCTAATGAATATGAGAAAGGATGTATAGATGACGATGATAGATATTATGGAGCAATATGTGGGACTTTTTCTCGAAGCTTGCTTATAGACCGTATTGACTTTGTAGAATACCCAAAGGATCTCTGGATAGAACTGGATAAAATATTTGGGAAGCACAATGAGGATTGTTATAGCAATACAGGGAGCACATTCAGAACCACAAGATTTATTTACTCAAAAGTCTCAGCCTCTACTCTCTCTGATCAAGTTGTTCAAGATGAAGAAGAAGCAGAATCTTCCTCACAAACAATTCGAATTGAAGAAAGTCTCCTTGGAGTGACTCCTTCTCCTGCTGCTCCGAAAGTGTATGAGATCTCTGATATCTCATCTCCTCACATGGCTGATCCAGAAGAATACATTCGAATCTCTATTATTGAAGAAAATATCTTCTTCCATTTATGCAAAATTCTCTAGTGATTCTTCTATTATAAATTATGTGCATAGTTTACCGATGATTTCTCCAGGAAAGGGTGAGGAATTTGATTTCTTTGTCTCTAATGATGTTGTTGGTGTGAAGCTAAGTAATTATTTGGATATTTTGGAAATAATATCAGATTGTAGGAGTGATCCATTCACTCTCATTGATCTAGAGCTTCCAACAAATTCCTACATGATTGCATGCACCGATACTTAGGATTTTGAAGAAAGGGAAAACCGTGCATCTACCATATTGATGGAGCACACTCTTGGATATGATCTAATATTACTTGGTTCTAGGGTTGAATATATTTCAGTACTGCTTGTAGCTATTCTCATCAATTTTGGTGTGAAGAAACAAATACCAAAAATATCTTTCAAAGGTTTTGATGAAGGAGAAAACTATGCATCTACCAGCTCGGTGGAGCACACTTCTGGATCTGATATGGAATTTATTGGATCTGATATAAGATTATTTGGATCTGATATGATATTACTTGGTTATAGGTTTCAATATCTTTTAGTACCGCTTGTATCTGTTCTCATCAATTTTGGTGTGAAGAAACAAGTACCAAAAATCTCTCTCAAAATTTCGGATGGGGATTTGATGTCGTTTTCTCTCATGAGTTTGTTGATATTATATTTTGTAAATATATGGATATTTTGGAAATAATTTCAGGTTGTAGGAGTGATCCATTCACTCTTATTGATCTTGAGCTTCCAACAAATTTCTACATGATTGCATGCACTGATATCCAGAATTTTGAAGAAGGAGAAAATTGTGCATCTACCATCTCGGTGGAGCAAACTATTGGAACTGATATGAACTTTATTGGATCTGATATGATATTATTTGGATCTGATATGGTATTACTTGGTTCAATATTTCAGGTTCATGAGCCTTCAGTACTGCTTGTAGTTGTTCTCATCAATTTTGGTCTGAAGAAACAAGTACCACAAGTCTCCTTCAAAATTGCTGCTAGGGATTTGATTTCATTCAACACTTTTAGATATGATATGGAATTCTTTGGATATTATATGATATTAGTTATATCTGATCTGATATTACTTGCTTCAATATTTTAGGGTCATGAGTTTTCAGTACTGCTTGTAGTTGGTTTCATTAATTTTGGTGTGACGAATCAAGTACCGCAAGTCTCCTTCAAAATTGTTGTTGGGGATTTGATTTCACTTCACAGTTTTGGATATGATATGCACCTTTTTGGATCTGATTTATTTTCTGATCTGATAATATGTGGTTCAGGTTTTAAAATTCAAGAGCTTAAACTATTTCTTGTAACATGTTTCATCAATTTTGGTGTGACAAATCAAGCACCGCAAGTCTCTTTCAATTTTGTTGTTGAGGATTCGATGTTAGTTCTTTCTTATGAATTTGCTGATATCATATTTTGTGAATTATTGGATATTTCTGAAGCTATATCATATTATGAAGCTTAAACATTCGCTCTCTACAGTCCCAGGGATTCTCTACCTTTGGTCACATGCTCATCTCCTCACAGAACTAGTAAAGAGGGAGACATTCTACATCTGCCTGGACACTTGCTCCTAACACTTGGGGCTGATTTTATCACTCATGGTTTGTTTTTCAAGGCTGACTTATATCAGGTTATTGGTTGTTCTTCACATGGTTTGAATTCTCAATAAATTTTACTCTCTCTTCAGTTGATTTCAGCTGCTCTACGTGGGTCTAGTTTTCACCGTGTAGTTGTTTATATTTTTGATTCAGTTGAGTACATTGTTCTTCTTCCAAAGAGGAAGATTCCTCCAAAAATAAGCATGTTGTTTGGATTCATGGGTTCACCTGCACAGAAGAACCAATATACTACTACTGCATAGTAGCAACAAAAATTTTCACTAGTTTTTTCAAAATTTGTATTTTTGCTTATTTTTGAGGGGGGGGGTTTCCCATGAGGTTTTCCCCTATTTCCTTAGTTGTATTAAGAAACATTTTTTACTATCTTTTATATTGTATTTGGGTGAACTAAGGTCTTGTTACCAGGGCCCATAGTTGTCCAAGTTAGGATTCAGGGGGGGTGTTAGGATTATTAATCCTCCCTTGACCATACTGTCTATTAGATTAATTTTTCCTAACTTGAGAACCTTAATTAATTAATTGGGTCCACTTGGCCTAATGGGGAAACATGTACTAGTCACTGGAGTGTGGGGAACACTACTATAGGTTAATTTCCACTTACTGCATGTGCATGTATCAGTTTGGGCGCCTCCTAGACCAATCCCTACATTTTAGGAGCCATTGGGAGTCCCAACACCAACCTACTTCAGTTAGTTGGAGTTAGTACTAGTTATTCTCAGTTAGCCCCCAGTTACTTTCAGTTAGTTCACAAATAGTTAGATAGTGCATTTCTTGCATGGATACTGCATAGACACTACATGGATGCATGTGGAGTAGGCGCATTTTCCCACCTACCACACTCAGTTGCACTGAGTTAACTAGTTGTCACTGTTTGTTTGAGTTGTTGGACATCTGGGAGTTGATCTGTTGGACTCTGATATTGATTGAGAGACCATGAGTTAGAGATTCAGTTAGATATAGTCATATCCACTTGGGAGATTCAAATTCATACCCCATGCATTTGAATTCTTTCCTATGTAAACTATTGTAACACTGGATATTATTATTGTGAATGATACTGTAAATTCTTGAGCAATACTTGTATGTTTCCTGTGTGGTTTGTTTAGTTTAGTTTGTATCTTCATTATCCATTTGCTGCAAACATTATTAGAACTATCTGCTTGAATATCTAAATGGAATTCAAATTATGATAGAGATCCCTACAAAATGTTGTGTTATCAAATTCCTACACCCTAGGGAATATATCCACAGATCGTCGGATTAGATCTGGATCTTCCCCAAAATTGTAAATAGGGATAAAAGGTTCCATAAGTTGTGGCACATTCCCTCTATTGTGACGATGAAAAATGTCTTGAACCCTCCATAAATCATGACACGTATTCCCTCTGTCGTGAAAATGAAACTTAAAACTAAGGTCATAGATTTTGAAGCTCGTTAGTATTGCAAATAATGCATAGTTGAAAGCCTTAGTAGAGCATGTGTGATTTTAAATCCTTTGCAAGGGATGTGTTAGTTGAAAACCATAGGACTTATTGCTTGTCAGTATTTCTAAGGATAAATAGCTCAAATCCATAGACTTTGATGCTTGAAATATAGGCTCATTCTTCTTGTAAGAAATGCAATAAAACCAAAGTAAGAAAGCTAAATCTCATTAGAGAGAAGTGTAGCTCAGGCAAGGTCTTCGTTTACTGAATTACTCTATAAAAGAGTTGGTTTACTTACCATAGGATGAAGCACTCAAAATACTTATTAGAGAATAACGGTAGATAAAGTCCTATTACGGGATAACTGGAGATAAAGGCCTATTGGGGGATGATAGGATTGATAGACTTACTAGCTTGTTGAAAAGGAAAGACCTTAAGAATGAAAGGCATAAGAAAGGACAAGAAAGGCTTTATTGAGGGGATTAGAGCCTAGAAAACCATAGTAAGGGGTACGGATTGGAAAAGAGTAATAAATTTCAAAGTTCAGAAATTGACATTCAACCCTTAGGTCTATAGGTAAGCGACAAGGCTTAAATCCATGTGATCATCAAAGTTGGAAAGAATATGCTGCTTGAATTCATCAGCAAATTGTTCCTCTTGATTTCCCACTTTGCTTTCAGTTATATGCTCATGATAATCTAAGGTCCTCTCAATTGGGATCTTGCGTTGGAGGTTTTGGCCTTAGATGTCCACGATAATATTGATATCCTTCAACTTCTCCCGCTACTGAGTTGTTAATTATTTTCTTTTCTATGGCCCTCCTTTTAGAAGTTAAGCAAGCATAACTATATTTGATTTCTTTATAAACAATTTTCATTACTTGTAAATTCAAGTTTAGTTGCATATAAAACAATTGATATCTTTATATTTTTGGTTATATTTTTTCTATTTTTGAAATTGATTTACATCCTATATACAAATATTTTTATATACTATTACATTTTCAAATGAAAAGAATGATTTATTTTTACACATCAACATTGAAGTGTTTAATATATCATAACCCTTCAAAGTGAAATAGGACCCTGCCCTTCAAATTTGATCCCTGGTTGACACTACCCCTTTTATGTGTTATTAATATGATTAGCTGACACTACCTATTGTCCTCTTATTCACATTGAAATGGGAATTTATTGCATAGGTTAAAGTGATTAAACCCATAAAATTAAAATCCAAATTAAGAGAAGTTTGAAACCAAGAGTTTCAACAACCCTTTAAGCAGAAAACATTGCAATGCACTAAATTGTAATTTTAGCAACAGAAAGACTTCATGTTTGAATTTTCTCTTACAAGATCCTTCCTCGCATACTTAACCATGAACTGATTGCGTATTCTATGCTTTATGTAATGAATTTGGTTCTTCCAAAATTACCATGAACTAATCTCACATTCTGCTTTTATGTAAAGAATTTGATTCTTCCAAAATTGTGTTATTAATAAATGATCTCATGTACTTGCAAATTCCTTAGATTTGTACAAGCTTTGACTAGTAATAGAGCATTGATTCGCTTTAACTCTTAAGGTCTTTGAACCAAGTGCAAAATACAACAGCTAGCAACCGACCATAAGGACGTTGCTACCTCATGGCTAATTTAAGTCCAAAAGTTTTAGAGTGGTTGTATCAAACTTGGAATTTGACAGGCATTTACCCGTTTGCAAACATTTTCCCTATCAAATAAGGGTAAAAATCAGCCAAAGACATTTTGTTAAATGCGTGAAATTTTTGGTAGAACGTCAAAAAGACCGTTTAATTTTTCATAAAGACGTCATTATACATGTATGCAGTGTTGGAATCCAAAAGGTTCCAAGCTAAATAGATTAAGGCTTCTTTATTGTTCAAATAATGGAGACAACTCTATACATATGATACTCACATATCATCAATGTCCACCTAGCAGGACTTGTCAAAACCCCAAATTTTCCGAAAAATTTAAATTTTTTTAAAATACAGATAATTTCCATAAATGCAGTCAACTGAATGTTTAATTAGTTATATGATAATGAATTCATTAGCTGAATTATCTATTTGATTATGTTTACTTTTCAGAACAAATATTTTTCAGTTTAATGACTTGTTTTTCTTTGCGACCACAAGGTGGAATTGTCATGAAGTTCTGGGCTTACTTAGCTTTCGAGCTAACGTAGAAAGTTTTCCTGCTCTTACAGACTTATAGATAAGAAGTTCAGGTGCTGCTTATCCATATTTTTAAAGCATTCAGATAAGTTCATCGCATAATAATAACTCAGTAGAAGAATATAAATGTTAATCAAAATTCAAGTGCTTTATAAGGTAATCCATTGAATCGTCATTCCTTTTAAGATGCTATGGAAATGAGATTTAGTTCTATTAGTATTGATGACAGTTTTTTTCTTCCTAGAAGACGTAATTTATAGTTTTTACTGAGTACTAAACTCTTCGATGTCTATCCTAGTTGTCATGTGTAAAAATGTCTTAAATATTTCTTTGCAACAGATTAAGAATGGTAGAGTTATTACGTTAACGATATACTCACCAAGTGAATATGATCTCCTTATCTCCTAAAAAAATTGTTGGTTACTCTCTGCAATATAAAAGTAATGTGTAACAGTTATTGTGTTTCTATATTAACAACTCATCTTCTTAGCCTAGCGTTCTAAGGAAATTATATCCTCACAAACTACTGTCAAATGGCTATAATAGTGTTGACAGATCAAATCCTCTGCCCATAACTTACTTGGAATTTACTATCTAGTTATGTTATTTAATTTATACAGACTTCCAAAGTAAAGTTCCTTAATCCATTAAGACTTAACATGCTTAATAGTAACCTTACTAGTTACTAAATTAAATAATTAAAGGTAAGAGGCTAACACTAGCATGTTGGGTATATACCATAAATTACTTTTAAGAGGAAAAATCTTTTATAAACATCAACTATCATAACTTTAGGTAGGGTTATAGTTTGTTTACAAACTGAATAACATGTTTGTTAAGAACAAAAGGGGATCATAGGTCGGACTTCTCCCAAGAAGTGTTTATGGTTTATCTTTTATTTAATTCTAAACTCTTTTTACTAAATACCTCCTTTACCACCTTACATGCATAACATGCTAGCTTAAACATTGATTTCATCCTTACTAGACTCCAATGTTTGGTTGAGTAATTGCTAGTTTATAAGTGAATAACTATCAAATGAACCTTATGCAATCTATTTAAACTTATTATAAGACTTTGACTAAAAATTAAGATTATGATTGTTTGAAAGAGAAACAAGTCATAAGGTAAGAAAGGGGGTCGTATTAACCTACACGCCCTTGATGATTATTAAAGCAAGTTTATGGTAATGATTCTTATACTTTTCCTTACTACATGCATGATAGGTTGACAATGCAACCAGGACTAGGTGGAACCTTTGATTTACCAAATGATTGGAAATCATTCTCTTGGTAGAATGTTCACCGGGACTATATGTTTCTACCCACAGCATGTAAATTATTTACTTGGAGACGTGGCATCACCGTGGCCAAGCGTCGTATGGTTATAAGGCAACCTCAAACCCTAGATTGGCATTCTCTCTGTCGCCTTCAGGCCCTCTGGCTGCTCTGCTACCATGCTCTTGTCTACACTGCCTCTTGCCTTTGATGTCGGCAGTCTCCCTGCTTGTTGTTTCTCCTCGAAGCTCGTCCTGAGTGTTTAATGGAGAGATTGCTATTACGAAACTGTTTTTTGCTTGGTAAGGGTTAATGGTACTTGCTCCAGGGTTTTATTTCTATCACTAGCTCAGTTTGTAGTCCAACAATCTGTACTGTCCTTCCTCTCTTTAGCTCGGTAATGACAGTCGATGTCTTGCTAAACCATAGTAATCGGTGTTTAGGGTTTGTAGCATTTACTATTTTGTGTTGAGAGTGGTTGCGACCCAAGCATATTTACCGGCTGAACTTGTTGTTCTTGTCCTCCGTCGCTATAGGTATTTGCTGGGTTAGAAATCCCTCATGTCTCGCAGCAGATGAAGGGTTTCATCCTCCTCGCGCTGGTGGTTGCTTACTGCTCGTGGGTCGTCACGCATCAATAAAATTTTAAGTAATAATTTCTTATTTCAACTTCATTATTGTGTAGTTTTAATTTCAATACACAGTTGTCTATTTTTAAAATATGAAAATAACATTATCATTTCTTCATTGACTACAGGTGTCGGCCCTCCTCTCTACGTGGTTGGTGTGAGGCTGAGGCAGCAGTTGCTGGTTCACGGGTAAGCCTGGTTTAACCATGGCATTTCCTCCTTCTTTGGTCCCTTTGGGACATTTGTGGGTTGGTGTGTCGTGGCCTGCAACGCTTGTAGTTTTGGTTTACCCTGTTACTTGGTTTGTTGTTTTTAGTGGATGATGAGACCCTTGCGTTATGCGGGGTTCTCCAACTCCGGCCGTGACTGTAAAATGTTAGTTTTTATTACGGTTACTGTGTATATGTACATGTAAATGATGGAGAGGCTGTAAAAGCCTAACTCTGTGGATTTTGTTTAAGGCTGAGAGGCACTAAAGAGTTAGACTATTTCCGTTTATTAACTCTGTTGTATGTTCTGATATTCGTAGGGTTATTACTTATGTTGTATGTTGTTTGGTTAACTCGGTAAATCGAGCATACTGTTACTCTATTGGTTTACTTTCTTGCGCGTTATTGTAAATGAGTTTTACCCTGTAATAATCTTTAATTAATACCTTCTGGGGTTTTTGAACATTGTTTTTATAAATAACTTACTTTACTATAATAGAATTTATAATAGAATTTGTAAATGTTGTTATATAATTCTTAACCCTCGGAAATATAAGAACTCCAAGTTTTTTACTGATGTGCTTATGTATCTGTCAGATACAGCTTTTGAGTACAGAAATTATATTCTATTTATTGTTACTATAATGGGATAAAAACATGACTTTATCTATATATTAATACTGTTCTTATAATTATATAATTATTAGCTTTGTTCTTTGTTTATTTATAATCATAGAATAAGATAGTATTTTATTATTGTGTTCTTATACTTACTGTATTAAATAATTTATAGAAGTACTCTCTGTATTCTATATTGTCTTGTTTATGTTACAATGTTAATATTTATAATAATAAAAAAAAGAATAAGAACTAACTATGTTCTGCATTTGTTGATATCTTAAAAAGTATAGGTTGGTAGTTATAGATTTTTGTTTACTTAGCTAGATAGAACAGAATGAATGAATAACTTACATTACTATCCATAAGTAAATTATGATACCAACTAGATTATCTATAGAAGTAAATCAAGATTCTAGCTATTCTTTCTTTCAAATAGATTTTTATACATGCAGTAGTTAATTAGCCTAAACTGGAAAGAAGTAAATTGTAAAGTTGTAAAGCATTTTTATTTAGCTTAACCCTACTCTAGTTTAACTATTATACTCTTTTCTTAAATTCAAATAAGAAATAAGATTACTGAAGGCAAATACTGTATCAAGAAATGTTTTATCTACCCACACATACTACTATCAGTAAATAATATAGCTTCTTTCTCTGTTTCTAATAAACTGACAGTCTCATTCCAGGTTTAACACTACTCCTGGTACAAAAGATATTTCTTCTGATAACAAAATAAAATGAAATATTCTATAATTCAACTAACATCTTTTTCAACATTTTCATCATACTATCTTTATTTATATAATTTCACCACCTGTGCTGGAGTACGATATGGATCACTCCAGATGAGGAAAAACACAGGTGGGGTTTTGTTTCTCATCAAAATGATTTTATCACTAAACAAACTAAGAACAACTTCATTAATAAACCATCTAAGTATTTACATCATAAGCTACAATGCATCATTCAATCACACACAGATAATACACAAAAATTAATAAATAACAGAACCAATTCTTTGAGCTTGGACGACAACAGCAATGGGAGGCCGTTCCTCCCTACCAACTCCTGGAGGGCGCTCAAATAGAAACTCCTTAGGACCCTCGAGCTTGCTCTGGTCTCCCTGGCTGGAACTAGGTGTAGCAATAATCAAGTACCAGTCTTGAGACTCAATACCAATCCTGAACTTATCAGTAAATTATCTCAGCTAGCAAGCTGTATCAGACCAAGTTACTGCAGATTATCTCTCAAAACACCTTCCTTACAATTTTCCCTTTTTTTTCCCAATGAATTCCTTGAAGTGCATTTCTCCTGAATGATTTTTCTCTTGGAAAATATCTGAGCAGCCTCAGCTCTCTACATTGGGTACTTTTAAAAGATTTCCTAGGTCTTTTTGGGTTAGTTGTCATTAATTGAGCCACCTGCTCTGATCCCACTTTCTTGGGGGATCATGACCCCAAATGTAGGGAAGTTTCCACCTGCAACATAGGAAGTGTTTGAGGATGCTGCCTCTTGTCTTTTTCTCTCCACCTAGTTCCTTCCACAAGCTTGACCAGTAACACTCTTGTTAACAGCTCTCCTAAGCTGTTGTCTCCACTTTTTATTTATTAAAAATTAAATATTCAGAATTACATTCCACTTCTTTTGACTCTGCCGAGTCATCAGTTCCTACTTAGAATTAAATTTAACATAATGTATTAGGAAATCAAATTAAAACAATTAACATTATTTTACAAAATTGGGGTATGTGACATACACACCCCCTTAAAATGTAACATCATCCTCGATGTTACTTATTCTTCATCCTCTGCAGTCCCCTGAAACAGATTCGGGTATGCTTCCTGCATCTTACTTTCCAGTTCTCAAGTGGCCTCTTTAGGACTAAGGTGCTTCCATTGCACCTTCACCTGTCCAATGGTGCGGTTCCGCAGTGTAATTTCCCTCCTCCTGAGGATACAGTCCGGTTCCAACAGAATTTCTCCTTCTGGTTCCACCTGTACAACATTCCAATCAACCATATGAGTAGCATTATGAACATACTTCTTCAAAACAGAGATATTAAAAACATTAGGTACTTTCAAGTTAGGTGGTAATGCTAACTGGTATGCAACTTGACCAATTCTAGACAAAATTTCGAATGGACCACAGTAACGTGGTGCTAGCTTTGCACAACTCCCTAGTCTTAGAGAGCTTTTCTTTGGCCTTACCTTTATAAACACATGCTCACCTACCTGGAACTCCTTGGAAGTTCTTTTCAAGTCTGCTTGGCTCTTTTGCCGATCCTGTGCCACCTTCAAATTTTCCTGCACTTGTTTCACAATTTTCTCCATTTCCTTCAATAATTCTGGTCCTAACACCAATATATCTATTGGATTATTCCAAGAGATAGGAGTGTTGCATTTACGTCTATACAAAATTTCAAATGGACTAAATTTAGCTGATGAATGATAGTTATTATTATATGCAAACTCTGCTAGATGTAAGTAGTCTTCCCACTTATCTGGCTGATCTTTAACATACATCCTTAATAAATCCTCCAGCACCTGATTCACTCTTTCAGTCTGTCCATCTGTTTGAGGATGGAAGGAGGTACTGAAATTCAACGTTGTATTTAATCCTTTAAACAAGGACTTCCAAAAATTTCCTATTAATTTAGGATCCCTGTTTGAGATTATAACCTTCGGCACTCCATGTAACCGAAAAATCTTCTTTAAGAAGATATTAGCTATATTGGCAGCCTTGTAAGTAGTTTTGACAGGAATAAAATGTGCTGCCTTGCTTAACTTGTCAACTACCACCATAATAGAGTCATGTTGATTTTGATTTCTGGGTAGTCTAGTAATAAAATCTAAGCTAATCACTTCCCATTTCCAGCTAGGAATAGGTAAAGGTTGTAGCAACCCAGCTGGATGTTGGTTTTCGGTTTTCACTTGTTGACAGTCTAAACATCTAGCAATGTATTCAGCTACTTCAGCTTTCATGTTTGGCCAAAAATATTCTTTTCTTAGCATGTTTACATTCTTTTGATAACCTGGGTGTCCTGAATATGGTGTTTTATGGACTTCGTCCAGAATTAACAACTTAACCTTAGGCATATTAGGCACATACAATTTATCTTTAAATAATAAAAATCTGTTTTCATTTAAACTATAACCTTTTATTAAGATTTCTATAGATTCTTCTTTAGCTGTAATTTGCAATTTTCGATAAATTTCATCTTGTTTTACCCCTTCTTTAAGTTGTTCATTTAAATCAGAAGCATAAGTGTTGATTTTTGATGTAAAGTTCAGTTTTGCATTTCTGCTTAATGCATCAGCCACCTTATTTTCCTTACCATTTATGTGCTGGATTTCAAAATCATATTCACTCAAAAAGGCTAACCACCTTGCTTGTCTTGCGTTTAAATTAGGCTCATCTAAAAGATATTTCAGTCCTTTATTATCAGTCATTAGAATAAATTTTCTGCCTATTAAATGATGTCGCCACATTTTTAAGGCATGTATAACAGCTGCAAGTTCTAGATCATAAGTTGCGTAATTCTTCGTGTGAATTTTTAACTTCCTAGACTCATAGGCAATGACATGCCTGTCTTGAGTTAGAACACTTCCTAAGCCATCATTACAGGCATCAGTGCATACTATGAAGTCCTTATTAGGATCTTCTATTCTTAGAATAGGTGCACTAGTCAATAAGGTTTTTAATTTCTTAAAACTTTCTTCACATTTTGAGTTCCAATCAAATTTCTTGCCTTTCTTTTACAAGGAAGTGATCGAATTTGCTATTTTTGAAAAGCCTTCAATGAATCTCCGGTAATAATCGGTAATTCCCATGAATGACCTCACATCCGTTACATATTTAGGAACTGGCCAATCTTCGATTGCCCGAATCTTTTCAGGATCGACTGAATTTCCTTCCTTAGTCACTACGTGACCTAAGTACTGAATTTCATCCTTAAAGAAGTCACACTTGCTAAACTTCACGAAGAGTTGTTGTTCTCGCAACTCTTGTAAAACTATCTTTAGGTGTTCTTTATGTTCTTCTTCCATTTTAGAGTAAATTAAGATGTCGTCGATAAACACGACCACAAATTTATCTAAGTACTTATGCATTATATTATTTATTAAACACATAAAGACAGCTGGGGCATTGGTAAGCCCAAATGGCATTACGACAAACTCGTAGTGTCCATACCTTGTTCTAAAGGCTATCTTGAAGATATCTTCATCCTTAATTCTTACTTGATGATATCCTGACCTCAAGTCTATCTTTGAGAACATCGTGGCTCCACGCAGTTGATCAAACAGATCATCTATGCGGGGCAATGGATACCTGTTTTTAATAGTCATCTTATTTAGTTGACGGTAGTCTATGCATAGTCGCATAGTTCTGTCTTTCTTTTTAACAAAGATGACCGGTGCTCCCCAAGGAGACACACTGGGTCGGACGTACTTTTTATCAATTAACTCTTTTAACTGTGATTTTAACTCATTAAGTTCTAAAATATTCATTTGATACGGAGCTTTTGAGCTAGGTACCGTACCCAGTACCAGCTCAATAGTGAAATCCAATTCCCTCCTTGGAGGTAATCCTGGAATTTATTCTGGGAATACGTTAGTATATTCTTTTAAAACAGGAATATCTTCTATTTTTAGCTTATCTTTTTTAGTTTTACCTTCCTCATCTGTAATAGTTACTGCATAGGCTTTACATCCTTTTCTAACAGCTCTTTTAAGTTGTAAAGCAGAAATCTGTTTGATTATAGTTTTTCTAGGAATACTCTTAACCTTTACTGGTTGTTCATCACTATTCAAACACGTAAAAGTTTTATCGTAACAATTTAAAACTACCTTATGTTGCTCTAACCAATCTATGCCAATCAGTAAATCATATGAGCCAAGTGGCAAAACATTAAGCTTAACTGTAATTTTAAATTCATCCATAAGTAAAGCACAGTCTTTCACAAAATAGGTTACTTTTCTTTTTGCCCCAATGGCTAATTGCACTAACCAAGAATTTTCAAACTTATCGACAGACAACTTACATTTTTCCACTATCTGTGGTGCAATGTAACTAAGATTAGCTCCTGGATCGATTAAAATGGTTACAGGGATTTGATTAATCATACCTTCTACTTCCACCATGGAAGTCTGATAGTCATCTTGGCGGTTCTCCAAAGATGCATTAATTATGGGCATAGTCCTCGCTAGTTCTCCAACGGTCATCTCCTCCTGCACAGTATGAATATTGCTGACTGACTTTTTCCGATTTGGACAGACCGATGCATAGTGTGGGCCATTACATTCCCAGCACTTAACAGGCTCCTTACATTCAAAACTCTTGGTAAAATTCCCATGGTTATTTGTAGCTTCCTTGCCCTTAAAATTATTCGAATGATTGGAAGTACCATTCCTATTTCCCTGGAAATTCTTATTGTTAGAATACTTTTTAGTCTTATTATTCTTGAAATTCCTCTAGGGTACAAATTCCTTCTTCTTAAACTCAGGCTGATTATTATTTTTCTTATCCTTCCAGTTGACTAAGCCTTCTTTCTTCCGGTTCTGCTCAAAACAGAAATTAGCCTTCCTCATGGCTTCCTCCAGAGTCTTTGGGTTATCATACTCAATTCTGTCCTTAATATGATACGGTAGACAGCTGAGAAATCGCTGCACTTTAGGTTTCTCATCTACTAAGTAAGGTACATACCTAAGCAAGCTTAAGAATATACTGTTCAAATCCTTCATAGTCATTGAACCTAACTTCAATTCATAAAAATCCTTAGCTCTTTCTTCGTAATATTGCTCAGACAAAAATTTCTTTTTGAAATACATTTTAAAGGTACTCCAATTAACTTCTTTTTCTCTGATACCCTTGACTCTCTTCAGATCTTGCCACCATATATCAGCTTTTCCGGAGAGGTTATATATTGCCATCCTTTCCTTTAGCTGATTAGAGTAATTATATATATGAAAATATTTCCTCATCCCAGAAAACCAGGACTTTGCTTCCTCCCCTTTTTCGGTCTCTTCATTAAAAGTTGGGGGCTTTATCTTTTTAAACTCCCCTGAAATTTCCTCATATGGTATGTATTTCTTCTTTCTGTCATACAAATCAGCCTCACTACTGTCACTAGTAGTATGATAACTTTGTCGTTCACTGAACCCTTCAGATGATGAACTGCTTTCAGTTTTCGCCAGCTTCATCTTTTTAGATCTTCTTTGATGACTAACATCCTCAAATTCTGATCTTCTACTCCTTCCTTCAGTTTGGAACTTTTCTATTAAAATTTGGTTCAATTCTTCCTGAGCCTTCAAAATCCTTTCATTCTCCCTCTTGACTGATTCCATTTCAGTATTCAAATCTTTTATAGTCTGCAACAGCTCTGAAGAGTTGGAAGTCACCTCTTCTAACATAGGTTCTCTGGGAAATTGTCTTGTTTCTGTGTCTGGAGATTCCTCCTGTGCATACTCTCCTAGTTTTTCCATACCTGCCTGTTAACTTCAGAAAAAGAAAATTTTATGTTCTTAACATAAAACAAAATATATGTTAGCATCTTATTTTAATTTATTGTTCTATGAAAGCTAGTTGGGCTGCATCAAGGCCTAGTGTTTGAACCTTGTGCTCTAATACCACATGTCAAAACTCCAATTTTTTCGAAAAATTTAAATTTTTTTAAAATACAGATAATTTCCATAAATGTAGTCAACTGAATATTTAATTAGTTATATGATAATGAATTCATTAGCTGAATTATCTATTTGATTATGTTTATTTTTCAGAACAAATCTTTTTCAGTTTAATGACTTGTTTTTCTTTGCGACCACAAGTTGGAATTGTCATGAAGTTCTGGGCTTACTTAGCTTTCGAGCTAACGCAGAAAGTTTTCCTGCTCTTACAGACTTACAGGTAAGAATTTCGGGTGCTGCTTATCCATATTTTTAAAGCATTCAAATAAGTTCATCGCATAATAATAACTCAGTAGAAGAATATAAATGTTAATCAAAAGTCAAGTGCTTTATAAGGTAATCCATTGAATCATCATTCCTTTTAAGATGCTATGGAAATGAGATTTAGTTCTATTAGTATTGACGACAGCTGTTTTCTTCCTAGAAGATGTAATTTATAGTTTTTACTGAGTACTAAACTCTTCGATGTCTATCCTAGTCGTCATGTGTAAAAATGTCTTAAATCTTTCTTTGCAACAGATTAAGAATGGTAGAGTTATTACGTTAAGGATCTACTCACCAAGTGAATATGATCTCCTTATCTCCTAAAAAAAATTGTTGGTTACTCTATGCAATATAAAAGTAATGTGTAACAGTTATTGTGTTTCTATATTAACAACTCATCTTCCCAGCCTAGTGTTCTAAGGAAATTATATCCTCACAAACTACTGTCAAATGGCTATAATAGTGTTGACAGATCTAATCCTCTGCCCATAACTTACTTGGAATTTACTATCTAGTTATGTTATTTAATTTATACAGACTTCCAAAGTAAAGTTCCTTAAGCCATTAAGACTTAACATGCTTAATAGTAACCTTACTAGTTACTAAATTAAATAATTAAAGGTAAGAGGCTAACACTAGCATGTTGGGTATATACCATAAATTACTTTTAAGAGGAAAAATATTTTATAAACATCAACTATCATAACTTAAGGTAGGGTTATAGTTTGTTTACAAACTGAATAACATGTTTGTTAAGAACAAAAGGGGGTCATAGGTCAGACTTCTCCCAAGAAGTGTTTATGGTTTATCTTTTATTTAATTCTAAACTCTTTTTACTAAATACCTCCTTTACCACCTTACATGCATAACATGCTAGCTTAAACATTGATTTCATCCTTACTAGACTCCAATGTTTCGTTGAGTAATTGCTAGTTTATAAGTGAATAACTATCAAATGAACCTTATGCAATCTCTTTAAACTTATTATAAGACTTCGACTAAAAATTAAGATTATGATTGTTTGAAAGAGAAAAAAGTCATAAGGTAAGAAAGTGGGTCGTATTAACCTACATGCCCTTGATGATTATTAAAGCAAGTTTATGGTAATGATTCTTATACTTTTCCTTACTACGTGCATGATAGGTTGACAATGCAACCAGGACTAAGTGGAACCTTTGATTTACCAAATGATTGGAAATCATTCTCTTGGTCGAATGTTCGCCGGGACTATATGTTTCTACCCACAGCATGTAAATTATTTACTTGGAGACGTGGCATCACCGTGGCCAAGCGTCGTATGGTTATAAGGAAACCTCGAGCCCTAGCTTGGCAGTCTCTCTGTCGCCTTCGGGCCCTCTAGCCGCTCTGCTACCATGCTCTTGTCTGCACTGCCTCTTGCCTTTGATGTCGGTAGTCTCCCTGCTTGTTGTTTCTCCTCGAATCTCGTCCTGAGTGTTTAATGGAGAGATTTCTATTATGAAACTGTTTGTTGCTTGGTAAGGGTTAATGGTACTTGCTCCAGGGTTTTATTTCTACCGCTAGCTCAGTTTGGAGTCCAACAATCTGTACTGTCCTTCCTCTCTTTAGCTCGGTAATGACAGTCGATGTCTTGCTTAACCATAGTAACCGGTGTTTAGGGTTTGCAGCATTTACTATTTTGTGTTGAGAGTGGTTGCGACCCAAGCATATTTACGAGCTGAACTTGTTATTCCTATCCTCCGTCGCTGTAGGTATTTGCTGGGTTAGAAATTCCTCCTGTATCGCAGCAGATGAAGGGTTTCATCCTCCTCACGTTGGTGGTTGCTTACTGCTCGTGGGTGGTCGCGCATCAATAAAATTTGAAGTAAGAATTTCTTATTTCAACTTCGTTATTGTGCAGTTTTAATTTCAATACACAGTTGTCTATTTTTAAAATATGAAAATAACATTATCATTTCTTCATTGACTACAGGTGTTGGCCCTCCTCTCTGTGTGGTTGGTGCGAGGCTGAGGCAGCAGTTGCTGGTTCACGGGTAAGCCTGGTTTAACCATGGCATTTCCTCCTTCTTTGGTCCCTTTGGGACATTTGTGGGTTGGTGCGTCGTGGCCTGCAACCCTTGCAGTTTCAGTTTACCATGTTACTTGGTTTGTTGTTTTTAGTGGATGATGAGACCCTTGCGTTATGCGGGGTTCTCCGGCTGCGGCCATGACTATAAAATATTAGTTTTTATTACGATTACTGTGTATATGTACATATAAATGATGGAGAGGCTGTAAAAGCCTAACTCTGTGGATTTTGTTTAAGGCCGAGTGGCATTAAAGAGTTAGACTCTTTCCGTTTATTAACTCTGTTGTATGTTCTGATATTCGTGGGGTTTTACCCTAACTCGGCCATATAAGAAGTGTTTAGAGTTTCTTAAAAAAAAATATCTTTATTTATAAATGTGGTTCTGTAAATTATTGAGTTATTACTTATGTTGTATGTTGTTTGGTTAACTCGGTAAATCGAGCATACTGTTACTCTATTGGTTTACTTTCTTGCGCGTTATTGTAAATGAGTTTTACCGTGTAATAATGTTTAATTAATACCTTCTAGGGTTTCTGAACATTGTTTTTATAAATAACTTACTTTACTATAATAGAATTTATAATAGAATTTGTAAATGTTGTTATATAATTCTTAACCCTCGGAAATATAAGAACTCCAAGTTTTTTACTGATGTGCTTATGTATCTGTCAGATACAGCTTTTGAGTACAGAAATTATATTTTGTTTATTGTTACTATAATGGGATAAAAAAATGACTTTATCTATATATTAATACTGTTCTTATAATTATATAATTATTAGCTTTGTTCTTTGTTTATTTATAATCATAGAATAAGATAGTATTTTATTATTGTGTTCTTATACTTACTGTATTAAATAATTTATAGAAGTACTCTATGTATTCTATATTGTCTTGTTTATGTTACAATGTTAATATTTATAATAATAATAAAAAAAGAATAAGAAATAACTATGTTATGCATTTGTTGACATCTTAAAAAGTATAGGTTGGTAGTTATAGATTTTTGTTTATGCTTAGCTAGATAGAACAGAATGAATGAATAACTTACATTACTATCCATAAGTAAATTCTGATACCAACTAGATTATCTGTAGAAGTAAATCAAGATTCTAGCTATTCTTTCTTTCAAATTGATTTTTATACATGCAGTAGTTAATTAGCCTAAACTGGAAAGATGTAAACTGTAAAGTTGTAAAGCATTTTTATTTAGCTTAACCCTACTCTAGTTTAACTATTATACTCTTTTCTTGAATTCAAATAAGCAATAAGATTATTGAAGGAAAATACTGTATCAAGAACTGTTTTATCTACCCACACATACTACTATCAGTAAATAATATAGCTTCTTTCTCTGTTTCTAATAAACTGACAGTCTCAGTCCAGGTTTAACACTACTCCTGGTACAAAAGATATTTCTTCTGATAACAAAATAAAAGGAAATATTCTATAATTCAACTAACATCTTATTCAACATTTTTATCATACTATCTTTATTTATATAATTTCACCACCTGTGCTCGAGTACGATCTGGATCACCCTAGATGAGGAAAAACACAGGTGGGGTTTTGTTTCTCATCAAAATGATTCTATTACTAAACAAACTAAGAACAAATTCATTACTAAACCATCTAAGTCTTTACATCATAAGCTACAATGCATCATTCAATCACACACAGATAATACACAAAAATTAATAAATAACAGAACCTGTTCTTTGAGCTTGGACAACAACAACAATGGGAGGTCGTTCCTCCCTACCAACTCCTGGAGGGCGCTCAAATAGGGACTCCTTAGAACCCTCGAGCTTGATTTGGTCTCCCTGGCTGGAACTAGGTGCAGCAATAATCAAGTACCAGTCTTGAGACTCAATACCAATCCTGAACTTATCAGTAAATTATCTCAGCTAGCAAGCTGTATCAGACCAAGTTACTGCAGATTATCTCTCAAAACACCTTCCTTACAATTTTTCCTTTTTTTTTCCCAATGAATTCCTTGAAGTGCATTCCTCGTGAATGATTCTTCTCTTGGAAAATATCTGACTAGCCTCAGCTCTCTACATTGGGTACTTTTAAAAGATTGCCTAGGTCTTTTTGGGTTAGTTGTCATTAATTGAGCCACCTACTTTGATCCCATTTTCTTGGGGGATCATGACCCCAAATGTAGGGAAGTTGCCACCTGTAACATAGGAAGTGTTTGAGGATGCTGCCACTTGTCTTTTGCTCTCCACCTAGTTCCTTCCACCAGTTTGACCAGTAACACTCTTATTAACAGCTCTCCCAAGCTGTTGTCTCCACTTTTTATTTATTAAAAATAAAATATTCAGAATTACATTCCACTTCTTTTGACTCTATTGAGTCATCAGTTCCTACTTAGCATTAAATTTAACATAATGTCTTAGGAAATCAAATTAAAACAATTAACATTATTTTACAAAATTGGGGTATGTGACAGGACTGGAAGGGTGGCACCATTCACATGAAGTTTGAAAAATTAAATGTCGATTACAATTTTCCATGGCCCATCACAAAGGTTAAACGATTATCGAAGTGTGCTACGCGTCGTTGATATGGGAGTTACTTCCACCAACTTTCGTACTAGTGAAGCGATTGATAATCTAATGCATTAAATACTATCCTAAGGGAAATGTTAACATAATATGTAATATGATAGTTAAACAAAGTTGCATTGACATATCATTAATACTATTCCACTTAATCGTATGTTTAAATCACTGTTTGAACTGGGTTAAAATTTTAATATCCTTGTTTACACATTTAGATGGAAGCGGAATTAATAAGCTTTCACGAAAGACCAGTACACGAATTTATGGTTCATTGATTGATATATTGCATAGAGTTATGGTTGTGTTTTCCTTCTTGCTCTGGTTCATTTGTTGTCCAAATGTTAACCTTTAAACCTTCGTGGCTTCGATGTTCCAGGAATCCTAAAAGGTTCATGGCTATGTCTTCCCAGGTACACAAATAAATTTAATTATTATGTATGCATTGTTTGGTTTTCAATTTACTCTCTAAATTTGTTAAGACCTCACTTGAAATGAAACTACATTGTTTTGGTCTTCAATTTACTACCTCATTTAAAATCAAACTCCAGGTTATGTTGATGTCGATTTTCTCATTTCTCGTTGATATAAGCAAGGTCACTATTGAGTTTTGCTGAGGTCAAGAGCTCTGAGCTTCCGAATGATGAAATGCATAGAAAATACGCGTATTTTAACCGGTTATTAATACTTTATATCTTTTTATAAATTGGTTTTAGTATTAAAATTATTTCTTGATCTATGCTCAACAGTTTTCCTTTTGCACTTCTTCAATTAGCATACAAGTTGAGGAGAAATGGGTATTCTCCCTTTAACACTAAAAAGGTAGAAACCTCTTCCCTTTTTGATATATACACTACCTTGTTTTACAAGAGTTTTCTTTTGAATAATTTTTATTTGATAGATAATCTCTGTCACTGTTATGTTATATTTGCTAGTGCTCTAATAATCCACAAGTGGATTCGTCCACCTACCTAATGTCGTTGTTCAGATTTGCATTCTTGAAATCTCCGTCCAGCTTACATACCTATAATTTTTCATAAGGTCTTAGACTATTTCTATATGTATATATTTTCTTCATATCTCTCTCTCTCTCTCTCTCTATATATATATATATATATATATAAACTTTATCTTCTAACTTTTTTTCCTAAACACTTATGAAATCTTTACATATAAGAAGCTAGAAATTATTTTATGTTATGTTTGACAACAACCCTAAACAATAGGGGTTAGTGGATTAACCTTTCTAGTAGAAGGCTTGTTAATATTATAAATTCAAGTCTTGAATTTCATTTTAGAGAGAGTGTTCACAAGAGAAATTTGAATATATGATCTTTCACATGTTTAGGGTTTGTTGTTGCTAATAGATTGATGTCTAAGGTTTTGTTTCTATCTCTGAGCTGCCATGACATCTACTATCAGCCTGCTAGTGTTTTCTTCTTCTTGTTCAAGTTGTTGCTGTTGTGAATAAGTCGTGTCAATCTTCTCATCTTGTTAAGGGTTTCCTTGACATGTGTTGATCTTCCTTGAGATGGGCATAATCTTTTGTAGGCTGCTAATTCTGATAGAAGCCCTTCTTGGGGAGGCCATGACTAATAGACACCTTTCTAATAAGGGTTGTGACTAATAGAATCCCCTTAGGGTTGGGTCGTGACTCATTTAAACCCCTTAGGTTTGAACCGTGATTGACTTGCTAGCTAGGCCATGACTGCGTGGAACACTTCTTGAGCTGGGTGGTGACTGGGTAAAACCCTTCTTGGGTAGGCCGTGACTCTTTGACCTTGCCTTAACTGAACCATGGACTCTCACCGAAACTCATATGATATTGTCAATACAAATTATTCTTTAGATTTTAACCTTACAAAGTGAAACCCTAATAAAAAAAACACAACAAAGATGCTTGAAGTCAAGTAATAATTTAATTATTTTTTAAAAATTCTACAATAATCCTCAAAATAAAAAATAGTAAATTAATGTTAAATAAAATAATAATAAATTAAAGTGGATTACTATATAGGTTAATAGAAATGGTTCATTAATATATAGCAAATTTTATATTTTTTTAATAAAAAGTGAATTCAAGATTGAGATATAAAAATAAAATCAAATAAAATCATTGTGTTAAGTAAGATATTTTGTCATATATTGAATTGAATTGAACAAGACATATTAAATTGTTGTTTTGTGGTGAATGTATTTATATTAAATATTATCATCATATCATGTTTGAGATATTAATTATATTGTTTGATTTTGTCTTTGATTTTTGTTTTTATTTTGGTTTTATGTTTGATGAAAAATAAAAAATAAAGTATAAAACTTATTGATCACTTTTGAATGGTAACTCTTTTCTTATTATAATTTTATTTTACATTTTTTTAAGATAAATAAAATTGATTAATTTAAAGTCCATAGAGAATGTAAATACTTTAATTGTATTTGGAGCTTTTCCTTGATCTAGTATTATTATAAAGGTGTTCTAAGTATTGTATTTGTATGGTCTTAGGGTTTCTACATGATTCTTTTGTAATGAATGTATTCAAATAGAACTTTTTTCTTAGCTATATTATTTAATTATTGTTTTCTATTTCTATCTCAATTTTATGTTTAATATTTACAAATTTGGGAATTCAAAAAAAAATCACTCTATTTTAATGTGATTGGCATACTATGATATAAATTCTACATTACCAAACTACAACCCTCACATATACATAAGTAAATTACTAGTAACTAAAAATCAAACTAATTAATACCATTTTTGCAAATGTCAAAAATATTATTTAAACTATGACTACCAATCTATTCATGGTGTTTTAATCTTTATCATTACCATTAAGCCATTATAGACTAGATAATCCAATAGTCTTAAAGCATTGGCTACCTGCAATCACCAAGATATTCTAGTTGAGCCCAAATAGCTACGTTGGGGACATTTCCACCTCGTGGTTGTTTATTAGAGTGGGTCATGACCTTGGGCACTTGGGGTTGTTCAGACTTGATCTATGACTCTTGGATGCCTCCTGTGTTGGGTTGTGACCTTGTGTGTGCTCATTGAACTAGAGTTGTGACATGTATGAGGTGTTTAGACAGAGCTATGGTTCTTGTGGGCTGTTAGGAGTCTGAATTGACCTTGTTGGGTTGCTAAGATCTGAGTTGTGACTTGTGTTAATCTTCTTTCAAAACTAGTTGTGATCCTGCTGGTGCCTAATTGTGTTTGGGGCTAGGTATCACAATTGGGGTTTTCACACTTTGTGACTGAGTCATATT
The DNA here is from genome assembly GCA_001517045.1 of Pseudotsuga menziesii. Lineage (NCBI taxonomy): Eukaryota > Viridiplantae > Streptophyta > Pinopsida > Pinales > Pinaceae > Pseudotsuga > Pseudotsuga menziesii. The sequence goes on from LPNX010474004.1 coordinate 114,693, forward strand.
AAGTGCTAGGATATGTGCCTAACCTTATTCCTAACCTTTTCTCTCTCAGGGTATGCCAATTGTTTCATTGTTGGAATTGTTGTTTATTAATCAACTGTTTCATTGTTGGCATTGTTATTTATTAGTTTTTGGTGATTAGTTGGTTTTTTGTAGTGTGTTATTGTTTATGTTCTCTACATTGCATTTGATGAAGTGTATCTCAAGGACCAACTTTAACACAATGACCATTGGTGTGTTAAAGTTGAAATAGATGAAAGTTATGTTTTCTAAATTTATCTTGTCTTGCTACAACTATACCAATTTTGTCTTAGAAATTTATTTTTCACTGCTATACTTTTACTTTTGAGTACTTGATCTGCAATTTTTGCATAAATTAGTTAAATTGTTAAAAACCCCTAAAACTTTAACAATACACTTGGGTAGCCTCCAACACCAATTTATTAATGTGAGTCTAGCATGAGACAATTTATGCATTTATGAGTGTGAATTTCCTTCTAATGGATTTTAACTCTTCTTACTACTTAGTATGCCTTGGGAAGATGGTTCAATGTTTGAGCCAGCACTTGGGGTTCTATTATATGTTATATACCAAACAATATGATAACCTACTAGGTCAAAATACCCACAATACAACATTAGAATCACCCAGTTAGTATCTCAACTTCCTTCTTACTATCAAATACTTAACTATTATACTCTTCTCTATTCCATGCAAAAAAAAACATAAGCATTTAAATTATTTATCCTTCCTTGGGATTGGCTACACACTCTTTTTAGAAATATCGATTGCTTAGCCCAAATTCAACCACATTTATCCTTTGGTGTTAAGATCCGACAATACATCTGGATCATTGATCTTGTAGAATGATCAATAATCACAACGAAAGCTCAATGAATTGGTAAGAGGGATTTTAATCTTATTTGAAATTGAGTTTTTCTTAGACTCTTCCTCAATGAGCAAAATCCAACTCTGAAACCTCCAAACAATCTCCAACACACTTCTAATGATAATTCATGTCTTAGGCAATTATATTCTTTCCACCCAAGGTGGGATCGGGTTTTGATTAGCTGTCAATGAGGAGGCTTGCACGTGTACATATTTAAGTAAAACATTATTACTGACACGTACATATTTAAGTAAGACTTTTATTGAAGAGGAATGTTAAACCCAAAAAATTAAAAAAAAAATTGTTTAACATGTAAGATTCTAATGAAATTCCAACACTGGGTTATGTTCACACTGGGTTGTATGAACATAAAGGTTTTATGAGCATGTACTTTTCTACTAACTTTTTAAGTTATTAGATAAATTAGCAATTATAAATAAATAATAATTTTACATTACTGTTTGATAATTAAAAAATTGTAAAATTGGAATGTTAATATTACTTTTATGACAAATAAAAGAGCATCTTATGTAATTGCGCTCCGTGTAAAATGAACATTAATGGGTGCTGTGAATAGTAACATAAAATCTCGTTTTCAATGCAAAGTGATAAAAGCCATTAGAAATCCATTGAAAAACCAAATATTGAAGAGAATTAGAATTCCCATGTCTCAGGTATATTTAAATTTCACAGCTTATGATGCATGGAAGCGTCCTGGATCTCCTTGAAGGCCTCCGTGAAACAGTTGGACAGCATATTTGCATCCGTATAAGCTTTTGCACCCATCACATTGATTTTGATTTTGATAGTGTCCATATAACTCAGAATAGACACATAATGAGACTGCATGAAAATTTTCCACAGTAAGCATAGAAAACTATGTTTAAATTCTTTGTATCAATCAAATAAAAATTGAAACAGATGAAGTTCAAACAGCATATGTTTCTGATTTAATGGAAAGAAGGAAAAAATGGTGAAAGAAACTCGATACAAAGAAGCCAAAAATGGGGACAATCTATTTACTCACCAGAGGTGCACCGGATACAAAGAAGAAAAAGTTTTTAATTGCATTCCCATTTAATGCGATCTTTTCCATTGGGCCAATCATATTTGATAGCATCATCGTTGTATTGGCAATAGTATTGTATAGTTCCAGAAGTCGCCTGAGTTATATCATGGATCAGAATCAATGATCCATTTAAGAATGGGCCTTTTATAAAGGAAAGTAATTTAAACTTACCTGTAGTCCTCTTAACTTTGCCTTTTATAAATGAGAGTAATTTAAACATACCTGCGGTACTTTTAACTTTACATTTTTATAAATGAAAATAATTTAAACATACCTGCGGTCCTTTTAACTTTGCTACCTGTCATAATTCTGTCATTGATGAAGACTCCTAAGGACATTTTATATCTATCCATTATACTCTTTGCAGTACTCACGAGCTCCAGACGATTTTCTATCTTTTCAGTGATAGGTACTCGCACAGGGATGAAAGCAATGTGGTTTCCCCAAGGTACTTCATTGTTTGGTTTCAACATCTCATCTATGCTTTGCACAAATTTAAGTTGTCAGCAGATATCACAAATTTAAGTTGTCAGCAGATATCGAAGAAGTAGTTAGGGAAAAAAACTCATACAGAATAAAGCTATTGGTCAAATGATTAATGCATAACCTGTATTCCAGCTAAGACTCTCATGTTTAACAAACATAATGCTGTTATTCTCGATTTATTCATTTGTTTAATAACAGAGTCCTTTAGAGGCTAAGATCTCTTTTCATAAGCATCTTGCTGGTTTTGTTCTCCAACTGCAGTACCCAAAGAGTAATTAATAGTTCATCACATCTGAACAAATGAGTAGTAAGGAAGGCATCAAACTAGAAAGGCAATTGCCGCTAAACTATGAAGTAATAGGAAAATGATTACCAGCTGACAGGCCAATCTGCAAGTAACGTTGCATGCCGTAGAAAACTACTGCGGTGATCACATCATTCACTGTCTGTACAGCATAAAATTAGAACTGGAAGTATACATTGTTATTTCAATCAGGCAATATGAAAACAAGTGCTGCAAGCATATGGTGTACTAATTTACATACCCCTCCTACATAATCCTTTATCTGTTTGATGTCCTCCAAGAGAAACGTAGCGGAAGAAAGAGTAGGGGGCATGTGTTCGACTCCAGGAGGTCCTCCAATAGGCAGCTGGCTATCGTCAATCCATCCGGTCATCCTCAGTGAATAGCTAACTACATCAACGATCGTGTACCAGACTAAACGCATGAAATACCATACTATGTGGAAAAAATTAGCTACAATGGATCCCTTTGAGGTAGTACTAGTAGTGGATCTAATACTACGATTGAAAGTAGGAAATGTGGGTGGAAGATCGGGATTGTCAACTCTTCTGACAATAGCAAACAATGTCGACATGAAAGAAACGCCATCTCCGAGGGAATGATGGGTTTTAATAACCAAGGTGGCTCCCGGGGCCTAGCTCGTTTTGTAATTCAAGAAGTGAAGCTCCCACAGAGGTCGCGACTGATCCAGAGGCGTGGGTGCCAATTTAGAGATATAGTCATCCACACAGGCGTCGTATGAATCCTGGCCAGGAGGGAACTCTGCAATAAATATGTGGTCATCCATGTTCACTGTTGTTTTATGCCATCGCAACACTCCCCGATCGTCCTTCTTCTGCAAGAGATGCACACGAAAGACATATATTGTGAGAGCAGATCAGTTATATCCATGAGTGAAGCACAGTACAAGACATGAATACTGCATGGACTTATAATTAGTACGTAAATAAATGGACAATTGATCCTTCAAGCTATAATAAGAGGAGAAGTAGAGCAACTACCATTATACAAGAAAAAAGTGGGTTTCTTGGCAGCAAGGCATCGGCCATAGATTTCCATAAGCTGGAGATTTCTGTTATGGGTTCTTCAAATTCGATTACAGAATTTATGCACATAGACATGGGCTAGACGAAAAGAGCCTGGCTCATTGGGTTTACTGCCCGCTCTTCCCCTTCGAATTCGTGGTCATCTCCGCGCAGATTGGTAGGCAACTTTATGGCCATCATACGAATTTAGAAGATCTGCACACAAAAACAAAATCTAATGACAGAATTATGAAGTGTTTACGGAGACAATGCTGAAAACTCAGATCGCTTAAAACACTTTATAGATTGTGCAGTTGAATATTTTTGTGGTAGTTGATAAGTCTTTTAATGAGACAGGTTCATAATTTACAAAAGCCATCTTCGTCTTTATAGTCGCACCTAAGCCTCATAAATGTCAATGCCGCCATAAATATGATTAGCAATTCCTCAATGAGGTGCAATAATATGTTGATAAGGTAGTTGTTAGAGGGTAAAAGGGGTAAAAGAAGACAAAAAATGTAAGTAAAATGAGGTAGTGCAAGATTGCACTTAATACCACAAAAATTGGAACTCTTTAATTTATTAAAAGTTAGAGAATGGTCCAAATCAAAATAGATAACAAGTTTAGCGAACATAACAGTTTTACACACTAGCAAATAGGGCTTTCCAATTAACATCACATTATACAGAACATGTGCCATGCCATGGGAAAAATTTATGTGATGAAGAAAAGACACCAATGTATTGTTATAACTATAAAGAAGGAAAAACATGTTTGATAAAAATGCATGTATTCAAACATGGAGTTGCAAACATAATGGGGAAGATGCAATCTTGGATGAATTGCAGTAACTATTAATCCATTCAAATGTCCCTCTTCATCACAGCCACTTTCCTCTCAACAAAGACACTTTCCTCTTAGCAGATATCTGATGTGAAATGGGGATTCCAGAAGTATTCTAATAGCTCAAAGAACCTAGAAAATAACTAATAGAATTTACAGCCTCTTAAATCGGTACCTAACTTCTTGAGATAATTATAGACATGAATGATCAATCTATAATGAGATGAAAAGCATTTCAAAATGGATGCAATAGAGCTAAGCATTCACCTAGGATGTAATAGCAACATGATTTGAAACATTTCGAGATTATTTGAAACATTTCAACATGTCTTGTTAGGTACATGACTTATTGAAATGATTATAAACATCAACGATCAATTTATAATGAGAAAAAAATCATTTCAAGAATCATCTCATATTTTTTAACAAATACCTTCAACATTATAACAACTATGTGAAACCATGGTTGCCAAAAAAATTTCTATAATGTGCATTCCTTCAACATTCTAACATATATATTGACTCAAAAAAAATTGCTTCACCTTAATTAACAAAGCATGGTATCATATTTATCCAATTTTATAACAACTATGATGGGTTGTAACAATTATGAGTAGTTGTATGAAATAGCATGAAATAAGCCAAATTCAACATAATCTCATCAAATATACTTTTGAAAATCATAGAAATGTTGTTATGTAAGTATCTCATATAACTCATAAACGAAATAAGAAAACTACTTAGATTTTACACATAAAACAAAAATAGTTGATAAACAAGCACAAGATTAGTAAATTGACCATCCAAGGAGATTCCATACATACCATTGACATAAAAATAAATTGTTGATTGTATCTATGTCTTCACCAAATGAAATTTCCAATTACGAAGGAAATTGTATATAACAGAACAAGACATGGGAAGGATGTCCAAGTCTGAAAAGAGACGTGGAAGAGAGGTGGCTATTGTGGAGATGACTTGTGGGAAACTAATAGTATGGCCGGAGTATTTTTATTGGAAACCACATGCACTTGAAATATTGGATTGACACAAGCAATTAGCATTTCTTCTATTTGAGTCAGGCATGCAAGTTCACATGGTTTCTTTCCAAGATCCATGTTTTTATCTATGGAGAAGTGATGGCCATGTCGCTCTTTAGTACAGTGAGAGCATGTATAGTTGCCATCTGAAAACTTTGTTTCATGTTAGGAGAAGATAACCACAGGCATGTTCAAGCCAAAGGGAATACAAAAAAAGGATAGTCTAGGTATGTAGTATCCATGAAGAAGTACCCTGCAAACAAGCTACAACCATTGTGTTGTACTTCAAGTTAAGGGAATAAAATAACAAAAGGAAGACAAGAGAATAGTTACGAGTCAGCAAAGAGATTTACTATGTTCTCTCTCAAGGTATGTAGACATTTTGTTTTTGTCATCATTGTATAAGAAGAAAATCCAAACTGAAGATGTGATACGTTGGCACTTGCATAAGTAAAAGTTATTTTCAACATGTATATATTTATGCATTAATTGATCTACTTCATACTTATGTTTTAATTGTTTTACTTGAAACAACAAAGCTTAACACACTTCAAAATCAGCTAACATAATACAAAATGCAGTTTTTTTTTTCTCAAAAAAGGATAATTACTTTAAGTGAATGTAGAAATAATAAATGGACATTGGATAAGTAATCATTAAAATTAATTTAAGTACTACATATTCTAGTAAATGTATGCTAAAAAAATAGAAGAAAAGCATACATATTTTATGTTAGTTGTTTTATAGATGTAAACATATTTGTTTGTTTACATGTAATTCTATTTAATTTAAAAATAAGTATTTCTTAAGATATCATGAAAATAAATGTTTAAGAGACCTTCAAATTCCCCTCTTCCAACAAGGAAAAAATACTTAAGCGAATACATTTTATGTGTAAAAAGTTTAATGCCAAATCAACAAATAAAAAATGACTATTATGTTTGGTTGTCTCCTTTAGAAAAGTAGAAAACATGGACTACCTCTTTCTAAAACCAAGAAATGCAAACTATAACCTATTTATGAAGAACAAATTCTGGCTTTTCTTACTCCATGAGTAAAAGACTAACCAGCGTGTTGATAGCTTCAGAGAAGGGAACATGTTTTTGCATATGCATTTGTGCATTGTTTTTTTTGCTTAATGATATAAAAAACCATCTTTGAGGGTTGGCAGGCATAGAGAGTGATGATGAGATGGTCACATAGAATGTGTATCAATGGATTATCAATTTCAATGTAGGAAAGAGGCATGCTCATGAGGTGGTCAAATGCAATGTTGATCAATGGAGTATCGGAAGTGCTGAAGGGAGTAATGTGAAGGGTATGGCTATTGCAGCTCATTCAAGGCAGATGACCAGCGAAACAAAGTGTACAGTGAAGGAACTGAGTTGGAATTGGAGTGGACGAGACTACAAGACTAAAGACAAAGTCACGAAGAGGCCACAAAACAATTTAGTAGGCCCAGGAAAATGGATGTATAAGAAGCCTACAAGGAGGAGTCAAAGGAAGCCTTAAAATGGGACCACGCAAAAGGAAAGGAGGACAAGAGAAAGACATGTATAAGTAGCTTACAGGTAGGAGGAATTAAAAAGCCTAGAAAGCAGCCAGGGCTTCCAGAATTCAAACGAAGTAGGAAAAGGACACAAAGGACACACGTTAACAAAGAAAAATGAGTGAAGGAGGACACATGCAGAAGGTGGATTGGTGGAAGAGACGACGAGCGCTAAAGTGGTAGAAACAAAGACCCTAGGGGACAAACGCATAGGCATAGCAAGCATAGTAAAAAACATTTTGTTTGTTCCATTTCATGTCATGTAGTCGCACACTTAAATCACATTGTGTCTGGATATCAATTCATGTGAACTTCAAGGAATCATTTCAGCAAAAAAATGGGAAAAACTATTTGTAATGCTCATAATAGTTCATATCTTAGATGATGTAACATCTAGATTCTATGGCATAGTGGAAATTTGAAAGTAGAGAATGTTCAAGTCATTATAGAAAAAACCATAGAAAACAATATTCTTGTCCAATAGTGTTGGAAGTTGGGCACTCTATTTGGTCAGGAGATGTTTTGTAGACATTGAACATGCTCATAGTTGTAGGTATGTTATTAAGTATGCAAATTCAGGAAAAGTAATTTCAAAGTACATAGAGTATTTACATGGGAATCATAGTGGTTTATCCTATCCAAATATGAAGAAGCCCCCAAGCAGACTACATCCAACCTTTATCAGTTCAAGCAAAGGTCAAGAAATGTTAAAAGGAGTGGCACACATCTTATGAATGTTTTGACCTCCCTAGACTATAGAGTGGTTGTGTATTCCCTTTAGGGTTGGAGTGTGGCATGACCAAGCTCAACAAATGCAAACATCAAGTTCGAACATAGCAAGAAGGAAATAGATCTGTATGGGAAGCGAAAGGAGGTCACAGCCTCAGCCCGTGGCCAACAAAAGAAGGTCATAGCAGCCACGGCTCAGCCCTTGGAGGGCTGCCACAGGTCAACAACCAACCCTACAGGACATACACAATCACTAGCCAGTCACGAAGAGGATAGAAAGCAAGTTTAGAAGGCACATGAAAATGCATGTATAACCAGCCTAAAAACATAAGTCAAAAGCGATTGCGTACTAATCAACTTTTATCTCCTCTCAATTTCACGTACTATGACTACATTAAAAAAGTTCTTTTCTCGGAGGTGGAGTTATCTACTTTGGCCATGTAAATATAATGAAATCGATCGAAAAAATTAAAAAATGGCTGTGGCAATGGCTATGGCTATGGCGCATCCTGCATGTTATTAAGTATGCAAAAATCATAAAAAAGTAATTTCAAAGTACAAAGAGTATTTACATGGAAGTCATAGTCTAGGTTTGTCCTATCCAAATAGGAAGCATCCCTCAAACAAACTACATGCAACCTTTATCAGTTCAAGCTAAGGTCAAGAAATGTGGAAAGGAGTGAAGCACAACTTATGAATGTTTTGACCTCACTAGCTGGGGCATGGCATGACCTAGCTCAAAAAGTTAAAAATCAAATTCAAACAAGCCATGAAGGGCACGTTTCAAGTCTGGCAACTATGAAGAGGTAACAACTCTGTATGGGCAGCTAAAGGAGGGCACGGCCTTAGCCCAAGGCTAGAAAAAGTAGGTCACATTATCCATGTATCAAACCTTGGTGGGATCACATAGGTTAGGGCCCAGGCCTAGAGGGAAAACACAGTCATTGGCCAATCATAAAGAGGGCACAAAGGAAGTTTAGCAGGCCCAGGAAAATCCATGTATAAGCAACCTAGAAATAGGAGTCAAAAGCAATTTCCTACTAATCATATTTTATCTCCTCTCACTTTCACATACTCCACTATATACATAAATTTCTTTTCTTGGAGGTGGAGTTATCTATTTGTTGTTGTAATTATAATGAAATCGATTGCCAAAAACAATTTTTTTATTACAGGGTGTAGATGGTTTGGTTTGGTTTGCTTCTCCTAGGGTGGAAATAAAAATGGCAGTGGATGACAATTGTTATTTCTACCAAGGAGATTTTATTTGAGAAGCAAGATACCATGATTGGTAACACAGTATCCACCTGTCCTCGATGTGTTGGATCCCACTCATACTGTACCAAATCCTCCATTTGGGAAGCTAGGTAACAGGTACTTATGACAAAGATATGACAATAAAAGATTAGCATTCAATCCTTAATTTCCTATTTATCATTCTAGATATTAGTATACCATCCAGTTAAAAGGTATGACCCTGAATTCATCAAGTAATTTTTTCAGTCGTATATCACTAAGGCTAAAGAGTAGAGATACCACACTTTCTAACCTTTGCTTGTGATGTTAACCATTAACCTAAATTCAGAAACAAAAGCATGGCTTAATTCAATCATCTCAAGCTTAGTTCAATCATACCATCCTAGAGTTTTAAATCCAATGTACTAGCTCGAAACAAAAATTAGTGCCATTTTTGGATAAAAGACGAGATTCAATTACTTTTTTCCCAGAAGTTGGCCCATTCTAGCTTCCCATTTTCCATATTTGTGCAAGGTGACACCTCTAAACTTTGAACTTCCTCTAGGAAATCCAGTACTTTGATGTTGACGGACATGTACACATTCCATCTTTTGTGATCTTAGTCATTTGAGGTTAGTTATTAGTTTTAATGAGCTTATTTCGAAGTGACCTCTGTCACTTCGAAATATCCTTCAAGTATTAAAATAAGAAAGCATTCATGCTTCCTTCTAGTATTAAAATATACTTCTAATGACCTTTTAGTGTTAAAATAAAATAAATATTAGATATCTAGTTCATATCTCTGTCACTCTTGGTTTCTCAAAAAGGAAGAAAGCATTCATGCTCCCCTCTCTCAGACATATCTCTGTTGTTCTTGGTTCTTCAAAAAAGAAGAAAATAATCATTCATTTAGAAGAATGGTATAATTGCAATGTTTCCCCAAGTTTCCGGGATACGAGAGAAAAGGAGTGAGGAAACACATATTGGGGACGTGTGGAAACCACTCCTAAATTTTAGGGGAATTCGAGGGGGATGGAGGATTTTGAGGTGATAAAAATTATAAAAATTATAAATCTCGGTAATAACAATTCTTCTCGTTTAAATATAGTTTAAGTTGCTCCTTGTAAATACAATCTAATTCTTCAATGATTCAACATGCTTCAAAATTGTGTGAATCCATGGCATAGATGTTGTAATGGGGAAATGTGACCTAAGGACCCTATTTCTTCATGATTCCATAGGGCATCACATTATTTGAGGCTTTCAAGTCCAACATACAATTATGCAAAAGTGAACTATTAATCCTATATTCAGATACTATTCATCAATAGCACCTTGTGCCCCCCTCCTTTAGGATTTTAGCCTTTGCCTCTACCTTGAATGTCGAAGTTGATCTTCGAAGGACATTACTCAACACCCAACAATTTTGATTAAACTTCCTAAACCAAGCATTAAATTAATGTAGAATTAGAAAAAAATTCCCATGCTTAATAAGTGATTTTGTTTTACTAAAGGGTACGTTTTGAATAAGGACGTGATAGAGGAGCTCAAAAATCATCAAGGTACATAGAGAGGTTGATGTTCTTGATTAAATTACAATCCCTTAACCTCATACATGATAAAATCTAGTGGAAACGTTGCAATCCCGAAATCCTGAAAACTGATAAGTCTATTGAATTCTGAATGGGATCTAAAATTATAGGCTTTTTGCATATGAACTCCTATGAGGTTGGAACCACTCTCAAACATCCTGAAACAATTAATGGTAATGTTAAAAATTTAAGTAAAATGATAGAAAATGAGAGATAAGGAAAATACCTCTTTTACTTATTACCACTACTGTTGGAGCACCTAGGAACCCTAATTCACCAGTGCGTGATTCAAAATAGGGGAACGATCTCCCCCTTGTGTTTCCTTAAGTTTCTCCAAATTGGGGTTTAATATTACCATTACTACTGGAGTGCCTAGGATCCCCCACTTCACCAGTGCACACTTCAAAATAGGGGGACGATCTCCCCCATGTGTTTTCTCAAGTTTCGCCAAATTGGGGGCGAGGAGAAATGTTTCGACAAGAATCTCCAAGTCCCTGGGGCGTGGGGAGCGAGGGTGGCGCGTGTCAAAACATGTGGAACGCGTCCTCGTGTAGTATTGTATAATTGCAAGTTCTGTTTTTTATCAAATCCATATATTCATATAAATAGGTATTAACGTCGTGTCAAACTTAAAATAGGGTATACATTGTCAAACCCTAATATATTTGTGGATATTGTTTATTATCATTTTATTGTCAAACAATCTTATGTTAATATTCTTTACTCATCCCTCATGCATGAGTAGTCTATTTATTAAAAGCCTTTTTTATAAAGATCACTCCAAACAGATATGTTCTTCGTATATTCAGCTTCAAGTATAGTGAAACCAACACAAAAGGCATGTGAAGATAGACAATGTATTCAAAGAGGAATGACTAATCTTCTTTTAAAAAACTCCACTATCAGGCTGATATCGATTATTGTTTTTTTCACAAACGAAAACAACCCCTTCCTTTTTAATCTGAAAGCATTTCTCAGCTTCCTTTCAGCTCGATATATATGCAAATTTAGGTCACCATATCACTATGTTTGTCGATATTGAAGATCAAAGTTTTGTGAAGTACCAGATATATGAAGGTATTTTATTTTATTTTCATGACTTATTTTCCACTGATTTAATGTCCACTATTTTCTTTGTGGTCCAATGCTAACGCTTAAATAAATTGCTTCATGGTTTACTGCTAAAAGTCAATCATTAATGGTGGCTTTAAAAACAATTGAGCACAAGGCATGTCGTTGTTCTTATCCAATGCATTTTGAAGCACTGTAATCTAAAGATGAATACATATAAGCATATGAAAGCACAATTGGTTTTCTATGTTTACTAAGAAGCATGATTATAATCTAAGCATAATTTTTTAATTTAATTATATTTAAAAAATACCAAAAAATTTAACTATATTTAATAAATCCTATAAGTTTTAGGAGTGGAGAATTTATTTTCTATAGAAGTCTTTAAGTGTGACCTTATTTTTATGAGATTATTGTGTTTACTACCATTAACAAATTATAAAATCCTTTTGAGTGTGACCTTATAAGAATGAATGTTTCTTTAAGAGTATTCTTTGGGAATGGGCTGAAATTGCCTTAATCCTTAATTGTTTTTGCAAAAGCTAATAAATTATTGATAATTTGAAAATAATAACTTCATAAATAAATAATTTAGTAAGAACATTTATAATTTGCAAATTATAACTTACATGCTTATTAAATTAAGTACATTTTAAAATAGTCAAATATCGCTAACTCATTCGGTTAAGGTGTGGGTCTTGTAAAGCAAGATGCCTTGTATGGCCCACTTGGATTGACGCACATTTCTTACCAAAAAAAATAAATATAAATCTGTAACTAATTTATTTTAGTTCTTCAAATGTTTATTATTAAATAGCTTAACTAATGAACACTTATAATTGTATTATTTTATTTTATTATTTGAAAAACACATTAAATATAATAAACTGAATGTCTAACCAAGTAAATTTTATATAATTTAGATTAAATTATATCCAAACCACATTAAAACTAACTATGGAAATTTAAAAACTTTAATCATTCTATGAATGGTATGATTGAGTTAGATTTGTTGATTCCATCTTATTTTAAAATCTGGAAAGGATATTCCTTCTCTTCTGGGTCAAATTCATTCATTTATTAAAATAAAATAGTTTTGGCATGCCCTCGTTATTACTCATAGTTAAAATAGATCCAATTGAAGGATTTTTTTCAGGAAGAAAAAGCCTGTCCTTGATATTCTTATTAGGAATCAAAGGGCATTGTTGACACCCACCCATGAAGGGTTACAATACAAAGAAAATGTAAACAGTCAACATAGGATCACATCCAGTCGCAGCCAGGGGGAATGGCAAGCAATAGAAAGTGTGTTCCCATCAGATATCAGTCTCATCATAAAGAGGATCGCGAACAAACAGCCCTATCTATCATGAACCAAAAGGATCAGACCTGCGATCCAGAAGCAGCCACTCAAATGGCAACCAAGCAGGTATCCAAAGGGGAAAAACTCCCCTGAAACATGGCTCAAAAGAGCTGAAAAGAGTCACAAGTGACCAAAAGGTCATCTATAAATTTTGAAAAACAGCCAATACCTGGAGAAAGAGTGAAAGTTGTTTTTGAAAGAAGGTCTGCAATCCGATTGTGTTCATGATAGATGTGACTGAGAGTGAGATCCTGAAAGCTTGAAATAAGATTTTGTGTTTCCCTGCACCAGTGATGAAGGTCTGGTGGGGTGAGAGCAGTGTGACCCTTTGCCCAATTGATGATGACTTTAGAATCACCATATATCTGGGTCAGAGGGATACCCATCATTTGGGAGGAGAACATAAGGGCCCATAGACCCAAAAGTTCAGCCTTTGTATTGGATCCATATCCAACCCCTAGCGCGAAATCCAGATGGTGATTCTCGTTGAAAAATTGGCAATATCCATTACCTGCTGCTGAAAAAGTAGAGGCTCCATCAAAAAAACCACATGGGAAAATCATACTAAGACTTTTCCCAATCTGTCTTGCAATTTTTGTTTTTCTGTTCATCATTACAGGTCGAGAGGGAGTCAACTGTGCAGCATATAATATCTGATGGTATATTCCAAGGACAGTTGCTTTTTTCCCTTCAAAGATGACCATGTTCCATGCTTTCCAAATGGCCCAAATCGTATGGTGCGGGAGGTAGAAGAGAGCAGAGCTGCGAGGAAAGATGGAGGCCCAATGATCCATAAACTGCTCAATAGTATCAACCTTAGGAGGAATATAAAACTAGAGTTGATCACATAAGAGATCCAGAATGCTTTTCCAAATCGGACAGCGAGAGAAAAGGTGATGTATAGTCTCTTCATTTGTGTAACATAAAGAGCAAATACCAGGTCCGGTCTTACCCTTTTTCTGAAGATTATCCCACATTAGCACCTTATTTCTCAGAACCAACCATGAGAAGCAACCAATCTTGCGAGGAAGGAGTTTAGACCAGAGCGATGAGTATAAACGAATGCCCAAAACGAAGTTGTGAGAGTTCATAATACATTCATATGCTTTTGCTGCAGAAATCTTTCCATCTTTTTTGTTAAATTCCCAAAGCAGAGAGTCTGATTCAGCTGAAAGGTGAATACCATTTAGAACCAGGTTGCTGATAAATGTATTCCAGATATCTTTCCACTCCCCAACAAGAAGTAGTTCTTCCGTCGAGTACCAATAATGATGGGCATCTAGTAGTGTATTGTGAGCCTGAGCGAGAGTTTTTATATCCAGATCCTCTAAGTAAGATCTCAAACCCTCAGGAAAGAGGTAGGATTTCGAAGAGCTAATCACAGGATCGATTCCAACCAAAATAGCATTGCCACTCCCCACCTGCCAAGCTAGATAGCGCCCCATCCAAGGGATAGTCTGAATGAAACCCCTCCATATGGCAGATACCCCACGGGTGCTAAAAAAAAATTTCCCTGAGCCACGATACCACAGAGGCCTGTTTCAAATACTTGGTAGTGAGCACATGATGTCAGAGACTGTCACTGAAGAGTACCTCCCAGAAGTTTTTTAATCGAAGAGCAATGCTAGACCAGAGGAGATTCTTGATTCCCCACCCTTCAAATTTCTTTGGCCGGGAGAGATTAGACCAGTTTCCCAGATGATAACGGCGAGTATTTCCAGTGGAACCCCATAAGAAGGCAAAGGAGATATTCCTGAGCTTGTTCAGAGTAGATGCCGGTATTGGGGCTAGTCCCATCCAGTAAACCGGGATACTACAGAGGAAAGATTGAACTAAGATCAGCGTGCCTCCCAATGAGAGCATCTTGTGGGTCCAAAGACTGATTTTTTTTTCAAATTTTTGCACCAGCCAGTTCCAGTCCCTGGATCTGTAACCAAGGGGTTTGATTTAAAATCCGAGATAGTTAAAGCCCGTAGTGATAGGGAGATTTTTATAGTGTATAGACCTGGAGAGGCTCAGGAGTTCTGGCTCTGGTATATTACTGTGCAGGAAAACAGACTTTTCCAAACTTATAGACATTCCAGAGGCTTTACAAAAGGTTTTGAGAATGACATCAAAAGCATCCCATTATTGAAGAGATCCAGTGCCCATGAGGATAACATCATCCACAAAAAGCAGATGTGTCAGTGCCAGAGTAGGAGAAATCTGAATCCCTCGAATAAGTCCATTGTTCCGTGCATCAGTAATAAGGAGACTGAGCCCTTCGATGACCAGTATAAAAAGTAGGGGGGAAAGAGGACAGCCTTGACGAATACCCCGGGAGGCATGAAAAAATATTGAGGGGGTATCGTTGATTAGAACAACAAAGGTAGCGGATGAGAGGCATCCCATTATCCAATTGACGGTCTGTAGGGGGGCTCCAATTTGAATCAGGATAAGACGAATAAAAGTCCAATTGACTCTGTCAAAGGTTTTAATCAAATCAAGCTTGAGAATGAAGGCACAAAGGTTTTTTGATTTGATAGAGTGGAGAGATTCTTGTACAATCCCAATAGGTTCAATAATCTGATGGTTTTTAAGAAACCCATACTGTTCCTGTGAAATGCCCGAATCCAGGAAGGGTTTTAATCTAACCGCAATTACTTTGGAGATAAGTTTATACAGGAGATTACATAAAGAGATGGGTCGAAAGTCAGCAAAGGTCTGCGGCTTGTATTTTTTAGGGATCAGGGCAATGAAGGTGGTATTCAGAGAAGCAGGGATGGTTCCAATGACTCTGGTAGAATCCACAACAGAAAGAAGCTCCCCTCCCAAAAGATCAAAAAAGTACAGGTAGAACTCGACAGGCTAGCCATTCGGTCCTGGACTTCTGTCTTTTTTAAAAGATTTTAGAGTGAGTTCTAGTTCCCCAAGGGAGACCTGGCATGTGAGGTCAATGGTATTCTCCTCTGGTATCATTCTAGGATAGAGTTGGATAACCTTGAGTTGCTGGAAAAGGCAGGTTCCACCATCATCTTTGAAAATATTGGCAAAATGTTTTTGTCCCAATACTTTGAGAGCATTCTCATCCTCATAGGAAGTACCCGACTCATCAAATAGGGACCATATCAAGTTCTGATTTCTTCGACCAGAAGCTAACATGTGAAAGTAATTTGTATTGGAATCCCCAAGGAGGTTCCATTTAGTTCTACTTTTCAACTGCGAGGTAAGAAGAGTGTGGTTCAAGATCTGTTGTCTTTCAGATCTGAGTTGAGCTAGTAGAGCCAAATCCTCCGAAGAGAGAATGCCATTGTGAGAGTTTGAGAGGAGGGAGGTAATAGCCTGTTCAATATTGGATAGAACCATATCATGCTGCACCTATTTTTTCTTGATCCACACCTTGGCATATTTTTTAAGGGTGCGGAGCTTCCATTGAAGAGAGTCAAGGTCCGAAACAGAGTCTTCCAGGAGGAGGTGGGGCCAATAAGTCGAGAGACAATTAGTGAAAGCGGGGTCATCAAGCCATGATCGGTTGAACTTGAAGGGGTAGTTGTAAGAGGCCCTTTGCTTGTTCCATTCCAAAACAATAGGAAAGTGATCAGAGATATCCTAGCAGTGAGTCCAGACTCTATGGATCCCCAAGAGGGGTATTAGGGAGCTAGAGATCAAAAATCTGTCTAGTCTTTTACTTATGCCCTCAGCTCCAGTACGACCATTATGCCACGTGGGGCCAGCAAACTGAGGAGCAATGTCCATAAGACCAAGAGAGTCGAACATGGACGAGAAATGGTAGGCAAGGGGGTCGGGAGAAGATTTTTGACCCCAAATCTTAGAGGAGTGCAGTGTAAGATTGAGATCTCCACCAAGTATCAAATTTTGTGAGCCAAGGAGCCCACCCCTGAGAGCTTTGTCCCAAAAAGATTCACGGTCTTTGTATGGTCCATAAACATTGAGGATCGAGATGGGATAGGAGAGACCTCGAAAGGAGGCTTGTAATAGGAGGCCAACACATGTTTGGTAAGCTTTGCATCTGACCTTGAGGGGGTTCCAAGCTGTTAACAGTCCACTAGAGAGACCCGAGGCGCCAATAGCACAGAACTCCCAGGAGGGGAGGAGTTTGGAGAAAGCCAACAGGGCAGGAAAGGAGCTACACATGGTTTCCTGGAGAAGTATTAAGTCAGGGCTAAGAGTTCTGAAGAGTGAACGAAGGCAATGTAATTTGGCCTTACCTCCAAGACCCCTAACATTTAGGGATACAGTTTTCATGGATCACCCCGGAGGGGTCACAGAGCTCTAATTCCCCTAGTATGCTGGTTACGGGCTCCTTCTTTTAAGCAAACAGAGAGAGGGATATAAGGGGGGGACGCTGAAGAGAGGTCCTTCTGCGTTATTCCCTTTTTTTTCTCTTTTTTCTTCCTAACTGTGACATTGGCAAACCAGATAGAGTTCAAGTGAAGTGTAGAGGGGGAGGTCGGAGTGGAGGCAGTAAAAATGGAGAGTGAGTGTTTAAGGGAGGGGTCGGAGAAAGAGGGGGAGGCAGTAGGATTGATGGGGGGGGGGGGGGGGGGGGGAAAAAAAAGGGGGGGGGGGGGGTGGGGGGGGGGGGGGGGGAAGGGGGGGGGGGGGGGGGGGTTGGGGGGGGGGGGGGGAGAGAGGGGGACAAACCACCGGCTACTAAAGGTGGGAATTCTATCAGCGAGGATAGCAAAGGAGCAGGGGATGCCAGTGAAGAAGAGGCTGGAGTCTCAAGTGAAGACAACGTGGTGGAAGGTAAGGGGGAGGAGCAGTCCAGAATCGGAGAAAGGGAAGGTATAGTATGGGTAAGTGGACACGGAGAGACAGAATCGACAGGAGAGACTTCCTCCAAAAAGGGTGAGGAAGGAGATCCCGAGTTGATACAAGGAGCCCTAGACAGACAAGTACCTTTTTGTGAGATTGAATCAAACCATCGATAGCATCTAAATAAGCATCCGAGACAAATTATGTGGAGAGAGGAAAGGTAGTGTCAGTACCTGGAGAGAGGCCAGTTTTTCCAGAATTGATCAAAGCATCATCTACCAGGTGTTCGTCGGAGCCCAAAGCCACTTCATTCGAGCGGAGAGAGGGACAGTGACGACGCAGATGTCATGTCTCATGGCAGATACTGCATTTGAAGGGCACCCAGAGATAGTCAAGCTTCTGGATAAAGAGGCGATCCCCACATAATATTTCTACTTCAGCAGGTAAGCCAACTGACACATCCATCTCGACAAGAACACGAGCTACCCGTTTATCAAATTCCAGTAGGAAGTCCGACTCAATAGCCACGAAACGACCAATGGAGTTTGTAACTCCTTCCAGTATATTTTTGTTCCACAGTGGGAACGGTAGATGTGGAAGTAGGGCCCATAAGTGGCATTTGGTAATGCACTCCCTGATAGGATCAAACCCTATGTGCCATCGATCAAGGACCAAGGAACCATTCCCCATGCACCAGGTTCCCTCCAATATACGGGTACAGTGTGCCTCTTCGAGAAAGACAAAAGCAATCCATCCTCTCGATAATAGACTGATAGTAGGGACATAGTCTATCAGGGGATTCCAATTCACAGTGGCCCACTCAACCCATTCAGATTTATTCAAACGCGCATACTCGAGATGCCCAACCAGAGCACGGGAACAAAGAGAAGTAACCCTGTCCAGATAGACATCGTGACCGAGCACAAATCAATATCTCCCCTCTTGTGCTTTGATGCATTTAGTATTTCTTTTTCGGTGAAAGCGCGAAGATGGTGCTCGTTCAGACATGTTCTATGCTCCAACAACAGAAAAAACCATCAAGAAGGTGCTTCCAAGTCAGTCGTAACCACCACGACAGCTGCTCAACAGTGTGACGAAGGGTGCCACAGGATGCCAAATATACCCAATCAGGAAGAAGGTACAGAAACCCTTACCCTGTGCCCAAAACCCTGACCACCGGTAACAGGGGTCAGACCCTAGGAGAATCTACTACCCTTGGTGTACAAGTCAGCCCATAACCCCTAGTGATGATGTGTCAGCGTCTTCCAAGTGGACCAAGAGATTTCCACCCAGGCCGAGGGAGATGATGGAGAATCCCCAGGTCAACAAAGTATGAGACAGTGACAGATAACCCTGGTACAGGAGGTACCCTAACCCTCGAGTCACGGGATTCCGGGGTCAACCCCGAAACATGCAAGCAGTCACCCAAGGACAGGAAAGGATATAAAAACCCTTAGAGTAACACGAGGTTCTGGGTCAACTCCAAACCAAACCAACAGTTGGACAGCTAAGTAACAGGGTAATACGACGCCGGAGCCATGCAGGGGTGGTGAAGACCATGCCCCCAGGTAACGCGAAGAAGCAGAGACATGTATCCTTGCAAAAGGGAAACCCTAATGTGGGTATTTAGGGTCAACCCTTAGCTATTTAAAATAGATAGAAAGACAAGAAAAACAGAGTAAACGTCGAAGGGACTAAGCAAAGGTGGCAAAAACCGAACCAGAGAATTGCGCAGTCAGCTGTGAGGCGAAATCCTTCCCACTTTTTTATAATCTTGGTTGGTACTAGTCCCCCAGTGAAGGGGAGGGACTCCAAGAGGCTGTCCGTGCAGGGCCACCCTGCAACCCAGAGAAAGCAAGACGCAAAACCAGTTAAGAAGGGAGAAGTTTCAGCAAACCCTAGGTAGAAGCCTGCATTAGTCAATCCTGGTGAAGGGTAAGAGAACGCCATATGGAAAGCAGTCTGAAATGGCAAGAACAGTCCAGGAACAGGCAAAGCACGGTCTCGCGAACAGAAACCAGGAGGAAATGAGGTTCGGCCTCCATTGCTCATGCAGCTCTACATAGTTTATTAGAATAGTCAACTGGACGCTGTCGTGAATTCTATTTCCTCTAGTCTACCCAATTCAACTTCGAAGAAACTCTTATATCAGAACCAATTGAAGGATTGATCACACTAGGTGTTCTGATTGATTCTTCTATCTTGGGATCCTTAGGTTACGAGATTTTCATTTTACCATTTTAATTGAGGCTAGCTAGATAAGTGGAATTTATTCTAAAGATATTAAATAAATAGAAATTTATAATATGATATTTGGATTTTTTTATAACTTTTTTTCCAAGTGTTCTTTAAATCAACGATATTAGATACGTTATCAAATTCAGACTTGATGACTTTATCTATTTATGTAAATCAAAAAGTCTTTGAAGTCAAACTTGATGACTTTATCTATTTATGTAAAGCAAAAAGTCTTTGATGATAACCAAGCTATGTGGCATGTGCATTATCACCGTGGTGAAACCTAGAGTTTATTGCAACAGATAAAACTTTATCTGCATGGTTTCCACAAGTGCTACATAATAAAATAATGTATCATCTTAAATATTATCTTTAAGCGGGTGTCTTAAACTATTGTCTTAAATTATTGTCTTAAACTATTGTCTTAAATTTAAGACAATAATTTAAGACACTCGCTTAAAGACAATATTTAAGACAATACACATTTTTTCTTTTGTAATAGTTATAGAATACAAATATTTATGAGAGGGCATGGTGTAATCGAACCACCAATCTTCTGCATTATATAATGCAGATGCTCTACCATTGAGCTAGCAGCCTGCAACTTCATATACAAGAATAATATTTGTATTTTTTAGAGTTTGGAATTGTTAATGTTCATAAAGGCCTAGAAGTTAAAGGATAACGTCACTACTCAAATAGAATAGATGGGTGTTTCCATTAGTTTGGTGAGACTAAATCGTTTGAAGCAAAGTTGGTAGTTCAGGTTTCAACCAAAATGGCCATCTTCCACGAATATGTAAACTCTTTTAAGATTGATGTTCATGGAGATATGCTAGCACTCCTCGCCAATGTTGGGAGGAATTGTCTATATAATTGTAGCCATGTTCATTGATTTGTACGCCTTGATGAACATTTATGTACACTACAATGTTATATAACATGCATTTTCAAATAAAAAGAACGACGAGTTCAACAACAAAATAGAATAGCATGAACACCATAGAATGTTTATACCTAGAACACACATGCATCAACATCATTAGATTCTTCCAATACGAAGGGAAAAAATGTATTATAATATTTGTGAATACAAATAAAAGCATACTTCACGAGTTAAAAATTAAAAAGTCCAAACTAAGTGGTCATTTATATCTCGTAAAGTAGTAGAAAAGCTCTAACTTTATTATTTTTTGTAGCTTCTCCACATGGCTTAGCAACACCATAAGAAATATAAATTGCAAATCTTCTCTTTATATTTACCTTGAAAGACATCAAGAAAATGCCAACGTAATAAGTTCACAATCATAATGCATCTAGATTGAAATCAGAATGTAGAGCAAAATGATTCAATAACATCATAATCTGAGATAAGGAATCATATGATGTTTACTTGATCCAGACAGT
Organism: Pseudotsuga menziesii; assembly: GCA_001517045.1. Classification (NCBI taxonomy): domain Eukaryota; kingdom Viridiplantae; phylum Streptophyta; class Pinopsida; order Pinales; family Pinaceae; genus Pseudotsuga; species Pseudotsuga menziesii. The sequence continues at coordinate 136,291 of LPNX010474004.1, forward strand.
GAAAGATAAACTTCATCGATCGATATTCAGTTAACTAATACATATTGAATGTAACCAATAGATTCAAACGTTGACAAACAAGGAAATAAGTGCTCAAATTTGTGGAATAAAAACAAGGGAACCAGCTTATTCTGATAAGATATATGTATGGTCCCAAATTGCAAATAAAATGTGATTCCCCATGATTGTCGTAATAAATTATGTTGTTGAATGGTTAAAACCAGAACAGAGAAGTGAAACAGCTGTGATCATTAAATATTTATAATGGTCAACTAATTCAATAAACGTGAAAGTTGTATTAATGCAATCTACAACATAGAAGCAATCAATGTTCAAGGCTATTTACCAGCATAGGTGTTATATAAGAAAAAAGATCATCGAAGAATGGAAAAAATGAGTCCTTAATGCCTTTATTAGTGTTCCTATGCATTCACCAACCGACATTAAGAATAGTTTTTCATCCAACCGTATAAGAAAAAGTATGAGCCAAAAATCAACTATCTAATTGGTAAATTTGATCCATTCAATTATATCATTGCTATAATAATGCATTGTTGCACGCACGGGAAAGATAAATTACAAATTCCTTTACTAACGAAAATCTTGCTAATACTTCCTGTAGGTAGAAAGCACTTAATTTGGTTAAAAACCATGGGTGTTAGAGCTCACTTAAGCATGAATGTTTTTAGAAAGGGATAATCTCTAGGGTTCACTTTGAAAACTGAATCCGCTCACTGAAGAAGTCTAGTCTCCATTAAGTTGCATTGAAGAGCAACCGAATTTATTTCCTTACTCATCCCTTTAATTGTCTCTTTCTCCTCAAGTTGTAGATATGTATCTTGGTATCTTAGTTAAGCATATACACCTAAAATCTGCTTTCAATTTTTTCCCTAAACTTTAAGCCATTTGGCTATGCTTGTTGGGTCCACATTGTTCTAACTTCTCAATATTTAATATTTTCAACATAGCTATTTTTAATAGTTCTTGGAACACCAAATGTCACTTAACATAATCCTAAAACCTTTTTAATACCTTTATTTATTACATTTTTAATACTTTTTAATACATGTCCTTCTCTTCGGATTCTAGTATACTTTAGTAATGTATTGGAACAATTTCTCTTACATGAATATGGATAAAAGATTGAAATGGAATCTTGGTCAATTTATCATTTTCCAAGGGTTTAATTCTATATCTTATTCACCATTTTTCATAAAAATTGGTGTAGTCAAATAATGATGCACCCTTTTCCTCTACATTTTATAAAACATGTAGTTAATTATCATGAAAATAGCTCGTTTTAAAAGATGAAAATACCAAAAATACCTCGTTTTAAAAGATGAAAATACCCCCTTTCTATTAAAGATTACATGCAAGTATTCCCTTTTAGTTTTTAATAAAATATATTTCCTTTGTCCTTATTAAGCCATTAGCCTTTTTTTTTAACAATCAATTTTTAAGGTCTTATCTCCTTTACCAAAATGATCATATTTCAAGAATAAAATAAAATAAAATTCTCTTTTACATTTACTTACACCTCTCCCTAAGTCCATTTTTTAAACCTTTATCATTCCCTTTTGTTTTCCTTCCCATTAGTAAAGCATTAAATAACGTAATCTCCTCCTTTAAAGTCCATTACTTTAAAACCTCCATTAATTAGCAAGTTCGAAGGTGCTATAATATGCAGCAAGAATTAATTATCAAAACTCCTTGAGGTATGGGCCATGTAATAAAATATCTGAACGCTGTAAATAATTGGCAATAGTATATGGTTGGGTGAATCTTAAGAGGTTATGATTTAAAAATAACATACACTTCGGATGAAAAAAACATAATAATTCACAGAGTTCAACAAAGTGTTGATTTGTAGTGGTATTGTTGTCCTTCAATATATGAAACGTCGATATATAACAGATTACAATACATAGATATCCAGGATTGGAGAATTCATTAAACGTCTCGGGATTAGGTTCACATGCATGCCTTAAAGCATGAAGACTTTGGTTGTTATAGATTCAAAGATAGATTTTTGTTTTGACTACACAAAGAAAGATGAAGTTAGCAGAGAAAAACAGGAGAAGGTGTTGAAGACTAAATGATGGAGGTTTTGTTGTAAATTCTATTGCTGATGTTGATCTGAATCTGTAGACTGCAAATTGAGAAAGCTCAATAGAAGATAATTTGTGAGTTTTTACTTTTGGATATTAGGAGAAAAGCTTATTGTTGGACTGGTACATGCATGCATGTTTAGTAATTGTAGTTTCGACTGTTTAATTGAGTGTTATATATATGTTTGGGAAAGTTTGACATGGATTTTTGCTGTGAGCACTGCTGCCTGCCAATTTCGATGGATAATGAAGTCTCTAGCTATGATAGATTGCAATTGCAATTTCTGGTAAGTCACATTTGCATGAATTTTACCAGGATCTAAATGCACATTAAATGACAATTGGTACCCAGAATTGTTGACAACAATTGACCATTACCATTATTACAGGATCCTTTATTACATTTGAGAGTTACCAATATCATAGGAATTTCACAAAGTTGCCAATGCTATAAATTAACACAATGATAGCATTTGACCGTTGATACATATGCTGTAGCATTTGATAAATATGAGGTAGCATTTGACCGTTGATAAATCGTGGTCGACACACAATGGAAAATCCAAGAGTTCAATTATAAAAAAAAATGGTTAGGGTTTTGTTGAGATGAAAACTTCGAATGTTGGAATGCACACAGAGACCTACTGCATGAATGTTGAGAATACAAAGCTTGATCATGCTAATGACTCATTGTTTTAATATTTATTTTACAATGGGTGAAAATTACAGAGTGGATTTTGTGTCTCAAGCACTTGCCACATAGCTGAATAAGTGTACAATCTGCTACTGATACACAGTGATAACGTGAGTAAACATCATCACTTAACTATACAATCCGCCAGTAATACACAATGAAAACTTGACTACACATGATAATTTAACTATACATTAGAGTTAATTAATATATACTTTGATAGACAGATTATGACTGTAATATGACTTTTAGGTGTGATAATACTTGGGCAGAGACTAGCCACTTTGTGGCTTATCTTCCTTGTTTATTTTGGACATCAGACCATTTTATGAGGACTTGTTTGTTGGGTTTCAACTTTCAACTAATGTACTGAAATGCTATTATTAGTGCCTATGTGAGTGTAAATGGTTGGCATGCCTTTAAATTGTTGGTATATCAACTCCCTCCTTTAAATTATTGGTATATCAACTCCCTCAATGCCAATGGGAATGGTTTGGTAAATTTATTTCGATGGCTTTATAGATGACGAATTTTCCAGCTTCTACTTTTGCCTATATCTTTGCATCAAAGCTAATTTGAGCAATGGCCTTATTGAAGAAATCGTATTAAACTTTAATGGTTGCATCTAGCTTTTCACTACTTCAAGCCTGGTCAATGAGCTGCTTAGTGTCTAAAGGTTAAAGCTTACTCCCAAAGTGCTTTAGAATCAAAGAAGTGTATGAATCAGAAACCCACTTGATGAAATAATTCCAATACTGATCACCATTGGATGGAATCAACTGCAAATATAAAGCCTAAGCTGCTTGGCTATGTGGATTATCTAATTAACCCTAAAATTAATCTGTTAACTATATTTAATGAAAAACTAATACAAGTCATCTGAGGGTGTATTTAATGACTTAGTTATGTGAGCTTGGCCAAGGTAACAATAAACGTATATGTTAACTGTATTTAATGAAAAACTAATTAACCCCATCAAAAAAAATTAACTGAGCAATGGTGAAATTCTTTCTTTACCTGTTTCACATCCTCCTCATAATCATCAATGTTAAAATTTATATCAACATCTACACCTCTAAATTTGATGGCTGCCCTGTCATATGCCCTACAACAAATGGAAGAATATTATTGATACACATCAATCCTATATCATACAATTTGCAGTGGAAAGTGTAAAAGTAGGCTTTTACTGAAAATATTTTAAAAACACAAAGCACAATCATATAAAGATCCTACCTTGCGGCTGCATGGTGTCAAATCCACCTGCAATTCAATTAAGAAAATGCAAATTTTTTATGAAGCTTTAACATGAAACTTAGCATTCACAAATGTTTCGAGGAAATCTTCGACAATTTATTTATTTTATCTTTGTGTAAGATCTAGATCTACTGCGAGAGAGAACCCTCTGAATGATATTGAAGCTAGTGCTGCTGTTGAGATAGGAATCGGTCCAATCCGTTTCTAAAGAGGGCAAAGGAGGAGAAGATTGCCAAGCTTAAAGTGCCTTCTGAATCTGATTAATGGTCGGCTGACGATTCAAATCCTCATCAACACAGGTCCTCGCCATCGCAGCCATGGAAAAATCCATATCCGACGGATACGCATTCTTCAAAGCCAGATCCAGGAAACCTGGATTCAAACCCTCGACCAAAGCCCCAATTGTATTCCACCACATAACTTCCTTGTGCACATCTCCATGCAAGGGGAAAGCCGTAGGTTTTGCAGAGAGAAGCTCCAGCATTACAACCTCGAATGAGAAAACGTCAAGATTCAGAGTTACGAGGCCATGGGCAGCATACTCGAGTGCCATGTATCCCTTCGTGCCCAAAACATGTCTCGTAACCGTAAACACTTCGGGATTTCCATCGAGCAAAACATTGCTGCTTTTGATATCTTTGTGGACATAGGGCGAACGACATAATTGTGAAAATAACCGAGCCCATTTGCCAAATCCAAGGAAATTTCTAGTCTCTACTTCCAGCGGAGAACAGGCATTAGAGAGAATTTGAGGTAAAAAATGGGTCTCCTAAGAGATGTACTACAAAAATATAAGATATATTAAAATATTGTGAGTTAGGGGTTTTATGGGGTAGGTATATATGACAACTCACCTCCTACACTACTTTTTATGCACAATATAAATAACCATGGTTAGTTACTTTTATAAATTGACTGTAAATAAAATTAATAAAATAACTCTACAATGATGTGACTAAAGTTCATTGTAAATTCCCAAAAATTTATTGTCCTTTAGCATTTATTTGTCTTGAAGTTGTAAATGAAATTAAACAACAAAAATATGTTTAAGAGTTATTTTTTAATTTATGTTGACTTTTTATATTTAATACATTCCTCATCAATTTAACTTTAATGTGATTTAATTGAGATTTATTTACATGTAAAATTTTAACAATATTATTATAATATTTCTTACATTATTAGAATAAATTAATATTAAAATTATAATTTTTTTTGATATATTCATTTCATTGTAAATGAATGTTATAGTTAAATCTTTTATAGAAAATAATATAAGGCTTAATTTATTCTTAAATAAATTATTAAAAAAATATTTTTATATTATGAAAATATGTCATATTAGTAGTATATAAGATTTTAGTGTATATTGTTTTTTAGCAATAACAAAGTTATGTATATTGATTTTTAGCAATAAAAAAATTACAAGTAAATAATATATTCTATTAACTGATTAAGTCAACATTAGTGTATAAATTCTTTTAATTTATTAGTTGATTTTAATGTATATTAACTTTTAGCAATAAAAAAGTTGTGAATAAATAATATATCATATTAATTTAATAAGTGAATGGCACTGCATAAATTCTTTTAATTTATTAGTTGAAGCATAAATTATTCTAATATTTTTTTATAGACGAAAATAAATTATTAAAAAAGTATTTATACATTTTGAAAATATTTTTATAATATAAATATTTATAAGAGAAAATCATTTCCACTCTTTGCAACTAAAAAAATTATAAATACAAAATATACATGTAAAAAATCAAAGTTACTAATTTGTTAAAAAAATAAGTCATAATATAGTTTTACACATTATGTTATAATTTCAAATTAAATATAAATAGCTTAATTAATTTTATTAATTTTTTAATCATTAAAATTTTAAAATATTATTATTATTAAAACTAACATAATAACATTTATTATAATTGTTATCATAATGACATTATTATTAATTAATATTTAACAAGTTATAACAACATAATTTGCATATTATTCTATAACATTAACTATTAAAAAATTATAATAATTTTTTTGTCAAAAAAAATCATAATAAAGTTATAATGGTATAAACATTTATCATATCGACATGTTGTTTTATACATTCAAACATGATATAAATGAATGCTTATGATTATATATATATATATATAACTCATCCATATTTAACATACATCTTCCATATTAATATTATTCATGAATTTAATTTATATGCATAACTAACATATTTTTTTCATATAAATATTATCCATGAATTTAATTTATTTTAAAAGTACAAGATTATATATATATTAATTTGACATTATGATATTAAATAAAATTGAGTGAATATATAATTTAAAATTAAAAAACATGGAAATGACAATATATTATTTTATAAAAAAATGTGAAAAGACATTTCTATGAATTATGAATACTTTACTTGAAAATGACAATAATATTATTTTATTAGAAAGTGAATTGTGAGTAATTTAATTGAAAATAACAATAATATTATTTTAAGAGAAAGTAAGAATGACTTTTATGGTGAGTACTTTACTTTATGACTTAAAAGTATTTTTATGAAAAAGTGAATTGTGAGTACTTTACTTGAAAATAACAATAATATTATTTTATGAGAAAGTATGAAATGACTATTATTGTGAGTATTTTACTTTATGACTTAAAAATACTTGTACCACTACCTTGGTTAACTATAGGTTTTCATCCACCATAGAAAATGTGACAAATAAGCATTCTTAACTCATGTAATGCCACCTCAACCATGGGGGATGATGTCATCTACTAGAATGTAATTGGTTGATTTTTATAGTACATTTTGGTCCTTTTGAGGCCCATTTTTTACCTCAAATTCTCTCTAATGCAAATTTCCGTCCAGGTAGTCGGCGAGAGAGCCATTGTCGGCATCCTTGAAAATGAGATATGAATGCTATCATTACGCCCAACAGTTGCACCTGAACACACAACCGCAGCAAAAAGGAGGATATGTCTGAACACAACCGCAGTGAAAGGAGGATACATGAATGTGAACGTGGCAGTTAGGTTAAGATGTACGTGTCAAAATTTTATTGGATTGATAGACGACCATGCTACAGTGTTTCAAAACACAACTTCTATGAGAAAAACGCCTTACGGCATAATTAGTTGACACTACCCCTTGTCTTATGTCCCTTGCCCTCATGGGACTATATTGTGAATGTGCAGGTGTATTAAACCCCTTGTCTTATGTCCCCTCACGGGACTATATTATGAACGCGTAGGTGGATTACACTGCACGTAAGAAAAAGATAGGTAGTACAATTTTCAATGGAATAAGATAATAAGATACTAACTAAAATCCTATCGAGGATAAACATGTGGCATATGAATGTGAGGCAAGTGGACATGGCTTTACAGTAGTAAGACTCTGGTGTATTATAATATTTTTATAAGATCCAATCATCTCAACAACTTCCATAGAAAACACGTATGATAGGAGATGGAGTGAAAAATAAGAATGGAAAAGAATTTTAGAAGTGTCAAAGCTGAAAAATGGTCCAAGCCTTCTACAGTCAAGAAACCTCAATAAAATAGATGTATATTCTGCCATCTATGAGACTTGCTTTCCCTGGAATAGCAGAGATGAGAGAACAAAATAATTTTCCACACAAGCACTGAAACTAATGCATGAAAGACCCAAGGAACCTCAATAAAATAGATGTATGTTCTGCCATCTATGAGACTTTCTTTCCCTGAAATAGCAGAGATGAGAGAACAAAAGAATTTTCCACACAAGCACCAAAACTAATGCATGAAAGACCCAAGGGTAGGGCTCTCTATGCATGAAAGATGGAAGGGGAGGGAACTCTATTCAATTAAAAGATAGATGAAGAAACTTCCCAATATATCAATCATAACTCGTGTAAGCCAATATCTAAGTAAGGTGCACTAGTTAGGCTAAAAATACAAGTCACAAACTATTGAAAGATGTGTCATGAAGGTATCTAAAGAACATGGTGTATATTGCATGAGAAATAGATAAGATATACTAAAGTAGAATCAAGATGAATAACCCTACTTGGACCCCAATAAATTTAAGTGGTGTGCCCCATCTTTGTAATCAATAGAATTTTGGGTTTGCAAGCCAAAGATACTACATATGAGCGACCTTGTTCATTCAAGAAAAGTTCAGTTAAAATTCCCAAAATATACTTCCTACATGACACCTCTCTTGCATGGATGAGAGTTCACCTGGTGGTTTAGCAAGTTGACCACGCTTTGGAAGAAGTATTTATCTCATAATGGAGGAATAGGGGATTGATCATTGGGACATCGTTTATCATGTGCAACGCTTATCAAGTTGAAGGTACCATGGAAATTTAGACTTACAACAAAGTCTACGTCTAGAAAATTAGATCATTTGTTATTTGAAACCTGTGTGCATAGAAACAAGGTACAATTTATGATGAAGTAATTTTTAATGGAATTGATCATTGCATCAAAAGGAAGGAAGGAAACAAAAACAAAATCATAAAATGTTAGGGTAATTAGAAACAAAAACTTCTAAAACAGGGAATACTCTACAATATTATATGATCAATAGAGTGTTTCTTTCTCTTGCACCACTTAGAATTTTCTCTTAGTTGTATTCTCTAATTTCCCTAGTAGTAAGCATGCCCTAGACCTTTTTCTGTATCATTAGAACCTTAAAACCCCTATATATGCAAAAAACCCCAATATTGAGCTTCGACCTTCAAACCCTAAGCCCCTCTAGATGCAACACTAGCGGTGAAAACCCCAAGGAGAGAGAGAGAGAGAGAGAGAGAGAGAGAGAGAGAGAGAGAGAGAGAGAGTCAAGATTGAAAAGATGTGTTTAAGAATGAAATTGTGCATGAAAATCCATATGGATAAAGTACAAAAACCTTATGGGGATAATGTTAAATTATTGTGCCATTGATCTCCAAGCAATGAGTGCAATTGAATTGTTGTATTATTATGCAGTGAAATGGAATGAATAATACACAGTGAACAAGACAAATTTCACAGGAAACATATAATAATTGCTCAATATTATTACTGTATAAACTTCATTAATCCCAGTAGTATACACCAGTGTTACATAAAGGAGAACTCAAATCATGTGGATATGATTCAAATATACCAACTCAATCTGAATGCATGGATAACTAGAAGTTTCTAAATCACTCTTGGAGCTCATTAGTCTAACTCCAGTTGTCTAATTCAGTCTCTCAATCAATTATAATCAGTTAAACTAGTCTAACTGATGTGGTAGGTGAGAATAGGTGCATTCCCACATGCAACCATGCAAGACTAGCGCTAACTGATCTGAAGGACATCTAACTGAATGTAAATGAAGCATAACTTAGCTTAACTAGTTACCAACTACCAACAACTAAAGGAAGTTGGTGATGGCACTCCCAGTGGCTCCTAAATTGTAGGGATTGGTCTTAGAGGCACATAAACTGATGCATGAAGGTGCAGTTAGTTGCAGTTAACCTCTATATGTGTTCCCCACACTCTAGTGACTGGTACTAGTGGAACCAATAACCCAAGTGGACCCAATGGTGATAATGGATCCAATATTAATTAATGACTCCTAAGTTAGGAAAATATAATCTAATAGACAAGTATGGATAAGGGAGGATTGTAAATCCTAACACCCCCCCTTAATCCTAACTTGGATAACTGTGGGCCCTGGAAACAAGGCCAAAAGTCACCCAATTATAATCTAAAAGAATTAAAAAATGTTGCTTAATAAACCAAAGAAATAGGGGAAAACCTCATGGGAAATCCCCCCCCCCCCACCTCAAAATAAGCAGGAACGGGAAATACAAGCTATTCTTAGGAGAAAAAAACTTCATCTTTGGAAAATAACTTGGAAAAACTCTACTGCAATTTGTAGCTCTATGCAACAACATGGTTCTTCTATGCAGCAGCATCCTGAAGCTGTGCATGTGAACCTCTCAATTTCCTTCTGAACTAATGGATGTAGTATGTGTTTCTCCTTGTTGGAAGAGGAAAGGAATGACCAAATTTCTTCTTCTATGGACCAAGTGAGTGATCATTCGCTATCATCAGATAGCACTTTCCTGGAAACTTGTTGCACCACTTTGTAGGGAGTGAATCTATGAGAGTGAGAGCAACATCCTCATTCTGATACTAAGACCTTGCTCTCCTTATGTCTTCTGGATTCCCGACACCATCCCTAGCTGTAACAATGAGATTTTGGGCCCATTTAGGCTTAGGCCTTTGGTTTGGAATGGATGTTGGATCAGGATCTAGAATCTCATGAGGTTTAGCCCCAATACCAAGATCATACTGATCTTGTTCCTCCTCATTCGAATCTGAAACATGTGACAAATCATCATCATCAAAAGGTAGTGGAAGAGTGGTTACACATTCTTGTGCTTCAGATGGTGGTGGATTAAACAAATGATATTCTTCAAACTAAACACTCCGCTCAATGAAGCATTTCCTAGTTGCAGCCTCCATCAACTTGTATGATTTTGCATCCTCTGCATATCCCAATAGTATGCATTCGCTACTCTGGGCTTGGAAGTCCTTTCTCTTATCCATGGGTATTATGGCCCAAGATTTGGAGCCAAAAACTATCAAGTGAGAGACATTGGGATTATTCTCATGAAGTTCTTCGAGTGGAGTCACCCCAACCACTGATTTATGAGGCACTCTATTCTATATGTATGAAGCATAGTTTACAGCTTCTTCCCAAAGATAAGGAGGAATATTTTTGTCTTGGAGAAGACAAGTTGCCATCTCCTTCAATGATCTATTTTTCCTCTCAGCCACACCATTTTGTTGTGGTGTGTATGGAACTGAGTGTTCCATTCTAATCCCATCCAATTCACAATACTGCTAGAAGTATCTTTTAATGTATTTGCCTCTATTATCTTATCTTATAGACTTGATATTTTTCCTGAAACTATTCTCAATCATAGCTTAAAAACTTTAAAAAATCCAAATACTTCTGATTTATGTTTCATGAAATATATCTAGCAAAACCTAGAAAAATCATCAATAAAAGAAAGGAAATACCTGGAACCATTAATTGATGTTGTAGGCATTGGTCCTGACACATCACTGTGAATCAAATCAAGTATAGAGGCAACTCTATGTGCCTTCCCAACTTCATACCTCTTCTATGGATGCTTACCTACAAAGAAACCAGGACATACTCCATTGGAAATTTGGATGAGAGGAATCCTTCAACCATTTTATCATTGTGAAGTTGCTGGAGATATTTGAAATTGATATGCCCAAATATCTCATGCCATATCTTGCTAGTGTTGCTAGCATGAGTCAATAGAGCTGTAGGAGGTGAAACAGGAAAAAAATGTGAGAACTCATAAGCCTTAGTGGCATGATTGGAAATACCTTTCTTTATGAGCTTTCCAGTAGATTTTTTTGTGATTTCAATTGAGTCAAAGTCGAATGTAACTCTCTTGGGAGAGAATGTATGGGTCATGTAATAAACAGACAACAAAATAGCTGCAAGGGAGGGCACATAGAGAACATTTTTTACCTCACCATGCTGGATTTTAACTGAACCTCTTCCTGCTGCTGGAATTTTGGAGTCATCTCCCATGTGAATAATAGGTCCTTCTAATAGAGTGAGAGTGGAGAAGGATTCCTTGGAAGCAACCATGTGGTTGGATGTTCCAGAATCAATCATGTAAGATTTCGACTGAGTAAGTTCTGCCTTCAAGGCATGGCATCTCTCATGATCTTCTATCTGTGGAGGGAAGACAACTAGTCGACCTGCTTCTTCATGCACTGGCCTTCACAATGAAAACCCCTCATACAATAAGGACACTTAGTCTTTTCAAAAAATTCCTTCTTCTCGGAGCCTGAAGCTCCTTTGAAAGACTTTTGACTCTCTTTTGGCTTTGAATCAGATGCTTTAGGATCCTTCCCTTTGTGCTTCCATGTATCTTGTGCATTGCTTGAGTTCGACATTATAATATCTTGGATCTTGGAATTTTGGAGGATTCCCCTTTGGACCAACTTTTCCTACTCTTGTATTAAAGACTCAACAAAGCTATCAAGTGAAGGCATCTTCCAATTGGGGATGGAATCTCTTCTAGAATGGAAGCTAGAGACGAATATAGAATACTCAGAACAATTTTTTCTTAGCACTGAGATCACAAGATGCTCATCCTTCCTCTCTATTATGCATTGCTTACATTGTAGTGCTAGAGACTTGAATTTTGTGAAAAATTGTTGGATGGTCTTGAAATTGTTGGGCTGCAATGATATTAGCTCATTCTCCAAGATGTGTCCCCGAAGCTCATCTTTTTTTCCAAATAATAATTCGAGATTCTCCCAAGCTTCTTTGGGAGTCTTCAATCCCTCAAGATGAAAGAGGAGATACATGGACATGTGAGCACAAAGGAATCCAAAGGCTTCATCCAACTGGTTCAAGAACTTGTTTTTATTAGCATGATGATGAGGTTCTGTCTCTCGGCCCATATCATCATGTACAGGCCAAGCTTGTGCATGGAGACCTGCATATCTACCCTCCAATCAACATAGTTGAAGGGTGTTAGGATCCGGGGTAAGAAAGCTTGAGAATCCATTAATTCTCCTTCTGAACAATCGATTTCTTCAATTAAGCTACGTAGCATGTCACATCACCATCCCTCTACCAGAGAGAGGATGCAACATTACTGCTAACAAATACGGGAAATCTAAGCCCCATAACGTAATATAATATGCATTGAAGTTAAAAACATACAAAGACACATAAAACATGCAATATATAGCGAAAGTACTTACATTTTTATTCAAGCATTCAACATGTTCATCATATTTCATTAAAAAAATACAAATGCAGAGATTAACACAAGAGATACTTATATTATGAAGAATTTTATCCCACAATCAACTATGTCTCTACAACGTTCCACCCAACCATAGTCCAATGTTCTCATCAATCTCTCAGCACCACTGCCACCCTAGAGCTAGGCATGATTCCCACAAGGAATAATGGAACACTAGAAGGCTATTACAGCTGATTTTACCACACATGGTGGATCACACTTTTATGGCCTTCCCTGTCCCTCTGCAAACCCCTTAGACCCCATGGACCATTTTTGTACCTTTTATGTTTCCAAGATGATCCTTAAAAATATGCAATAATTGCCATACGCGACTTTTAATCCCTTTCTCGCATATATACGCGGATTTGACCCTTAAACCCGCGTACATTGGGATGTGTGCAAAAGGACAAATGATTTTGGATTTTTCCTTGATGTGGATCTGAGTCACTTGTCTCTTGGCCTTCCATATTCCTTGAGATCGCTCAGATTTGACCTTGCATTACCCCATTGAAGAGATATATAAGGAACCCTTTGGATACATTGAAGGGGGAGGAATTGAAGAGCAAGAAAACTATAGTACATTGTTGCTGTAGCTTATACTTGAGTATGTATCCCTTTGTCCCTTGGAGCACTTTGTGTTCTTCCCAAGCTTGCCTTTTGCTTGTGAGCTTTCTATCGAGAGATGGAGGATTGAAGTGGTGGAGGCCCAAGTGGGGGACTTAGTTTCTCCAATTCGTAGACGTGCCGACAGAGGTTGTCACTATTGTAATCTCTGTTTTATATCAATAGAAATATCTTTTCATGTCCAATAATGTGTATTTAAATGAGTATTTGATCCATGGATGATTTTAAATCCTTATATCTTATTGATTATATATGCTAGAGTAGGTCTAAAATAATTATATATAGCATGCTTGTCTTGTTTGTTGAATGTTGAAGAAGAAAATTGCTAATACAAGCGAGGTTGGAAAAGCTCAATGGAGATCTACATCAACCATCCGGAATAAGGTACGAAACGAGATCCTTTAGTGTTAGATGTTTGGTTTCTCTTGCATATAGGAAAGGATTTATTTCTAGAGTTAATCTGTCTGTTGTGGTACCCCAAGCCATAGGAATCTCTCTCAGTAATAGAATTGGCGACTCCGCTAGGGATGTTCCTTATTTTTCTTTGGGGTTTGGGGGTACAATGTGCTTGATATTCCTGACTTGCTCTTTGGTTCTCCTTGTTTCTGTGTTGCATTTTATATTATGTTCATCCATTAACACTCCTCTTTATTGGTTTGACCCTTGGCCTGCTTTTTACCACTATCTTCTCTGTATAGGCAGGTTTTTGGCTAAAAGTCATGTACATATGCGTTTTTTGGCCAAAAGTCACGTATACACGCGGGTTTTTGGCCAAAATCCGCGTATACATGCAGATTTTTGGCCAAAAGTCGCATATATACACAGTTGTTCTGTAAACAGTCGTGTACATCCTCCCTTTTGGTGAGTTTGATGTTGTAGGAAGTTGTTGGGTGGGTTGTGAGTGTGGTTGGGTCTTCCTTGAGTCTGATGTTATCTGTTGGATGCTTCTTTTGTGACCAGAGCCTGCTTTTTCATTGATTTTTCTTTGAAAGTAGTTTTAGTCATTTATCCTTTTTGGTTTTCCATTAGTGCATTAATCTTTTTTGTCTTGGTGTCTTGTTGGGCTTGTGTTTTATACTTGCTGCAGAGACTGAGAGTTTTAGATGAATTTTATTGCATTTTCATTCTTTTATATTGAAAAATACAAGGTAGTTTCATTTTTTGCATATGGATTTGAGGAGGTACTTGCATTGGATTACTTGGATGAGAGTTTTATTTAGGCTTTCATATAGGAAGGATTTCACTGACATTCGGAAATGAATATATATTTATGCATCTCATGTAGTGGCATACCCTATTTTTCATTTGACAAAGATTGCACTTAGCATTGTTTATTATGGTGTGCATATTTACTTAATTGTTGAGTCATAACTTCATTAGTTGCACAATCATTTCCCTTTGATTAATTACAGCCAATTAAAATAAACGCATAATAAAATCAATTACACTCTTTTCTTTTATAGGGTGCACCAACAAGACTAGGTTTTAGGGACTTGGAATAGTTCATTGTGAGTAAATTCTCTAGGACCACTAAACGAAAAATGTATGTGTCTGTCTAGGTGAGAGTGTGAAATTCCTTGATATAATTAGTGTTTCTCAGTATCCTCCTCTTATAAGGGAGTTAAGCACAAGGTAGTGTGAGCGGTTATGATCGGGATGACCCCTGGTTGTAACTGAGTAGCACCGGAGATATTTCCAGGATTGTATTCGTATATGGGGGCTCTTTCGAAAATTTCAAGCTTTGCTACCCTGCCCATATGGTAGATCCCGCCTGCGATTGTCCACCTGAGCATTGGTTATATTGGGGTGACCTTAGTTGCCTTACCTAGGTTATCACAGGGGGTACTTGCAGAGGTTATTCTGTAGGTGTCCCGACCAAGTAGAGGTCGGACAGCACAGTTGCTTTATGCATTGAAGCTGAGGGCCACTATAATTGGTTATCTTATAACTAGATCTTGTTCTTAGTTTATCTATTCTTTTTGTCCTAATGTTCAATCGTTGGTTTAAAATGATTTTACATTTTATGTGTATTTTAAGAATTTTTGACAATCATTGATTTTTGTTGGATTTAATGATTTTAATTATTTCATTATTTTAGTTTTAAGGTTTGTATTTTGGGCTTATTAGTTAATATGTACATCTTTAAGCTTTTAAAAAATTATAATAAAATTTTATTCCAAGTTTTGATTTATAATCTAACTCTGATTTTTGAGTCCTTTGTCAAATATTTTCATGAGGAGATTCCTCTAGCAGCTCTGCTTTTCCTGTTTTTGTCATTGTAATTGGGAGCATATTAAAAGGACATGGAAATGAATTCAGGAAACCAAAAAGAGGTTTTTGTCCACAAAAGAATCATTCACAAAAACCTCTCTCAGTTTTGCAACGTCTATTATCGTTTGAGAGATTGGAATTCATCCTTGTGTCCTATTTTCAGGGTTTGAATTATTTAATAATTTCTTGTTTTAGTCACAAATTTGCAGTGCGTATTCCGATCAATTGAAGGAGGAATTTGAAAAAAAAATAGAGGTTTTTTTTCATAACATACTCATTTAAAAATACATCCCTCATTTTTTGCACAGGTGTCCCGGATCGAGAGATATGAAGGAGTCATTGAGACCCAAATTTTCAAAAATTCGCCAAATTTCCCCAAATCCGATTTGCTATTTTTGGGTTAATTGTCTTTAAATATTTTGAGTTATCATGTAACTAATTGATGTAAATGTTTCAAATTTCGACCTAGAAGGTAATTATGGAACTACTTTACTTTTGTAATGATAAAAGAAATACAAACATATAGTTTTGAGGGGGGATTTTTCACTCAAGGAGAGGCTTTTAGAGCTTTGATTTCTCAAGCTAGCACTTATAACTCTTATGTAAGTGGATGACTATTATTGATTATATATAACATTATAAACCCTTTTACCTGTCATGCTTTCTCATTTCTGATCTGTTTGATTGCTTAGTCTACAATTTCATTTCCTATTTAAAGGTTTATTCATGTAAATGTATGTAGCCTGTGGGTGGAATTAGTATTTCATGTGTAATGTTTATGGCTTATTGGGATGTGTTTGATCCATAGTTTATCTAACATGCATGATTCAGTTCTATATTATCTTGTGGATGTTTATTTCCTCCTTGTTGATGAAGTTTTTTAAACCAAAACCCTAAAAACCTATTTTACTTAATTTTATTTTATGAGATTGTGTTGGCTTGTTCTTTAGTAGTTTGAGAACAATTTCTGGCACTAACAAGTTACATAAATCCGCTTGTAGTGTATGGTAGTTTCGAGCCTCTCCTAGGCGAGACATACCTGCTGCATTCGAGAGCTCACATATCCTCCCATTGGTTTGCTTGTATTTTGGCTGTAGATTTTCTTAGGAGTGTGCTATTTGTGCGCTAGTTGGCCTTTGGGATCGTGGTTACCTGAGTATATTTATGCTCTCTTGAGTTCGGGTCCTTTTATTTTCGGCATGCCTAGTATCTTATCACCCGTCCTTAGTCCTAGTATGGACCCTGGTGTTAGACTTGGGGGCATCACAGCCCCTTACTGTGCTCATAGATTTGGGAGTGGTCACATTCTACCCTCTACTCCATTTGTGGAGGATGTTGATTCCATTCTCTCGTTCTTTACACCAGTGGTCACCCTCATGGGGGTGGTAGTGGATGCGTGAACGTTGGGTCTACACTTTATATTCCTTTTTATGGCCCATCGTCCACCGCACTATTTCCTTTGAATTTATTTATCATGATCATTCCTCCCTATTCCCTATAGTTTGGATCCTTTATTGACTATTTTGGGTTGTTTTGGACTAATATGGTTGTCATGTAGGGTCCTATTTTTGTACACTCTCTTTGAGGTTTCGACCCGTTCGTTCCTATCTCAGGTATTATGTCTGAACTAGCATATAGATTAGGATATCCCATCCACTTGCACTTATGCATTTCCTTATGACCATTCCATCTTAACCTTAGGTACGAACCCATTCCATGGTATCACGAAACCTTCATGCTGCTATTATAAGTGATATTATGTGAATGGTAGAGCTTTCCTATACATGGGTGTCCTAGTTAGCTCCCTTTTGCATTTGGTACCCATGCTGTGAGTTCTCTCTTAGGTCCGGGAGTCCCTTTTAGTCCCGCCATGTCCTTGAGAAAGAGCTTCATACTCCTCTTGAACTTTATGCTGGTCGTTTCCCTAGGACTCCCTTGTATATGTCAAGTTGTAATTGCATTATCATGAGTTTTGCTTGCCTTATGGAGCGTTATGCCGGCTTCCCTGACTTTGATTATCAGCTATATATCCCAAGCTTGTCTCATGTCTAGCCACGCAGAGCCATTATATATATCCTTTACGTCTTGATTCATCATTTTTACCGGGAGGGGACTTTCCCTCAAGTGTTGTTATCATACACATGTATCCTTGCATTGAGCATAGGTATGTTCCACTACTTGGAACTAGTTTGTTTTCCCATTGACACTTGTCTCCTCCTATTCTATAACTATAAAGAACTTTTATTCTTTTTCAAGCTTTTCAAAATATTTGAAAAAGTCCAAAAAAATAAAAAAACCAAAAAGTCGGACAACAAAAGATGTTATCTTTGGTAGCATTTGAGTTGTGTCTCCTTCAAACAGAGCACTGTATATCACATCTATTGGTTGGGTAGTAGTTTGACTTTAGGAGCTGTACTCATTTCTCTGATTTTATCTCCACCGACTAGTTAAGCTTCCAGTCCCTATGGAGCCTCTGTCGATGCTTCCTGTGTTGCAGAGATGTCCTAGTTTTGTATATCGAGTTTTTGCTGCCTACATTTAGTCACCATTCGCCTTTATGATCTTGTTCGAAGGAAGTTGAAACCTGAGTCGGCCATTCTTCAGTTATCTTGACTTTGCATGTCGGCCATTCCCAGTATAGTTACTGGTTTGTGCACATTATGATCGAGTCCTTATACATTATACATCTTTGTTGAGTACCTCGTGTTGGATGATGGGGGATTCCTTAATGCCCTCCTTCTAGCGAATTTCATCCCATCGACTTCAGATCATTTATTCTGGGATAGGAATCTAGAGTCTTTTTTTGAGTGCCTTAAGACTTGTAGTCATTAGTGGTAGGTTCTCTCACCATCGACAGTTTTTTGGGAATACATCAATGTCCCCTGATTGATGGATTCTCTCAAGTGTTCAACCACAACACATTTATTCACACTTGTTAGTTTTCACTCTAGTACCTTGATTCCCATTTTCATTATCGGTGGGTGATCTCGCGTCTGTTAATGGTATACATCAATGACCAGTAATCAGACGATGGACTACTATGTTCGACCTCGACACCTCTATTCACATAGTAGGACATGTACTCATAGCGGGTTGTGTAGAAGACCTTTTAGACTAGTGACATATTATATATGCTACCTCCTTGATCGTGCCAATGTTCATGAGATTTCAGCTCTTGTGACTTGATTCCAGTATATGTCAGATATTTCCAGCCATTATGGAGATCTTGATCCATTATATATCTTCAGCATACATGGAGATCATGATCCTATGTATATCTTCATCATGGAGATTCTGAGCTATATATATTGTACGTGGTGATGACCACACATGTCATATTTTGTATCATGCCTATTCATGGCCATTATACTCTTATGTATCCGGGACTGCTACATCTACTTGCAGTTATGTTCTAAGTTTGATCATTGTATTGTACTGATTGGATGGCTGGTTCTTCCATTGGATTCTTCATCACTCCACTTCTGGGATGGACTTATAATTTTTTCTGACCATCGTATGACCCCTCTGACCTCACACATTAGGGGGCATCTGTTACAGTTGATTTTACCACACATGGTGGATCACACTTTTATGGCCTTCCTTGTCCCTCTGGAGACTCCTTAAACCCCATGGACCATTTTTGTACCTTTGATGTTTCTAAGATAATCCCAAAAAAATGCAATAATTGCCATACGCGACTTTTAATCCCTTTCTCATGTATATACGCAGATTTGACCCTTAAACCCGTGTACATCGGGATGTGTACAAAAGGCCAAATGATTTTGGAGTTTTCCTTGATGTGGATCTGAGTCACTTGTCTCTTGACCTTCCGTATGCCTTGAGATTGCTTGGATTCGACCTTCCATTACCCCATTGAAGAGCTATATAAGGAACCCTTTGGATGCATTGAAGGGGGAGGAATTGAAGAGCAAGAAAACTATAGTCCATTGTTTCCAGAGCTTATACTTGAGTCTACAACCCTTTGTCCCTTGGAGCACTTTGTGTTCTTCCCAACCTTTCCTTTTTCTTGTGAGCTTGCTATCGAGAGATGGAGGATTGAAGTGGTGGAGACCCAAGTGGGGGACTCTGTTTCTTCGATTCGCAGACGTGTCAACAGAGGTTGTCACTATTGTAATCTCTGTTTTATATCAATAGAAATATCTTTTCCTGTCCAATAATGTGTATTTAAATGAGTATTTGATCCATGGATGATTTTAAATGCTTATATGTTATTGATTATATATGCTAGAGTAGGTATAACACAATTATATATAGCATGCTTGTCTTGTTTGCTGAATGTTGAGGAATCAAATTGCTAATACAAGCGAGATTGGAAAAGCTCAATGGGGATCTACATCAACTGTCCAGAATAAGGTACGAACTGAGATCCTTTAGTGTTAGATGTTTGGTTTCTCTTGCATATAGGAAAGAATTGATTTCTAGAGTCAATCTGTCTATTGTGGTACCCCAAGCCATAGGAATTTCTCTCCATAACAGAATTGACGACTCCGCTGGGGACGTTCCTTGTTTTTCTTTGGGGATTGGGGGTACAATGTGCTTGATATTCTTGACTCGCTCTTTGGTTCTCCTTGTTTTTGTGTTTCATTTTATAGTATGTTCATACATTGACACTCCCCTTTATTGGTTTGACCCTTGGCCTACTTTTTACCACTGTCTTCTCTATATACGCAGTTTTTTGGCTAAAAGTCATGTACATACATGAAATTTTGGCCAAAAGTCGCGTATAAACATAGGTTTTTGGCCAAAATCCACGTGTACATGTTGCTTTTTGGCCAAAAGTCGCGTATATACGCAGATGTTTTGTAAACAGTCGTGTACATTCTCCCTTTTGGTGAGTTTGATGTTGTGGAAAGTTGTTGGGTGGGTTTTGAGTGTGGTTGGGTCTTCCTTGAGTCTGATGTTGTCTGTTGGATGCTTCTTTTGTGGCTAGAGACCGCTTTTTCATTGATTTTTCTTTGAAAGTAGTTTTAGCCATTTATCCTTTTTGTTTTTCCATTAGTGCATTACTCTTTTTCATCTCAGTGTCTTGTTGGGCTTGTGTTTTATACTTGCTGCAGAGACTGAGAGTTTTAGATGACTTTTATTGCATTTTTCATTCTTTTATATTGAAAAATACAAGGTAGTTGCATTTTTTGCATATGGATTTAAGGAGGTACTTGCATTGGATTTCTTAGATGAGAGTTTTATTTAGGCTTTCATATAGGAAGGATTGCATTGGCATTCAGAAAGGAATATATATTTATGCATCTCATGTATTGGCATACCCTATTTTTCATTTGACAAAGATTGCACTTAGAATTGTTTGTTATGGTGTGCATATTTACTTCACTGCTCAGTAATAAATTCATTAGTTGCACAATCATTTCCCTTTGAGTAATTACAGCCAATTTCCCCTCCCCCTTCAACAGCACTGTCCTCAATGCTTTACAAAATTAAACAAAATGCTACACTGGTACCGCCCTTAGTGCTACACAGAATTGAACACAAATGGATGTTCCAATCACATGGCATCCTCCAGCTCCCACATAGCCTCTTCAGGACCTTAGTGCTCCCATTACACCTTTACTTGCCCTATGGCTCGGTTCCGGAGCATTGTAACCTTCCTATCGACGATGTGCATTGGCTTGATTTGGAACTCTCCCTCAGGTTCCACCTAATTCACATCCCAATTTATCACATGGTTAGGATCATGTACATATTTCTTAAGTAAAGAAACATGAAATTAATAATGATCTCTAGTGCTAGTAGGAAATGCAACTCTGTATGTAATTGATCCTATTCTTTTGAGCACTTCAAATGACCCACAATATCTAGGTGACAGCTTGGCACAACTTCCAAGCTTCAAGGAACTCTTCCTTTCCATCGCTATGAGGTAAACATGATCCCCAACACTAAACTCTCTATGCACTCTGTGCTTATCAGCATATCTTTTCTATCTGTCCTGGGCTGTTTTCAGATTTTACCTGATATTTGCAACCTATTTCTCCATCTCCTTGAGCAATTCCGGCCTAAGCACAATCATGTTCACTAGACTAGCCCAAGTCACTGGTGTCCTACACCTCCTGCCATACAAAGCTTCATATGGACTCATCCCCAAGGATGAGTGTTGTCCATTGTTATATGCAAATTCTACCAAGTGTAAATAATCTTTCCACTTGGTTGGTTTGTCTATCACATACATGTGAAGCATGTCTTCAAACACTTGATTCACTCTCTTTGTCTGCCCATCATTCTGAGGATGGTAGGAAGTGCTGAAGCTTAGCTTTGTACCCAAATCTGCAAACAAACCCTTCCAAAAATTGGAAGTGAACTTGGCATCTCTGTCAGAGACTATTGCCTTAGGCAATCCATGCAATTTGAAAATCTCCTTCTTGAATATTTTTGCAATGTCATCAGTCTTATGTGTGGACTTAACCAGTATGAAATGTTATGGCTTTGTCAACTTGTCCACCACAACCATGATGGAATCATGTTGTATCCAATTCAATGGAAATACTGTAATAAAATCCATGGAAATAACTTCTCGTTTCCATTCTAGAACTGGAAAAGGTTGCAACAAACCTGTTGGGTGTTGATGCTCAACCTTCACCTGCTGACATTTCATGCACCTTAAAATATATTCAGCCATGTCCTTTTTCATTCTTGGCCAAAAATATTGCTTTTTGGCTGTAGCAATTGTTTTCTGATATCCCGGGTGACCATAATATGGAGCTTGATGGATCTCATCCATAAAAACTCTCCTCAAATATGCTACACTGGGAATATAGATTCTGCTCTTATAGGTAAGAATTCCATGTTATTCCAATTGATATCCCTCATACTTGTTTTCAAGGCTTTGTTGCTGCAACTTGTCTTTTACCTGCACATACATTTCATCATCATCAGTATGACTAACAATCTGTTGTCTCAAATCTGATTGGAAAATACTAGGAGATGCCACATGCATTTCCCGTACCTTCATGCTAAGTGCATCAACTACTTTATTCTCTTTTCCCTTTATATGTTTGATTTCAAAGTCAAAATTACATAAATACTCTAGCCATCTCGCTTGCCTAGCATTTAATGTGGGCTGATCAAATAAATACTTCAGACCACAATGGTCTGTCCTTAGCTCAAACCTTCTGCCCATCAAGTAATTTCTCCACATCTTGAGAGCATGTACTATAGTTGCAAGTTCTAGATCATGAGTGGCATAGTTCTTCTCATGCTTCTTCAGTTTGCTTGACTCATAACATATCGTGTTGTTGTCTTGCATAAGAAATCCTCCAAGCCCTTGACTGCATGCATCAGTACACACCACAAAATCTTTTTCTGGGTTTGCAATCTTCAAGACTGGTGCACTTGTGAGAATATTCTTCAACTACTGGAAGCTTTCTTCACACATCGGTGTCCATTCAAACTTTATTCCCTTCTCTTGCAAAGAAGTGACTGGATGTGCAACCTTAGAGAATCCTTGAATGACACTCTTGTAGTATCATTCAAGTCCCATAAAATATCTTACATCTGTTACATTTCTTGGAGTAGGCCAATTCATAATGGCCTCAATCTTCTCAGGTTCTACATATATGCCCTCATAAGAGATAATGTGACCCAAATAATGAGTCCTATATTTATAGAAGACACACTTGCTCAAATTTGCATACAGCTTATGATCCCTGAGCAATTGCAATGTCAATCTCAGATTTTGTTCATGCTCTTCCACATTCTTAGAATAAATAAGAATGTCATCAAGGAAAACAAGAATAAACTTGTCCAAATACCTGTTGAAGACACTATTCATAAGGCACATAAATGTAGCTGGTGCATTTGTGAGACCAAATGGTACCACTACAAACTCATAATGTACATACCTTATTCTGAAGGTTGTCTTATGAATGTCTTCATCCTTGATTCTTACTTGATGGTAACCAGACCTCAAGTCAGTCTTGGAAAATGCCTTTGTGCCTCTCATTTGATCAAAGAGCTCATCAATCCTAGGAAAATGGTATTTATTCTTCACAGTGACTTTGTTCAGTTGTCTGTAATCAATACAAAACCTGAGTGTACCATATTTCTTCTTCATAAATAGAACTGGTTCTCCCCAAGGAGACACACTTGCCCTGATATACTTCTTCTCCAACAACTCTTGCAGTTTCATCTTCATCTCTAGCATTTTCAGTGTACTCATTCTGTAGGGTGTCTTGGACATTGGTGCTACTCCTGGCACAAGTTCAATTGTGAAATCAATGTCTCTCTTTGGAGAAAGCCCTAGAATCCCATCATGAAACACATCCCTGAATTCCTGCAACACATGAAAGTACTCCAACCGAGGAGTTTTATTCTCTGTTGCCTCCAAAATATGAACTACATATAGTTGGCAACCTTTCCTACAGAACTTCTTCAATTGCATTGTTGAAATATGCCTCACAGAAATCACCTTTGGAATGCCTCTTACAACTCTTGGGTTCCCTTCTTCAGCCATGCATTCAAAATTCTTATTATAACAGTCAAGCTTTACCCTGTGAGCTTCTAACCAATCCATTCCAATGAGAACATCATAGGAACCAAGTGGTAGAACATTCAGATCTACACAAGTGACCAATCCATTCATATCCAATGGACATTTCTCTACCACTTCACTAACCTTTCTATTAGTTCCAGTGGCTAGATGAGCTAACCAAGATTTTATATGCTTTACTTTCTTAAAAGAAAAATCCCCACTACTCTAGGAGTAATGTAACTATGAGAGAACCAGGGTCAATCAAAATAGAAATAGATTTCTCAACAATCTTACCTGCAACTTCAACCACAATTGACTAGTGATCTGCCTGGTGGTCCTCCAGTGCTACATAAATCCTAGGGACAACCCTTGCTACTTGACGCACTATTTCTGCCTCTTGAATGTTGTAAGTTGGCCTTGCATTCTCATTCTCAAGTAGGAAATTCCAGCACATATAGGGTTCTCCACATTTCTAACATTGGAGTGGTTCTTTGATATTTTCTCCAACCACTCTGGCTAGCTACTTCTCAACTTGGGATGGTTGCTTCTGTTGATTCCTGAATTTAGAAGGCTTGAAACCTTTCTTCCTTTGGTTAGACTTCTCATTCTTTTTGTCCTTCCATGTCTTATGATAATCAGTTTTTCCTTTGCTTTGTTCATAGCAATACTTAGCTTTACTTATTTCTTCTTCCATAGTTCTAGGTTCATAAAACACTATCTTTGTAAGACTGAGGAAATCCACTCAGGAAACACTAGAGTTTCACTTTTTTATCTTTGATGTACCTGACATACCTCAACAACTCCAAGAACTTGTTTGCATACTCTTCCATGGTCTGTTCTCCCAATCCCAGCTCATGGAATTCTTTGATCTTATCATCATAGTACCTGTCAATGAGGTACTTCTTCTTGAAATACTCCTGGAACTATTTCCACACAATCTTCCTTTGATTACTCTTCTTTACTTGCCTGAAGTGCTCCCACCATATGGATTCTCTTCCACTCAAGTTGAAGATGGTTACCCTAGCCTTCATATTTCCAGAGTAGTCTTGGACTTGGAAATACTTTCTCATCCCAAGAAGCAAAGCTTCAGCTTCTTGACTGTTCTTTACCTCACCATTAAAGGTAGGCAGCCTTTCCTTCTTAAATTCATCACATGAACGGTTCTGGCAACGCCTCTTTTTCTTATTCTTGTGAGAAGAAGAAATTGAACCACCAGTGGATCCTTCAGAGTCAGATGACCCACTGGGAGATCTGTTTATTCTTCAAGCATTGCTTTTAGTTCCTTCTGGTGTTACTGTCTGGTCCCCAGATTTCATTCACCTCTGGATGTCTATCAAACTTTGCAACATGGATGCATTAAACTGATTATGCTCCTCCTGAGCCTTAACCAATCTTTCATTATCTTCCCTGTAACTTTTCATCTCCACCCTTAGGTTTCTCATGGTGGATACAAAATCTAGGGGAGTATCTTGAAATCTTCTCCCATTAGACTCTGTCTCATCATTTCCCACACAAATGTTTTCCCCCATAACATCTTCCTCATACTCATTGGGGTTATGTGCATCATCATACATGTCATAGGTTCTCATGGCTCAGCCAAACCCACTTTACCGAACTGCACTATCTGTAATGCTGCCTTTGAAGGTGACTATGATTCTACAAAATGTGTTAATAAACATAATTGTTAGCTGCATAACATTCACAAGAATTTATACATCATTTACTTGCATTTGGAAAATTCATATATTGACAACTTTGTCGAAACATAGATTTTTATGTTCACAAACAAGGACTGTCTCAAGGGGACGACAAGGGTCAAGGGGGTCAAGATTTTTTTTGTTGTTGTAAATCTTCCACTTTCGTGCAATCTGACGAATAACCACACTGTCATTTTTTCACTTTTCTAGGACCTACAGATCCCACTGAAAACATTTAAAAAATATTTGTTTCGACAAATTTTTCAATTTTCCTCCGGTCAGGTTTCCTTCCGACGTGCTTGCAAAATTTTCCAAATTTGTCCGACATGTATAGAAAAACTTCACCATTTTTATCCGATCAGTAAACTTTCCAAACCTATTGTCATTTCGGAAAAATTCCGAACTTTCTTCCGATCGACAAACTTGCCAAAACCGCCGCCGTTTCGAAAAAAAAATCTGAACTTTCTTCCGATCGACAAAAACTCGCCTAGAATTCCGTCGTTTTGGAAAACTTTTGAATTTCCACCCAACACGTTTCGGTGGAAACTTCCAAACTTTTTCGATGTGCATCAACGAAACTCAGCCAGCATATCGGCAAAATTCACCAAATTCTGTCGATTCCAACACTTCAAAAAATTTTGGAAAAAATTTATTTCTCTTCTCATTGGTGAAAAACTCAACTTTTACCCGACATGTATCGACTCAAATATCTATTTCACACCGACATGCATCAGCTCAAATTCGGCAAACTCAGCTGAAATGTGTCGACCCAAATATTTGTTTCACGCAGACATGGATCGGCTCAACTTCGTTAAACTCACTCGACATGTGTCGGCTCAATTTCGGCTAACTGAGCCGATAGGAAAATTTCCATACTTCAAAAATTTTCAAAAAAAATTCTATTTTCTCTTTGCCATCGGCGAAACTCAGCCGACATATCGACTAAGACTCAACAAGTTTTCCGATGTGTATCGACAAAACTTATCGAACCCAGCCTACGTATTGGGAAACTTCACTTATTTATGTCGATTCTCAATACTTAGATGTAACACCCTGGTTTTGACCCCATGGTATTGAATTACATATAATGTAAATAACATTAATAAATCATGGTGTGGAGCTCAAGGCAAAGGCCCCACCACGGATTTAGTATTTTATGTTTCGGCAATTAAAATTGATGCCGATGGTTTATTTGCCAACCAGGCACAATATGTTTGAGACATCAGGTAAAATGAAAATTAATAAAAATACCACAACTAGCTATGCGCCGCATCATTAAAGAGATGGGGGCATGATTTCACAGGGAATAAGGAGGGGGGAATAATCAAACCCTTGGGCCAATGGGGGGGAATACAAATGTCAAGGGAAAACCCATCAAGCTGTTAACTACCCTTTTTATCTTTTGTGCCTAGTCATTAGAAGTGATTGGGGAAGTTATTTCCTTGGGATGGGAAAATTATGGAGGTCAAATTCGAATTTGGGAAGTCACCCATTTTTGGAAAGTGTGTTTTTTACTTGTGGGGCAAATAAAAGTTTGGGAAGGCATGCCCAAGCCATA
Organism: Pseudotsuga menziesii; assembly: GCA_001517045.1. Classification (NCBI taxonomy): domain Eukaryota; kingdom Viridiplantae; phylum Streptophyta; class Pinopsida; order Pinales; family Pinaceae; genus Pseudotsuga; species Pseudotsuga menziesii. The sequence goes on from LPNX010474004.1 coordinate 163,843, forward strand.
ATGCACCCATGCCTTTCATTTCCTCACCCATTCTCATTCAGGGGAGGCTCTCTCACGAAGGGGAAGCTTGTTGGGATCTCTCTCCCTGACAATTTGTTGTTTTTCTTCATTTTCCCCATGCCCGGAATTCATTTTCTGGTGTTTGTAACATCCCCAAAAATTTCACAAAATTTTAAAAATTTTCTGTGTGATATCTAAATCTAAGTCATAGCCTATCAATGTTAGTTTAACAACTATCCTTAGTTAAAATTTCAAGATATGACAATAGTTAACATCCTTGACTAACAGAAGCTAGAGACTACAAAAAAATTAATTACTAACTTAAAACATATTTGCTACTAACCGCATTCATTCTAAAGTTGATTTCTCTTAGTATTGAAAATAAAGAGTTAGAGACTTAATGAAGTCAGATCATCGGTTTGTTCTCGAGTAAATGCATGATTCTGATACTTGTTTTTCTTGTCTTAATTAAGGGGCTTTGAGGTTGGCCCGAGGCTTACTTAGCTTTCATAAGCTAACGCAGATTCGAATACTTGTACAGGTCTTTTACAGGTAACAAAATACTTCCTGGTTAAGGTGTAGGATAATTAAGGCTTAGAAGACTAAAGAGTAAGTTAAGAAGGTTAATCTTAGACTCTTTTATTTATAGTAGACACTATACCCCAATAAAACAATTTGTTCTTTATATGAAGGTTCAAAGAGTAACATGCACTCTAATCCTAAACATATATTCATATGCATGTCCTAGTGATTTTAAACTTAGCTAGCTTATTAACAAGGTATAGTTATATGCCCTAAAATCTAGCTCCAAATTTTAAACCAAAGTAATATTATTACTTGGTATATGTTTGGGTTAACAAATTAAAAAGGGGTATGTAAACCACTAAAACCTTAGCTGATAAAGAATCCCAACCAAAAACTACTATAGGAAAAAATCCAATGAAAGTTTGATATCGATTCATAACTTGTAAATAGATTTGTATATTAGTTTAAAACCCTTTTAATGTATGACTAAATGTTTATCATACTATAAATAATTATTCAATGGATGTTTTGCAGTAAAGACCAAACATTTAGACTATAATGAAAAGATATAGTGAAATTTTCAGTTTTCCTCCGATCAAGTTTCTTTCGGACGTGTTGGAAAAATTTGCCAAATTTTTCCGACACGTATCGACAAACTTCGCCATTTTCATCCAGTCGAAAAACTTGCCAAACCTGCCACCATTTCGAAAAAAAATATGAACTTTCTTCCGATCGGCAGAACCTCGCCTAGCCTTCCGTCATTTCGAAAAACTTTTGACTTTCCACCCGACGCGTTTCTGTGGAAACTTCCAAATTTTTTCGATGTGCGTCGATGAAATTCAGTCGACGTATTGACAAAATTCACCAAATTCTACCGATTCCAACACTTAGAAATTTTTTCAGAAAAAAATTTGCTTTCACTTCTCGTCAGCAAAAAAATCAACTTCTACCCGACATGTATCAACTCAAATATCTGTTTGACGCCGACATGCATTGGCTCAACTTCGACAAACTCAACCGACATGTGTCGACCCAAATCTTTGTTTCACGCCAACATGCATTGCCTCAACTTCGGCAAACTCAGCTGGCATTTGTCGGCTCAACTTCGACTAACTGATCCGATAGGCAAATTTCCATACTTAGAAAATTTTCAAATTTTTTTATGTCTTCTCTCTGTTGTCAGCTGATTTTGGCCAAGACTCAACAAGTTTTACGATGTGTATCGACAAAACTTACCAAACCCAGCCTACCGATCGAGAAACTTCATTGATTTCTGTTGATTCTCAATACTTAGATGTAACACCCCGGTTTTGACACCATGATATTGAATTTCATATGATGTAAATAACGTTAATAAATCGTGGTGTGGAGCTCAAGGCAAAGGCCCCACCATGGATTTAGTATTTTATGTTTCAGCAATTAAAATCGATGCCAATGTTTTATGTGCTAGCCAGGCACAAAATGTTTGAGACATTAGGTAAAATGCAAATTAATAAATATACCACTACTATCTATGCACCGCAACATTAAAGATATGGGGGCATGATTTCACAGGGAATAAGGAGGGCTAAATAATCAAACCCTTGGGCCAATGGGGGGAAATCCCATCAAGTTGTCAACTACCTTTTTTGTCTTTTGTGCCTAGTCATTAGAAGTGGTTGGGGAAGTTATTTCCTTGGGATGGGAAAGGTATGGAGGTCAAATTCAAATTTGGGAAGTCACCCATTTTTGGAAAGAGTGTTTTTTACTTGTGGGGCAAGTAAAAGTTTGGGAAGGCATGCCCAAGCCATAATGCACCCATGCCTTTCATTTTATCAACCATTCTCATTCATGGGAAACTCTCTCATGCAGAGGAAGATTGCTGAGCTCTCTCTCCCTCATAATGATTTGTTGTTTTTCTTCATTTTCCCCATGCCCATAATTTGTCTTCTAGTGACGTTGCTGGGACAATGGGAAGAAATGGGCCACGATTTTGGGGTTCGAGGAGGTTGTTTTTCCCCTATGAGCAAGCTGAGATATTTCCTCATGTTTTATGCAATTTCTCCATTATTCCCCATGGCTGGGAAGTTGTTTTTATGCTGCTAAGTACATTGGCAGCAGGGATTCATGTTTTTGGTGTTTTGGGGGCCAACTTTGTCTCCCTCACACAGCTGGGGATTTTTGGGTGTTTTCCTCTCACATGTTATGTTGTTTTCTCATTGTTCCATACCAAGGAAGTTGTTGGTATGTTTATCAGTGGTTAGGGAGCCATGATTTCCCGAATTGTGGGTAAATGGAGGTCGTATTTGCTCCTATTATGCCCATAAATGTTTTATGTGTTCTTAATTACAACTCAGAGGTTTATGGGGGTCAAGTTTCTCCTATGTTGCCCAACATCAATTCCTGGAATTGGATTGGCTCATGCAGGGTTGTTTTCCCCTTGGCCATTTTGTTTGGTTTCCCATGAAATTTTTGTAAATACCCAGTTGTTAAACTGTTATATGTGCTTGACTAGTAGGGTTGGCTTGGTTGGATAAGTCCAAGGAACCCTCTGTTAGTTGGATGATTGTGTGTTTGATGTATGGTTTGGCTTGGGTAAGTAAGTCCAAGGACCTCTCCATGTTATTGGCTGGTTTCCTTAACAGTCTATGAAACCCAATGGTGTGTTGGCTTGACTGTGGATGTATGGTTTGGGCTATGTGTGAGCCTATTATTCCCCTAGTGCCTTGTGGAATCATTCCTAGCTCGAGGATGGTAGTGATGCTGAGAGATTGATGAGCACACTGGCCTATGGTTGGGTGGAACCTTGTAGTGACGTAGCTAGTTGTGGGCCAACTTCTTTTCAAGATAAGAATTCTTGTGCTTAATCTCTGCAAACTTTTGTTTATGAATTAATATGAACATTTTGAATGATTGAGTGAATGCATTGTTTATGTTGTGTATTAATGCATAGGCATATATTCTTATATTCAAAACATGGAATGCTTGTATGGATGATTTGCTTCCACTGTATAATTGCAATTGTTGTGCATCTATGTATGTTTTTAATCCAATGCATTTTTATGTTTATGTTAATGGGGCCAGATCGCCCATTTGAAAGCAGCAGCCTAGTCACGTCCTCTCCATTGTCGGTATGAGGGGTGGGGACGTGACATTAGAAAATTTTGAAAATCTTTCTTTCTTCCTTTCTTCATTGGCTCCATTTAGACTTTCTCACCGACACAGTCGCTACAAGCCCCGTCAGCTCCATTCAGCTAACTCAGCTGACATGTGTCGGCTGACCTCGACTAACTGAGCCAACAGGCAATTTTCCCAACACTTAGAGAATTTTTTGAAAAATTCTCCTGTCTGCTGCTTTCCTCTACTGACCAGGGTGTAATCCAACCTCTGTCAACTTCTCTTCATGGCCCACTGAGGCCCAAAGCTGCAACATGAGCTCTAATACTACACTATCACATCCCCACCCCTCTACTAGAGAGAGGACACGACATTACTGCTAACAAATCTGGGAAATCTAAGCCCCATAACGTAATATAAGATGCATTGAAGTTAAAAACATACACAAACGTATAAAACATGTAATATACAATGGAAGTAATTACATTTTTATTCAAGCATTCAACATGTTCATCATATTTTATTAAGCAAATACAAATGTAGAGATTAACACAAGAGATACTTATCTTATGAAGAATCTTATCCCGCAACCAGCTATGTCACTGCAACATTCCACTCAACCATAGGCCAGTGTGCTCATCAATCTCTCAGCACCACTGCCACCCTCGAGCTGGGCATGATTCCCACAAGGAATAAGGGAACACTAGAAGGATCACACATAAGCAAATATATATCAAAATTCAGCCAAGCAAAAACTACATTTGGCTTTATGAGGCTAACAACGACGTGGGAAGCTTGAAATGCTAACCTAGTGAGCTCAACCACAGAGCTATGGACACCTGCACCAGATCAGGCTTATCTACTAAAACATCTACACACCCAACACAAGGAATCATCCCCTTCTCTGCTACACAGTCCCTTAGGCTATGCCTTCCATCCCAGTGCTATTCAGGTTGTGCAAAGAAGAAAACCAACCCCTCTAGATCTGTCTGTGAGGTTCCTTCCTACACTAGGTTTATCAAGCTAGTTCAAACCCAATTCCACTCCAAAACAGTTGAGACAAAAACAAAAGATGCATACACAACAAAATACAAGTTCTGGGATTGATAAAAAATGTTATGGGAGCCAAAAATGGAAATGGCAATTGGGGAAAAATGACCCAGCATGAGCAATTTGTTTCAGAAACATTCTATGGCTTTACATGGGAAAAAACGGCTCCCTCAGTCCCTAAATTCGTGGATCTATCCCCCATTGGATGTGAAACACTGAAAACAAAAAATTCCCAACCGTGGGAATGTGGAAACAACATAAAAACGCCCAGGAGAGATCCCATCCACCGTACATTAACAAAACCACTTCCTAGCCATGGGAAACATGAAGAACACTGCAAAAACATGAATGGAGAATGCAAAGGAGATCCAAAAACGTGAGGAAGAGAAAAACAAGGATGCATGGTAGAATGGGCATACGTTTTTGGGTTTTTACTTGCCAAGGAAGTAAAAACACGTTTTTCCAAAATGGGTGCTCTTCCCAATTCGAAGTTTTCCCATACTCTTCCCATTCCCATGCAATAACTACCTGAAACAATTTTTGGCAGAAATAAATGATTGGGGAAAAAGACAAGAAAAGGGTAGTTGACAGTTTTAATGGGTTCTCCCTTTGACATTTGGATTTTCCACATTTGCTCAAAGGTTTGAATATCCCCCCCCCCCCTTATCCTTAGGAAATCATGCCCACGTCTCTTTAATGTTGCATTAACATAGCTAGTTGTGGGTATTTTAATTAAATTGCATATTTACATGATGCCCAAAATTATAATGTGCATGGCTAGCATGAAATACCATCGACAACGATTTTTAATCGCCGAAACATAAAACTCTAAATTGATCATGGGGCTTTTGCCTTTAGCTCCACACCATGATTAAATATAATATTTACATCATATACATTTTTAATGCAAACAGGGTAAAAAACGGGGTGTTACATAGCACCTGTAAGAAATCACTGCAAAATCAAAAACAATTCGCACTATGTTAGAATCAAGCATTCCATCTCGATATGTACACTTTCTCAAGGTTCGTCACGACCACAGAGACTTCTTTGAACGAATCCAGATTTAGCAATGCACACTTTGCAGGACTTATGTGGAAACCCAACTGCTTCTGGTGTACAATGGAGAATGGGTAGACTTGTTGCTTTTCTGAGTAGGCTTTGATACCATGTTAAATTATTGTGCCATTGATCTTCAAGCAATGAGTGCAATTGAATTGTTGTATTATTATGCAGTGTAATGGAATGAATAAAACACACTGAACAAGACAAATTTCATAGGAAACAGATAGGAATTGCTCAATATAATTACAGTATAAAATTCATTAGACCCAGTAGTATACAACAATGTTACATAAAGGAGAATTTGAATCATGTGGATATGATTCGAATCTACCAACTCAATCTGACTGCATGGCTAACTAGAAGTTTCTAAAGCACCATCGAAGCTCACTTGTCTAACTCCAGTTGTCTAATTCACTCTCTCAAATAGTTATAATCAATTAAACTAGCCTAACCGATTTGGTAGGTGAGAAGTAGGTGATAATAGGCACCTTCCCACATGCATCCATGCAATACTAGAACTAACTGAACTAGAGAACATCTATCTGAATGTAACTGAAGCATAATTTAGCTTAACTAGTTACCAACTACCAACAATTGAAGGAGACTGGTGGTGGCACTCACAGTGGATCCTAAATTGCAGGAAGGTGTAGTCAGTTGCAATTAACCTCTATATGTGTTTCCCACACTCTAGTGACTCATACTAGTGGCACCAATAGCCCAAGTGGACCCAATGGTGCTAGCAGACCCAATATTAATTAATGACTCCTAAGTTAGGAAAATATAATCTAATAGACAAGTATGGACAAGGGAGGATTATAAATACTAACAAATAAACATTCATACCTATTGACCAGTGGATCTGCTCATAGCTAGTCCAGGTTGCCACAATTATGGACAAAATATCTCATTTTGCATTTCAAAAGGAATAGCTCAAGAAATCCCCTCTCCTTAGGATGCAAAACAACAAGAAAAATCAAATGAAGAGAAGACAAAGAACTATGTTTTTGTTTAGAGGAATAGGTCACAAAAGAGTTAGACCACTTTTCGTTTATCTTCTTTTATATCAAATATGAAATGATCGATAAGTTATACAAAACCTTGAAACCCTCTAAAAAAATCTACTAAATCGCTATTTATTTGGATATCATTATTTATTTCGGGTTCTCATTTTATAATAATGTTAATGTATAGAGTTTAATTTTTTTGCTTTTATTTATATTGTTGCAAGAAAAACACAAAATAATTACTTATTTTGATTTAAATTTTTAATATTTAAAATTTAAAATTTCAATAAAAGTAATGTTTTAAAATAAAAGTTGAAAATAAACACTTCATTAGATCTTATAATTAATATAGTGGATGGTTAAATACCTTAAATAAAGTTTTTAAGGAATATAGTGAATGATTATATGTTATATTATTTTATCGTAAACCCAATTTGTCCATTTATTAAACCAAATTTTACTTATTTATACATTCCGAAGGTGGTATATTAATTCTGGTTTCAATGATAAATTTTAAAGGGAGGTTTGGATTCACTAGTTGCAAAATATAATCATAAATTTCAAAGAGAGGGTTTGGATTCACTAGTTCGAGAATATTCTTAGTTATATGTTTGAAATCTAAGGTTTGATATCAATTTTACTCTTCTCTTACTAGCACTCATTAGAAAATGTGATTAGAAAATTAGAATTGTTAAGATCGGTGTTTGGTAGATTGATACTTGGTAGGCATCAATTAACGTATATCAACTACATTATAATGGGGTCGTAATAGTTATACTTATAATCAATAGAAAAACTATTGGTGGGTGAAATACTTTGACTTATAACAGTTATTAGTAGATCTATGTTTAGTAGGCGTTGATCGATGTATATTAACCACATTATAATGTGGTTGTGCTATTTTTAATTATAATAACTAGACAAAATATTGGTGGGTGCAATACTTCAGCTTATAACTAGACCTTATCTGGTTCACAGTTTGATTTAATAAATCACAAAATAAAGTTTACGATTTAATAAATTTAAACATTGTAGATGGATTCACTAAATCTATCTGCAATGTTAAAATTTACTATAAAATTTCATTGTCAAAAAAACAATTTTCCATTTCCATATTGATCTTCTAATTGTTATCTAGTTGTAATTTTACTAAATTAGTCAATGTTTTAGTCATTTTTATTTTTGTGACTTAGTATTTAGTTGTATTTTTTATGCGATCACTAAATGAGCCATTTAATTTAGTCCTTTTTAGTTGTGTTGCTCAAATTTAGTCATATTTAGCTTAAAAACACTATTGTGACTAAATTTTTCTGTTGCATGTGCAATGCCCTCCGTCACTTATTGCATCAGTACTAGGGGGTATTCTAGGTTATATTATAGGCATGGGACATAGTGGTGATGGACACACTAGTGTGCTCTATCCCTACACAATAGTATTAGACTATTTAGGGTTATAATAATAATAATATTTAATGGCATGATATTCATAAGAATTATATATATACAAATTAAGCATAATTAATCATGATTAGGTTAACATGGGGGTTAAAAGGGAAATAATAAAAATTTATATTCATGACCTATTTATCTATTTAGTAGAATTTGCATGAGAAATATTGGATGTGTGGACACATGTCCACCATTGGGGAGTTGGGAAAAAGGTTATATATGAGGAAGGAGAAGGAAAAGGGAGCTTCTTACTTCCTGGTTTCTTTGGGGGGTTTAGAGGAGAGTTTAGAGGAAATGGAGGAGAGGGATTATGGAGTCTATGTGTGTTCTATTGATGTGGATATTTTTGGTAGGCTTGGTATTGCCAAGTGAGGGCTTGGGGGCTCTCAGACTATGCCTAAGAGGCTGGTTGGGAGGAGAATGATTTCCCACATATAGTTTATGAAGGATCAATTGTTGATGGACATCATGATGGATATAATTGTACATCTGTAAGTTAATTCTTTGGTTCAAGTATGTATTTTGTTTTCTTGTCCCTTTGTTTTTGTTCGTTTGCATGAGAGTATTTGTGTTTTATCTTAGAATAAATTGGGTATTTGGTAATGCAACTCTTTCTAGTTTATTATCTTTACCATTTTCCTTATCTTGGGCTCTACATTATGGTATCATAGTTGGGTTTGGACACTTTGGCCAATAGGGACATTATCTATGTAAACTATGTCATGTGAAAAAATAACAACAATAATAAATTCTATTGAGATAGTGTAGAGTTTTGTGATATTGTAGGAGACTATAAAAAAAATCAATTCCTTTGAATTCAATGAGCCAATTTTGGGTCAAATCTTAAACTATAGATGCAAAGTACCGAGTTTCTAAACGTGCCAAGGTGCCAAAGAGATTCATTTTGGACTATTTTATGCTTGTTAATGTCTATATTTTTAGGAATTTTTGGAACAATCAATGCCTAAATTGAGAAATTTCTCTCTTCCATAGCTGCTGGAAATTGAACCCTTTTATTGCAAATTTATGACGTGGACCTATGAGTTTTGTATCTCAGTAGAAATAAAGGCCTCATTTAATCCTACACACTACAATTTATCATGACTAATAGCTACGATGTTGCTACAATTTGAAAGGCCCTCCTTCACCCCTCGTTCCATTTATTGTTGTGAGTTAGTTGTATTTTTTTCTGTTAATTAATCGAGCAATACAACTTATATACTTGTTTTTTCCATTCTTGAAGCAACTCTAACTATACCCAGAGCACTAATCACAACAAAATGATATTTAAAGAGGTACACCATTTTGTAACAATGGCTATATATAGAGAGAGATAAATCAAAAGTAAAATACCACATACATACCTATACCACAAAGTGGAAGCTATAAAGTAAACTAGAGAGTTACTTAAATAGTTGCACATGAATTATACAACAACATTTGAGTTTAATAGTAAACAATACAAAGAAAGTAGATAATCACAAATATTATCACTTATCAATATGTGTACGAGATTTAAATATACAAGACAAATAATGTAAAAGCATAAGCCTTTGCTAATACCTACCGAAAAATAAACTCTTAGTGAGATCTCCATATTAAAGTATTATTTCTATTTTATATGAGAGTAGCACAATATAGTGTGAATCTATATGGAATAACTAAAGAGGAAGATAAACAATTTGCAATTAAATTTTGTAAACTACATGCTAGGGTTTCTATTCAAATGCTAAGAAGATCCTTAGCATACAAGACAAAGCCATCCGATAAGCATACAAAACCAAGCCATCTAATCATATATATTTTGTATAAATATAATGCTAAAAAAAGGCACCACCAAGGACTTTAAATGATGAGTCTATGGAATCTCACATCTCCTAGACAAAATAATAGTAGTGGGAGTAAAAGAAATGATGAAACCCCTTTAATATTTCAAAAAACAAAATCATACATACATACATGAGTAATAGACAATGGTGAAAATACACATAGAAACTATATTTTAAATATTTAAAGTTATATTAGGTACATCTCCAACCAAATTGGTTGTCAAGACTCCACGATAGGCAACCATGAGCGTGGTCTATGGGAATTAATGGGTACCAATGTCTAGAATGTCCTGGTGCAATGATTTCCAATACTCTCCAGAACAAGGTTCCCTTCCGATGAAATAAATCTCTGTTACCCAGCCCGCCTTTTAGCATAAAGGAAAGAAGATGTGGTGCTTTAATTTCATTAAACTTTGATGTTTTTTGTATTTTTATAATTCAACAATTTTTCAAAATCTATCCTTTGAAGGATACGATAGCTTTTAGTAATCTTGTTAGGATCTTCAGGAAATTTCTGTTAAGCATAATTGTTTTAGTCTTTCTTTATTTTCAGTTCTCTTTGAAACTCTGGTTACCTGTTTTGTAATGAATGGTTGTGCACAACAATTTTTTTTCTTAATTTCAATATCGGTTTCTATTAAGAAAGAGGAAGAAGATTAGTTATACACATAATTTTTTTGTCTATAAGTTTCAACAATTAATAGCTTTGAAACAAATATTATATAAATGAAGCATGGATGCAAACCCAACAATTAGAATCTTGAGTCAAAATTATACACATAAAATTTGTCAAAATATATTTAGCATTATCAAAATAATAGACCTCTAAGAATTTTATTTATAATTTAAGCATTAGGAATTCAATCGTGTGGTTGAATTCCATTACACCACTAAGTGAGTCATGTCTCAAATTTTTGGGGAAGATCTCTTCCAATTCCCAAAATTGTCAGATCAGAGTAGAAACTTTAAAAGGATTTGACAATTTAATAGCTGATGTTATTCTGAAGCAATTGAGAACTCTCACGTCTCGGATACGCACTGATGTACTAAACCTTTGACTTTATCGTTGGCTCTAGTAGCTTTATCCATTTTTCTAAATTAATGATTTTTATATGTCTAACACTCCCACCATGATAGCTCATGAATCTCATTGCTTTTCTTTGAAAAGCGTTACATGTTTTCCATGTTTACACATCCCTATATAATTAAATAATTTAACTAATGCCCTTGAATAGTAAAAAAGTAGAATCCCATGTAAACACAAGTGAAAAATCATGCTGACAACCTTGCTTTGATACCAGAATGTAGATTCGAAGGTAAGGAAAATGGTAAAGATAATAAAATATAAGGAGTCACATTACCAGATACCCAATTTATTCCAAGATAAAATATGAATACTCTCAAGCAAACCAACAAAAATAAAGGGATAGGAAAGAAAAATGCATACCTGAACTGAAGAATTAACGTATAGACGTACAATTTTATCCATTAGGATGTCCATCAACAACCACTCATTCATAAACTCTATGTGGGAAATTTCTCTCCTCCTAACCAACCTCTCAGTCATAGATTAAAAGCCCCCAAGCCCTCACCCGACAATACCAAGCCAACCAACAAAATCCACATCAACATAACACACATAGAATCCACACTCCCTCTCCTGGATATACTCTAAACTCTCCTCTAAACCCCCCAAAGAAACTAGAAAGGAAGAAGCTCCCTTTCCCTTATATAATGTTATTCTTTCTATGATGATAGTAGGGTGTTTTTAGGAAGTCTCACATCCTCTTGACAATCCTTCAATGTTTAATGTACACGTAACATTATATGCCACTCCCTTCCTGCTAACATGACATGAGGGTCATAACTATTTTGACACAAGAACCAAAGTAGGTTAGTTTTTTTCGACTATTAAGTAAATTGACTTGATACATGTATATAGAGCTACTATACTGCATTGCTACGACTAATAGAGCAACAGCTTAGGAGGAACCAACTACCATCAATGAAAGGAGGAACCAATCCTTCAACCATCCAAACCTTCTGCATCATTCAATGAGAAATAGAAGTAGCAATCACTAATTCAATAGACTAATTTAATAATAATTATTAACCAGATGAAATAGATTGCTAGAAAGATCCCAGATCCTTCCTTCCTTATTGATGAATATATAGACTGATTGAGTAATTCTGTCAATTTAAAATAGGCATTGGACTAGCTAATCTACCAGAAAGATTAGACGAAGAGAAGCCACTGATCAGACTGCTCTTTCGGTTAGTTCTACTACCTACTGTATGCACATAAGGAGACTGAACACGGCAATAAAGTGATCAGTAATGATTATAATGGAGTTTATCATGTCATTGGTATAATATTTGCAACCATAGTCATTCAAGTGAAATAGGACCCTACCCTTCAAATTTGACCCTTGTCAATATGGTGCTTTTATGAACAATTTAATTTATCGATTAAAGGTGGCATGATCTATATTTATATGAGAATGAAATGGAAGAGAAAATATATTCACATACACAACTATATGGAAATAAACACAGTGATACAATAAACTCAAATTCTATTAAATGGATGAAACATAAAAAACTGTAAAACAAAAGCAACTAGAATGGTGGTAGTTGTATCTCTGAGAAGAGATGTGGTGGCTACTCCCACTTGTGAAAAGTTGAATATAAAAGGAGTTTGAAGGTATTTTTATCATAAAGTCTTGGAGATGAAGAAAATCCTAAACCTAACCCTAGGAGATGAATCATCATAAAGTTTGTGGCCCCAAGTTGGTTAGTTGAACAATCAACTTCTTAGGGTCATAAATTTTGCCTACGATCTCCATTTGGGGCATTCAATATCCCATTGGAAACGTCTATCCAAGATTTACAACTTTTGGCTAGGGCCAAATGCATGCCACAAGAATCCATTTGTCCCTCAATCACCAAAAAATGTTGTTTAGGGCCTCAAAATGGCCTCAGAATTTTAGGACACAAAACATTATAGAACATTACAAGAAAATTGTCAACATGATAAACTGTTTTGATCCAGTGGAATAGGTGGGTGGCCACATATACCCATATGAATAAATCCTCCCCCCTTTAGAAGCAATGGTCTCCATTGCATTGAGTGCCCCCATCAAATCTGGAAACTTCTGCTGAACATGACTCCTGGTGAGCCACTTGCCTTGGTGGAGGAGCTTCCCTGCTTTAACAACTCGATGTAGTTGGATCCTCTACTTATGGGTGACCTTAACCTGTGTGTCCATGATCTAATCAATGGTTTCTTATTCCATGTAGTTGGGACTAAGCTCTGTAGGTGTCAATTTTTCTTCCACCTTTGAGGTGTCCAACAGTGGTGCAAATTATGGTCGAAGGAGCTCCACATTGAATACTGGGTGCAGGCCAAGGAATGGAGGAATGCTTAATTCAACCGCATTGTCACAAACTATATTGGTGATGGTGTATGGCAAATATCGAAGAGGATGAATCTTGCGATGGGTTCCGGTGAGCCTCTCTTTCTACAAATGCAACCAAACCTTATCCCCGACCTAAAACTTGTGTGGAATTTGATGTTGGTCATGTCGCTGCTTGTATTTAGTATTGGCCTTTTCCAAAATGTCATGGACATGTTGGTGGATGTTCTGGATTCATTCAAAAAATATGGTGGCCTGATCAACCTCATCCTTAGCATAGGAATATTCCTCCTGTGTAGATGCAAGGGGCAGAGCTACATCAATTGGGTCCAGTGGTTGGAAACCCAAACATGCCTAAGAAGGGTTGTGACCGGTAGAGCTATGAAGAGATCAGTTATAGCTATGTTGAACATAAGGAAGGCTCACATCCCATGCATGGGGATGTTTAGATTGTACATTCTCAAAATATGCGCAATCATCCGGTTGACTTCCTCTATTTTTCCATTAGGTTGGGGCTGGAAGGCAGTCGATTTGGTGAGCTTGGTATACATCAATGACCATAAAATATACCAGAAAGTGCTCAGGAACCTACTATCCCGATATGAAATGATAGTCTATGGCATCCCAAAATGAACCCAAACATGCTCGAAGAATAGCTTAGTAGTCACTTTGGCACAGATGCTCTTCTTGCAATCTATCAGAATGGACATCTTAAAGAAGCGATCCATGACCACAAACACATAGTCATTACCATTCTTTGTTGAAGGTAGTCTCAACATGTAATCCATGGAGATGGATTCCCATGGCCTATTTGGAGTGGGAAGGGGGGTGTACAACCCTTACTTTTTAATCACTGGTTTTGCGATGGCACAAGAAGTGTAGTATTTGATATACCAATCAATGTCTTGTTGGATTTTGGGGCAATAAAAATAATTCTATAAGACTTCCACTGTCTTCTCAATACCAAATTTCCCAGCCACCGGACCGTAATTTGCTTCCCAAATCATCTTCGCACTCTCACTTGAAGGAACACACAGATGGACCAGGTGGCAGGAAATCCTTCCTGAATATGAAAGTATGCCACAGGTGTACCTGCACATAAGGACTTATAGATAGGAGAAAAATCAAGATCATTTTCATATAGTTGAGGCTGCCTAGAGGTATCATGGCCACAAGAGTTGAGAACCGTGGTTAATGCTGCCACTGGAGCTCGAGTGAGGCAATCATCGACTTGAATCATGTTTCCCTTATTATTTTTAAAGTTTAGGTGTAATTGCTGCAAGTAAGTCGACCACTTCTGGTGGCGGTCATTCTGTAAATTTCCTTTGGTTTGCATGAACTGTAAGGGATTGTGATTAGTTTGGATGACTGTTTCTTTTCCAAGGATGTAATGCTTCCATTGGCGGTAGGATTGGACAATAGAGTACATTTCCTTGTCATAGGTGGGATACTTGTAGAATTTATCTGAAAGTGTCTCACTGTTATATTCCATTTGATGGCCATGCTGAGTGAGGACCGCACCAACAACGTAGTTTGAAGCATCTTTCTCAATCTCAAAGGGTTGTTGTAGATCCAGTAAGGTAAGAAAAAGTGCTAAACATAAGCTCTAATTCAACTCCTCAAATGTGTGTTGTTGTGGATTTTACCAAATGAACTTTGTCTTAGATCCTCCTTTGGTCACATGGCTAATGGACCAAGCAATATTAGAGAATCCCAACACAAACTTGTGATATAAGTTTCCAAAGCCTAGGAAGTTTCGAAGCTCTGTGAGAGTCGTCGATATATGCTAATCATGAATGGCTTGTATCTTGGCCAGATCTACATGAACACCATGTTCGTCCACATGGTATCCTAGATATTGAACCCTTTCCATGGCAAATGAGGACTTCTCTAGATTGGAATATAACTTGTGATGTCACAGGGTGTTAAGGACCTCATAGATATGCTGCATATGTTTTGCCCGTGTTCTACTGTAGATGAGGATATCATTTTGATATATGAACATAAAGGAGTTAGAGAATGGACATAGAATTTCATCCATCATCCTAATGAAGTCTGTTGGAGCATTAGTCAAGCCGAAAGGCATGATCAACCACTCAAAAATACCTTCCCGAGATTTGAAGGTGGTCTTCCAAACATCGGTTTGCTCAACTGGTACTTGATGATAACCGAACTTCAGTTCAACATTGTTGAAATAATTGTCCCCCTTGAGCTGATCGATGAGGTTGTCGATCCAAGGAATGGGATGTCGATTCAAAAATGTGATCTTGTTTATAGCTCGGTAGTCAATACAAAGTTTCCATGTCCCATCTTTATTTTGTACCAACACAATTGGGCTCCCACAAGGTGAGGATTTGGGTCGAATGTGCACCTTTTGGATTAAATATTAAATCTAGCATTTGATTTCTTCATTCTTCATGAGGGAACGTATGTATATAGGTCCATTAGGTAAAGGTTCCCTAGGGATAAAATCAATGCAATTCTTGAATTGACAATGTAGTGGAACCTCGACATGTGTGGTGAAGATGTATTTGTATGCTTCCATGATTGTGTCCACTTGTTTCTTCTCCATAGAGGGGTTATGTGTGGATTTGGTGGATGTTTTTTTTATATTTTGTTCCCCCTCGGAAAAAACCAGGAAGAGTATGAATTTGCCTATATGGGATATTACCTCCTTGCACTGCTTTATAGTGATGAGAGACACTACAGTAGAAGAAAGTGTCTTTGGTATACTGTAGAGTTTCTTTCCAAAAGTAATCATGAAACTAAGAGGTCTAGACTCATACACAACATGATGTTTTTGGATATATCATTGTCCTAATAGATCATCACAAAATTCAAGTGCGGAAACATCACACATTACCTCATTTTTTAAGGGCTTGATGTCATAGGAGAGTAGGCACTGTTGACTGACGCGTATGTCTCAACCAAGATGAGTTTCTTCTGACTAACATTGTCAACAACGAAATGTAGCAGAGTCCCTTGCACCCATAGTTTCAAATGGAAGAGGTGTTCAACTTCCTTTGGCTCCTATGAATCTTCTAGTTGAATCTTTGCGGTTGCAATGGTGGCGCTAGGTTCTGTGTCAATGTTCTGCTTACCCTTTTCTTTCTCAACATCAGTTTCTGATTCAGAGTCTTGATTCAGGGATTTTTTCTTTTCTAACAATGATTGTTTTGATTGACATTCATTGGTGTTGTTTGAGGGGATTTTGTGGAACTCGTACTACTTTTCGGTGTCCTTCTTTGATTTCCCATTACCCTTCTCTTCCTGCAACTTGGACTAGTTGTTGTTACTTTGGCCATCCTTGATATATCCTTTGGGTTGTGAATTAGGGCCAATTTTTCTCGGCTTCTATTTTTTATTTGCAAAACTAAAATCCCGCTTATTATTTTCTTAAATTTTTGCTCGATCTTGATGACATATTGGTAAGTTGTTCCTAGTGAGGATATGTCTAGGAAATCCATATTTGACTGAATGTACTTGTTTGGGACACTACAGTAGTTTAGAACCAAGTTCTTTTTGGATTCTCTAATACCCAAATTTGAGTGCAAGGTATGAAATATATTAGTATACTCTGACACTGTTTGGTGTCTTTCATGGCGCAATGTCATACACCGAGTGTATTGGTCATCATTATCTCTGTTAGGGTAGAATTGCTCTTTGATGGCATCGACAAAATATTCCCAAGTGGGTTATGTATTGAATATCTTATATGCATCCCTCACATGCCTCTCACAGTACCCATCCCACCAGTGTTTGACATCGGGGAGGCACTTAAGGAACACAAAGGTGATCTTTTCACTGTTGGAAAAAATTTCAACATAGAAGTAACCCTCTGACAAACTCATCCATTTTTCCAAATCATCTACATCTATATTTCCTTCAAACAAGGGGATTTCAAATTTAAATTATACCTTGAAGGGAGTCACACCCCCGAAACAACTACTCGTTGAAGGTGCATTCGTCATCATTGACATTCTTCAAAGGATCTAGGCGAAGTTATCCATCATCTCGTTCCTCTATCGCGTGAGGGCTTCCTTGAGAAACATTTTAATAGGATGTCCTACTCCATCATCTCTCTTTTCTTCTCCCATCATGTGAGTATTCTTGGGACGATGAGAGGTATTTTCCCCAATCTCAACTAGTTCGAGACCCAAATCTTGATATTAATATCTCATCGAGGACATGCACTGAGAAACCACAAGAGTAGAAAGATATGATACCATTGATACAGATTTATGTGAAAATGAAATGAAAGAGAATATATATATTCACATACACATATATATATGGTAAGAAACATAGTGATACAATAAACTCATATTCTATTAAATGAGTGAAATAGAACAAACTGTAAAACAAAAGCAACTAGAATAGTGGTAGTTGTATTTCTAAGAAGAGAAGTGGCAGCTATGCTTACTCGTGACAAGATGAATACAAAAGGAGGACAAAGGTCCTTTTATCATAAATCCTTGGAGATGAATGAAACCTTAAACTTTACCCTAGGATATGAATCGTCATAACGTTTGCGGCCCCAAGGTGCTTAGTTGAATAGTCAACTTCTCGAGGTCATAACTTTTGCATATGATCTCCATTTGGGGCACTCGATAGCCTGTTGGAAACGTCTATACAATATTTAGAACTTTCAACTATGCCCAAATGCATGTTGATGATAATAATTTTACCCCATGAACCGCCAAAAAATGTCATTTAGGGCCTTAAAATGGCCCCAGAAGTTTGGGACCCAAAAAACCGTAGAACATTACAAGAAATTTGTCAACATGAGAAATTTTTTTGATCTAGTGGAATAGGTGGGTCGACACTTATTTCCATATGGATCATGGCACTATTTGAATTCCTTTTCCACTAAAAGAATTAAATATCATTCATTTTTCATGATCCATCAAATAAATTTGATCTATACATTCACTAGCTGGCGGCGACACAATCCTTAGCGTAAAATCTGATGACAAGTTCCCGCAAGTGACATCTCTACTAAGAATCTTTCATAAAGAGGTTTGTGAGACCATACCAATTTTTTCTCTTTACAACGATGGGATAAAGAAAAAATTCATATAGGAAAGGTGGAAATTGAAAGCATAAAATTGCTTTTACTAGCGATTCAACCTTCTTATCCCCATACATTTATTAAACCATATATATAGTTAGGAAAAAAGGATAGAGTGGTTTTCTGGTTGTTGTTGATCGCTCAAATTTATTTTAATCATTTGGGTTTGGATTTCACCTTATTTAATGAATGGTGCTAACCTAGAATCTAGGAAAGTTAACTATCCCATCACTTTCTCCTTCAGTATCTCATTTGGATAACTAGGGAAGAATAGATCTCAAGAAGTGCAAAAACTAAGTCCAAGAATGTAGGATCTACTCTACAACAATGCATCTATGATAAGGTGCTCTATACAAGTTTCATTACTAAGGAATTTCTAATTCCTTGAACTCCATGAAGGTTTATGATAAGACCTAAGGTCAAGGGAAGATCAATACAACCAACAAAAATATATTTTGCTTCTAACGTTGATCAATTCACAGGTGATTTTTGCATAAAGGATTTTAGGATACTCATGGAAAGCAAATTTGAAATTACTGAATTGGGGCTTATGAATTTTTTCGTGGGCATTGAAGTCCATCGGTCTGAAAGTGGTATATTTATATCACAGTCCAAGTATGCAAGTGTGGTTTTAAAAATATTTAATATTTCTAATTGCAAGGTATGCCCAACACTAGTAATAACATGCTTAAAATTAAAGCAAAGATGGTGATGGATCAACTGTAGATCCTACATGTTTTAAAAGGCTAGTTTGTAGCCTTATGTATTTAATTGTGACAAGACCAAACATCATGTATGGAGTATGTCTAATCTCAATATTCATGGAGTCACCAAAAGAATCTCATTGGCAAGTAGGTAAGAGAATTTTGAGGTATGTAAGTGACACAAAGGACCTTGGCATGATGTATTAAACCTCAGAAAATTTTAAACTCATTGGATACAATGACAATGGAAATTGAGGCAACACAGAATATAGGAAAATCACATCTGGGCATACATTTCATTTTGGTACAGATGTTTTGTCGAGGGATTTAAAAAAATATCCCATTGCAACTCTGTCTTCAGCAGAAGCAAATTATGTCACATCTACAAGCGTTGCATGGCAAGTTGTTTGGATGCACTTTGGATGTGAAGAATACTAAGAGACCTATCACAAAAATAGCAAGAACCAACAACCATTTACTGCAACAAAATTTCAACCATTTCATTGTGAAAGAATCATGTGTTCCACAAGAGAACCAAGCACATTGACACAAGGTATAATTTCATAAGAGAATTGATGAACAACAAAGATATTTATTTATAATTTTGCAGGTTTGAAGATCAGATAGAAGACATATTTAAAAAACCATTGGCAAGGGATACGTTTTAGTTTCTACGAAGTTATTTAGGAATGACAAGTTCTTCTCAGTAAATTGTGTCATTAATAGAGCAAGTTCCAGCTCTAAAAAATTTTGTAAAATTTTGGATTAATGATCCCCATATGCTCATAATTAAGGGGGAGTGTTGGAAATACTAATTACAAGCAGATCTGCATCACATCTCAGCTGACTCAATTAGAGTCCGTAGAAGTTTCTATTTTTTCACTATGTCTATCAAGTTGTGTAGTTCGCGTCTCACCATACTTAAGCAGTTGAATTGTATTTCTGAAGTCAATATTTTAGGTAGAAATTAATTACAGTCTTGAATGTTAGTCGATAGCTTCCAAGAGAAGAAATTTTTTTGTCTTTGTATATGTAGAAGAAGAAGAATGAAAAATAGGGTGAGAGTGCAAGAGAGTGACAAAGAAGAACAAAGTAAGGGGGAAAGGAGAAGAAGAAGAACTTTGAGAAGAGTTCGAGAGCTCAAGATCATGTTTTGGAATGTGTAGAGATCCCAAGCTCTGCAAAGGGTGAAACATATAAGTAAATTTCCAAGTATGTAAATGCGATGGTATTTCTTTTGTTATGTCGCGATAATATAGAATTCCATAGTTTATGGTTGAATGCATGTCTTATTTATTCAACACATATTCTCTAGAATTACTTGTGTGAATATTGTTTACATTTATAGTTTATAAAAGTGCTCGACACAAGTCTTACTTAATATTTTGGTTATATGATAGTGTGAGCTTATTGCAATAAAGTTGTGATGAGGTTTATCCCAAGTTATGGAGTGGTGAAAAATGTTTTCATATTATAAGTTAATAGACAAAGAAAAATCCTTTTATAAATTTCAGTTAAATGTGGTTGTTACAGCTGATTTTACCATACATGGTGAATCACACTTTTATGGCCTTCCCTGTCCCTTTACAGACTCCTTAGACCCCATGGACCATTTTTTACCTTTGATGTTTCCAAGATCATCCCTAAAAACATGCAATAATTTCCATATGCGACTTTTAATCCCTTTCTCACGTATATACGTGGATTTGACCCTTAAACCCGTGTACATTGGGATGTACGCAAAAAGCCGAATTATTTTAGAGTTTTCCTTGATGTGGATCTGACTCACTTGTCTCCTGGCCTTCCATATGCCTTGAGAATGCTTAGATTTGACCTTTCTTTACCCCATTGAAGAGATATATAAGGAACCCTTTGGATACATTGAAGGCATGAGGAATTGAGAGCAAGAGAACTATAGTCCATTGTTGTCGGAGCTTATACTTGAGTCTGCATCCTGTTGGAGGAGCAAGTTGGTATGCCAACTTGAACGATAGCCGACTTAGTCGATTAGCTAACTAAGTCAGTCAGCCGATTAATGAGAGACTAGGTCGGCCACCTAAGGTCGTGTCGGTTGAGTGAACTGACAGGTAGTTATTTGTAACTATTTGTAAGTCATATATATTAGGCTATTGAGCCAGATGAGAACTCGATTCAATTCTCTATATTGTATGGACCCTTTCATTGTAATATAATCTGTTATTCTACTTACTTGTTCTTGTCTCTTGTCTCTGTTATGTATGTTTGTATTAATGTGTATTATTGGTAACCCTATGTGATCTGTGAGATTACAACATTGGTTTTGTTGCCGGTAGTACATGTATGAGATGTATACAAGCATATGATATTAGAACAAGAGATTAAGGACTAGTGGGAACGTAAAATAGCAAACAACTTGCAAAATTACGCACGAAAAAATAGATTAATGACTGCTCAAGAAAAAGAAAGGTTCTTTACCGAGACTCATGAGAATTTTGTAGAATCAGTGCCCCAGCTTTTGAAAAAACTCCTAGATGAAAAATCCAGAAGCAATTAAAGACCAACAGCTACTAGACAAACTAATTCAAGGGGGAAGAACAAACCTATCGGAGTGGTTTGAAAAGATCGTCGACGAATTCTGCGAGGATCAAGCCGTAGAAGAAAGAACTTCGTTGGAAACTATCTAGAATAAATTCTACACAGACCTCACTGAACAATTCTTGTGTTCCTTACTAACCTTGTTGTTCAAATTTCTGGTCGAGAAAGGAGTAGGTCATATCGTTGAACCTCATCCATTACTACACGAACCACCACAAAATACTAACTGGGCGGAGAAACAAAAGAAGTGGGAGAAATTCATTACCGAAAGGGAGTGGGAATACTTCCTAAGCAAGTGAACAGAACTATCCGAGATTTCTAAAGCGTTGGGTAGGCAATGGGGTGGTAGCTGGTCACATGTCGGGGTAAAGTGGAGAGGATTCTAGTCGACTATAGAGAAACCATTCACCAGCAATAAGAAGTCAACCTAAAAGGGAAATCGAAAGGACAATATCACATAAAGGTACGGCAGACTTTCAGAAAATAGAAAGGGAGAAGAGGCTGCCGAGAAGGGAAGAGAGAAGAGAAAGAGCCATAGCATTGCAAAGAGGAATGAGCACTAGGGTGACATACCAAGAGAGAAGTCTGCCAGAGTTGGGTCATGACCGACATGAGGAAGGTGTGGAAGAAGAAGTGTCCCCTATGGAAGAATATTTCTGGATAGAGCAACAAGAAGCTCTCCAATTAGAAGTCCCCCAGGAGGTAAGACCTCTATCTCCGACGGATCCGAGTACTAGGATACAAACAATTATCGAAGAGGACCTCAGACTAGGAGCTGGTGATTTTGGTATTTGGATCCGACTAGATGACAAGAGAAATGATGATAGTCATCTAATTATCCATTGACTAGAAGAATGAAATTGGGTCATGCTGCAAGCGTTACCCTCCAACCGGAGTATCCACTTAATTTACCTGACACACGAAGGAGCACCCCCCCTGCCAAATATAGCTTTGGAAGATACAGAAAATTTGGAGCTACAGAAAAATAATTGCAGTTGGACATCAATAGGAGAAGTCGACCCTGACCGGCTGCTTGTCGAAAAAGAAACGGCAACCAAGATGACCGAAAAAAACGAGAATCCTATCGATTTCCCATTCAACAAGAAGAATGGCAAAGCATCATGGTGCGCAATATGTGAAACTAAAAATCACAACACCTCAGACTTCCACTTGAATCTAAAGAATTGACAAAATTATCAGGCAGTATATCAGACCAACGCAGTTGCACAAAACAATGAGCAAAATGACCAAAATAATCAAAGGTATGAAGGTCGTCGGTACGAACGTTGGTTTGACAACCGACGTGGAGGCTATGGAAGTCAAGGTTGATTCTCTAGGAATCGATACAACCAACTACGTTGGCTCATCCAATGTTTCACATGTTACAAGGAAGGACACCGACATGCAGACTGTCCATACAAGGACAGGACTAAACTAAAATTATGTACTAATTGTGGTGTAGGGGATCACTCATTAGAGGATTGCCCTATTATGCTTGAAAAGATAAATAAAAAAGAAGAATTTTAATGTCTTGTCGTGTGTGCAAAAACATGATATTATCAATACAAATAATTTACATATCGTAACCTGACAAGGGACGAAAACTGGGAATGATAACCCCCAAATAAGCAAGATAAAAGAAAAAAATGTTTATCCTGACCCAGTTAAAGAAAAACAAATATATAAAGATGCAACAAATATATTTAGAGAATTTGCTCGATAGGAAGAAGAAGATGATAATCAACAGGACACAGTAAAAGAGCTAATACAGTTGGTACAAAAAGATAAAACAGTATCGCAATTCATAGACTTACTGTATAAAATAAAACAAAACAAAAACACCAAAAAACAAACAAAGAATATCTGCAACTTAAACCAAAAAGATAAAAGTGAGGCTGACCCACTTGTCGACTTGGAAATTGAAGGATACCATGTCCGACAAGTTGTACTCAATTTCGGATCACAGGTAAATATTATGACTCAAGACACATGGGAACAGTTAGGTAGACCTCGATTATATGAATCAGGAATATACCTGAAACTGGCAGACCAAGGCTTAATTGAACCTATTGGATTCTGGAAAAATGTCGACACAACGATAAAAGGTATATCAACTAAAGTCAACTTCGAAATTATTAACTCTAAGGAAGGAGCCAGCTCCTTCCCAACGTTAGTAGGTCGACCTTGGGGGAGAAAAATGAAAGCCTCGATATCCTTGGACAAAGAAAGAATCAAATTAAAGGGGAATGGAAAAAAATTCATAGCACCTATTCATCCATCCCAAGGAGAACCTTGGACAGAACCAATTGATGAAGAAGTTGACATCCGACAACTATATCAGATATAGAATAATGAATATTACACAGAACCTAATACATATGGTGAACTTTACCTAGGAAACCAAGATTCAGTAGGATACAATTCAAATGCATAACTATATGATTGGGAGGTTGAAAACTATGAAACAAAAGCAAGAGGATGTTGGACTATTCAAAAAGTACAGAAGAAACCAGTCAAACAATGCTTTGTGGTGTCCAGCATCCCAAAAATATTTGAAAAGAAAATTAGGGAATATCCTACATTACAACCAACAAATATAAATACCACAAAAATCCCAAGGTATAAAGAAAGAGAATCACCAGTTATGCATGTAGAGCAAGTATCTAGGAACATCGGTGAACATGGCCGACTACAAAGTTAGTAGAAACTTTTACAGGGCAAGATGCTAGATGGTGGGATACCCATCAGTCAAAAATGCATACATGGACGACAGCTTTGACTTATTTTGCAGAAAGGTTTGGAGGAAAGAAGTTAACCAACCAGGATCAGATACCTATATTTACCCAAGGACAGGATCTAGAAAACCATATAAAAATATGTGAAAAAGAATGGAGAAGACTGAGATATAAGGATGAACATACATGGCCACACTTATTTCCATCAACACTCTTCGACTTACCGAACAAATGGTACAAGATGGAAGAAGCTTGGGGTGAAAAATTTCTATGGCATGAACTTAAAGAAAATTTTATCAAATATTTCAACTTTGAACCTCAAAATGAGAATTTGGTCGAAACTACAAAACAGATCAAAGCATTTGTACAACCGACAGAAAACAAAACCCTAAGGGACAACCGACCGACAATAAACTGTAACAACATACAAACCAGGACAATAACACAGTCAATGAGACTATAGTTGGAAAATGAAAATTCGAAAAGGAAAAGTTTTAGATGGAAATCAAATCATGTCGAAACGACCAAACCTATTCGCACGGTACTCAAAGTTGAAACAACCGATAAGGAGGATAACGACTGAATGACTGCAACAGACTTACCTGCCACATTTTCATAGTTTAAGGAAGGAAGTCAACCAATCAATGAAGCTAAAGCATTGGAATAGCTAGATGCTAAAATTAAAACTAGAGAAGTCGACATATCAAATGATGATCGACCAAAAATAGCAAAAATTGGAGACTACTGGTCGGAAGCACAAACAACAGAGATCACAAACCTACTGAAAGAATTTCAGGATGTATTTGCTAGAGACTATAAGGATCTTAAAGGTATAGTACATGAAATGGGTGAAATGAAGATCGACATAAAACCTGATGTTCGACCTGTCAAGAAACGACCATATAAACTAGCTCACAAATACAAAGAGATAGTCAAAAAAGAGATTGATAACATGCTTGCAGCAGGAATCATCTACCCTATTGACCAATCAGAATGGACAAGTCCAATGGTGGTTCAACCAAAGAAACATGATCCAACCAAGCTAAGGATCTATGTCGATTTCAGAGAACTCAATAAAGTTACATTAACAGACCCATTTCCAACTCCTTATGCAGATGAAATCTTAAATGAGGTAGCAGAACATGAATGTTATTTGTTTACATATGGATTCTTAGGTTATAATCAAGTACCAATAGCCAAAGAAGATCAGAAAAAGACAACATTTGTATGTGAATTTGGCTCATTTGCTTATAGGGTTATGCCTTTTGGACTTAAAAATGCACCTGCAGTCTTTTCAAGGATTGTAGTTAAAACATTTTAGGAGTACATTTACAAAACAATGGTAGTATATTTCGATGACTAGATAATATACTCTACACTAAAGGACCATTGTAAATGGCTAAGACTTATGTTGGAACGATGTCGACAGATCCAACTATCACTAAACATCAAGAAGTGCATATTTTTAACTCCTATAGGAATACTATTAGGGCATATCTTCTGTAAAGAAGGTATTAAAGTCGACTTCACAAAAATAAAAATCTTCCTCAACTTAAAACCCCCGATGAATCTGAAACAAGTCAGGGTACTACTTGGTCATAGAGGATACTATAGAAAATTCATATGACATTATTCAGACATGACATACCCATGGAAGAATTGCTAATAGATGATCAGGAATTTCATTGGACAGAGGAGTGCGACATATCATTCGAAAACCTAAAAAGAAAGCTAGTCAAAGCACCCATCCTAAGATTTCCAAACTGGTCGATCAAATTCCATGTATACATTGACGCATCAGGCCTAGCAATAGGAGCAATCCTAACTCAACTAGGAGATGATGGAATGGACTATCGTATAGTTTACAGTAGCAGGAAACTAAACAAAGATGAAAGAAACTATTCAACAACCGAAAGAGAAGCATTAAGAATGGTCTTTGCACTACAAAAACATCGACACTATCTACTAGCTAATCCATTCATCTTTTACACTGACCATCAAGCACTAAAATACCTCGTAAATAAGCCTCTACACCATGGAAGAATTTGTCGATGGCTACTTCTATTCCAAGAATTTGAATTTGAAGTCATTGTCAGACTGAGTAAGCTAAATGTCGGTCCCGACCACTTATCCTGAATCGACACAGGGGAGGAACCGACAGGTGTCGAAGATGACTTACTGGATGCACATTTATTTTGAATAGAAGTAGTCCCAGTAGAGTTAGAGGAAATAGCTCAGTTTTTAGAAGATGGACAAGCACCAGAAGGCATGAGTACGAAGAAGAAACAAATCCTAGCCATGAAAGCTGCACCATATAGTCTCATAAATGGATTCCTATATAAAATGGGGTTAGACGACATTCTTAGAAGGTGCGTACTAGAACACGAAAGAAATAATATCATGCATGAAGCACATTACGGACCTGCTGGAGGAAACTTCCAAGTAGACACAACTGCAAAGAAAATCCAACAATCAGGGCTGTGGTGGCCAACACTCCACAAAGATTGCAAAAATTTTGTAAGCCACTGTGACAGATGTCAACGGCTAGGTCGACCCTTGCCTAGTACAGAAATTCCCCTGATATTAGTAAACCCAAGTTTGACATTCGAAATTTGGGCCATCGACTTCATAGGACCATTTCCTATACCAGTAAAAAAACAAGTGCAAGATACATAATAACTGCAGTCGAATACATAACCAAATGGGCAGAGGAAGAACCAGTCGACACATGTTCCAGCGAGATAGCTGCTAAGTTTATCTATGAGAATATCATTACCAGATTTGGATGTCCATTTACCCTAATTAGTGACCAGGGAACACACTTCATAAATAAAACTATTAAAACACTAACAGACCAGTTCCAAATCGACCACCGTCGGAGCACAACATACCATCCTTAGTCAAATGGAGGAATTGAAGCATTTAACAAAACATTAACAAAAGGATTAACAAAAATATGTAATGCTGATAAATACAACTGGGATGAAAATATACCTGCAGTACTATGGGCATATAGAATGGCATACAAGCGTTCAACCGACCAGACACCGTTCCGATTAGTTTATGGACAGGAAGCAGTAGTTCCTCTACACTTTCAACAACAAACACATATTATCACAGAAATTTTACATGTCAATGTCGAACAAGGAAGAAAGGACCTACTATTGCAACTAAGTAAACTTGAAGAACACCGACTAATCGCGATCCAACATCAAGAAATCCAAAAACAACAACAAAAGGCATGGCACAATAGAAACATCAAAAACAAAAATCTATCGGTAGGAGACCTTGCCTTATTATACAATAGTCGGGTGAAAGGAAAGCCTAAAAAGATACATATAGAATGGATGGGACCCTATATTGTCTAAGAGATACATACCAACGGATCAGTCCGACTAAGGATGTTACAAGGCATAGTATTTTGAAAACTCATTAATGGGGCCCGACTAAAACACTACAGAAACTAAAACAAATCTACTTTAAAAAAAAAAAACATATAACGACCATAATGGTCAAACAAAAGCTATAAAAATCTATAAAAAAAATTCAAAAAGAAAAATAGTATTGATACACGGACAAAAGAATGACAGGGAATCACCACTTCGACCATCGACATCATGCCCATCGGTATAACACCATCGACCATTTTCATAACCGACATCGACCGACGACCTCAACAGTTCCATCACGCATTCATCTTCGAGCACCAAAACCCAAGCACCATTAACGCTCACTCAAGTGTTCTCGCTGGACCATCACGTCTTCCATTAATACACTCATCGACAAAAACATCCACTGCATCGACTATAAATATTGAACCACCAAAGGATCATTCACCGCAATTCAAACAGAGAGAGCATCAGAGCAACCAGATGATTGAAAACCAAGAGCACCGTAGTAAAATTGACCCTCAGACCGATAAGATGGCACCAAAATAGACCAGAGCCTCAGCCAAAACCAAGGAACTATAGACTACGAAGACACCATTAGTAAGAAGACTGAAGAACATCAAGAATGCTAAGGTGCAGGAAGGTTCATGGGAAAAACTATGGGCCGAGATAAAAGAATGGGAATACGTCGATAGGAAACCTACCCCAGCTACAGAGAAAATACAACATAGTTCCATTATAAATTATGTCAACGCACCGCTCATGGCCAGTTTCGGTGGCACAAAAGAAACAATAGTAAAATTTATCATAAGTCGTTACCACAATGGTCGATTTTAATTCAATCAACCAGTCGACATCTTTGGGGAATCTATTTACAAACTGACAGGTCTATCAAACAAAGGAGACCCAGTACCAGTTGGTATAAAATAAGGATTGGTTGAAGAACTAACAGGGTCAGCATCAGGCAAAAACTTGAAAGGGTTGATGATTAGCCACATAACAGCTCGAACACCACAGATTGTGCCCAAGATCATAGCCACAACACTCACAATGGAAAGTCATGGAAGTGACCTCAAACTGGATATGTTGGAGGCAGTAGACACCATTGAAACCAACAGAAAGATATACATATGGGTTGAGTATGTCACCAACATGATAAAAAACATCTGTGAAAAATGCTAGGAGATGGGAGGAATTATCAGGTTCTCGTCCCTTATCTTATGGATAGTAATGTACTCTTTGTTCCCTATCGGGGACAAGCAATTTCAAGAGCCGACAAGATTTCATATGTGGAGGGTCAAACCATTCGCCCAGAGTGGAACAATAAAGGAACTTACAAATGGGAAAGTGTTGTTGGAAAACTATCTCCAGCAGCTAAAAGTCCGCACAACTAGATGGAGGGTGCCTTAGAACATCCAAAGAAGTCTGCCTAAAAAGGCCCACATTCAGCTAGAACTCGACCATACTGCAGTGTGGTACATGCAGGGCACCAAAACAAATGCAAAAAACCTCGACTACTATCCGGCAGTTGAAGACATCTTTCGGGAGCTATCTCGAAAGGTGAGAACAAAAGTACCAATACCAGCAAAAGTAAAGGAGATAGACTTCTTGATAGAGGAACCGGTGACAGACCAGGAGAAGGAGGAGGATTACGAGCTTAACCTATACATCAGTACCTTTGTGCCAGAGGAGACACCGATCGAAGGCACTGGTCGACTACAAATCATAATCAAACCTCCGACGCCACAACGAGAAGAGACACACGCAGAAGAGCAGGTAACCAATCCGGCTGAAGAAAATCTCATCCCAACTCAAGAGCCAAGGGGAGAGATAGAAACTGAAAATCCAGAGTATGTTGCCACCAAAGAAAATATAACCAAATTGTTGAAGGAGATTGCAGCCTCAAGAAAAAGAAAGAGAAAACATCAATAGCAACAAGGGAAAGGTAAGCACAAGCTTATCATTACAGAATCTTCAAAAGATGAGGAGGAACTGGTAGCTATGGCCCTCGACATAATAGAATATGCCATAGCAAACAAAGTGCCAATGGAAACCCAATTTCAGAAATTTGTCGAGGCAGGGGAACAACCAGGTCAACCAAAGAAGGAAAAGAGAACACACACTTCGACCGCCGAAAATATTGTGGATCTCGTGTCTACACCCCTGCCTTTGTCTCCGACAAAAATAGTAGAAAAAATGATACCAAAACAACTTTCAGTAAGCCCACTCTACTTATGCAAGAATTCTATGTCAGAGGCTGTGAAGGAAAAGTTTGACCGTGACAGAGACCTCCAGGCATACATTGAAAAACTGCCTGAGATATTTACCACGGTGCAGAAGCTCTCTACCAAAGCACCTTTGTTCGATGTCGGCGGATCCCGACTAACCATTTCCCAACGTAGCCAAGTACTCCAGAGGCAGAAGACTGTGGCAATAATAAGCTCGACGTTCCAAAGGAACCCTGACAAAGAAGTTGAAGTTGTCACAAGTCGGACCACATCTGTCATTCCGACTGAACCCGAACCCCACCTACCAACTTATAAACCGACCGGCGATGAGGAAGGAGAAAATATGGAGGACATAAGTCAAGGAATCGACCAACTATTCTCCAACATGGACTCACCACCTCAGATCCACAATCCATCACCCGACCACATTTCCACCAATCCAATCACACCCGACCATTCACCAACACCATCACCACCACCCCTCAACTCAGAACCTCTATTTCAACCAGCTGCACCAACCACATCCACTTTTGGAACCCCTATATCCAACCAACTAGATGCAGTATTCATCCAACCGAGTCAAACAGAAATACCATCAATCACTGCTGCCCCTCAAACAGACAATCCAGACCTAACTCTTGCAAGTACACAGGTGGTGAAACAAATAGAAACACAGAAGCACAAGAAAAAGAAGGAGAAAAAGAAGAAGGACCATCATGGACAGACAACAATGGTCCACATCAGCCAACTTGGGTCGACTACTACGGTTGATGCAACCAAGTTTAAATATGCGGAGCTAGGACAACTCCTCGAAACACTGGCAATTGAAGAAAAGACAAGGAGCCAGCAAAGACGTAAGGAGATCGACAACAATGAAAAAGAACATGTCGATTTTCTCAACAAATGCAGAAGCCCTGTACAAATGGTGATACCAGGACCAGCAGAGGTTGACACCGACAAACCACTAGAAAGAGCTTATCAGTTGTTTGAGAGCGTGGTGTCGGCGCTGCGGGCACAAATTCAAGACACAAAAGAGGAGCAGAAAGAAGAAACCGTCCGACTATTGATGGAGCAGCACACAGCCTTTGTAGAAGCATACAAGGTGTTGCAAGATCACATGGAGGAGTCTGTCATTACAGAAGAAGTACTGCGAGATTGGCCTGCTTACTACAGGAAATTCTATCAATGAACTAGGTAGACCCGACAAGAGATCTAAGCACTAGAGACGAGGAAAAGCATTGACGAAGCACTCAGTTGCACAATTGAAGACCAAATAGTGCTTGAAACAGCCAAACTTTAGAAGCTCAAGCTAGAATCACATCAGTGGGTACAACAAGCCATTCCAAACTTAGAAAAAGTAGACATCATCTACCCGCAAATGAAACATCTGCTGGAGACAGCAGAGGAAAAGGACCAGTTTATGGGTCCCCACATGGAAATAATAGCTGAAATTTCCATTCAAGAGAAAATGTCGATCCTATCAAGTCTGACTACACTAACCATCGACATACAAAAAATATTGCAGAGTTGGATGGATTTTCAACATTAGGTGGCAGTGATAGGTGAAGCAATTGTTGAAGTCTGCATACAGAAAAGACCAACCATCAGACTTCACAGCCCATGAATATCAAGCACAAGAATAACTACTTAGACAGACAAAGAAATTTTGGTACCTCCATTTTTCTTCGGGACAAAGAAACATTTTGTCCCTTGTCCCTTGTCCCTTGGAGAACTTTTGTGTTCTTCCCAAGATTGCCATTTGCTTGTGAGCTTACTATCGAGAGATGGAGGATTGAAGTGGTGGAGGCCCATGTGGGGGACTCAGTTTCTCCAATTTATAGACGTGCTGACAGAGGTTTTCTCTATTGTAATCTCTATTTTATATTAATAGAAATATCTTTTCCTGTCCAATAATGTGTATTTGAATGAATATTTGATCCATGGATGATTTCAAATGCTTATATGTTATTGATTATATATGCTAGAGTAGGTCTAACACGATTATATATAGCATGCTTGTCTTGTTTATTGAATGTTGAGGAAGCAATTTATCAATTCAAGCTGGAGTTGGAAAGCTCAATGGGGATCTACATCAACCGTCCGAAATAAGGTACGAATCGAGATCCTTTAGTGTTAGATATTTGGTTTCTCTTGCATATAGGAAAGGATTGATTTCTGGAGTCAAGCTGTCTGTTGTGGTACCCCAAGCCATAGGAATTTCTCTCCATAACAGAATTGGAAACTCCACTGGGGACGTTCCTTGTTTTTCTTTGGGGTTTGGGGGCACAATGTGCTTGATATTCTTGACTTGCTCTTCATTTCTCCTTGTTTCTGTGTTGCATTTTATAGTATGTTCATCCATTGACACTCCCCTTTATTGGTTTGACCCTTGGCTTGCTTTTTACCACTGTCTTCTATGTATACGTAGGTTTTTGGCCAAAATTCGCATATACATGCAGGTTTTTGGCCAAAATCTGCGTATACATGCAGCTTTTTGGCCAAAAGTCGCGTATATATGCAATTGTTCTTTAAACAGTCATGTACATCCTCCCTTTTGGTGAGTTTGATGTTGTGGGAAGTTGTTGGGTGGGTTGTGAGTGTGGTTGGGTCTTCCTTGAGTATGATGTTGTCTGTTGGATGCTTCTTTTGTGACCAGAGACCACTTTTTCATTGATTTTTATTTGAAAGTAGTTTTAGTCATTTATCCTTTTTGTTTTTCTATTCATGCATTACTCTTTTTTGTCTCGGTGTCTTGCTGGGCTTGTGTTTTATACTTGCTGCAGAGACTGAGAGTTTTAGATTACTTTTATTGCATTTTTCATTCAATTATATTGAAAAATACAAGGTATTTGCATTTTTTGCATATGGATTTGAGAAGGTACTTGCATTGGATTTATTGGATGAGAGTTTTATTTAGGCTTTCATATAGGAAGGATTGCATTGGCATTCGGAAAGGAATATATATTTATGCATCTCATGTAGTGGCATACCCTATTTTTCATTTGACAAAGATTGCACTTAGCATTGTTTGTTATGGTGTGCACTTTTATTTCACTACTGAGTCTTCATATCATTAGTTGCATGGCCATTTCCCTTTGAGTAATTACAGCCAATTAAAATCAACGCATAATAAAATGAATTACACTCTTTTCTATTATAGGGTGCATCAACAATATTAGGTTTTAGAGTCTTGGAATAGTTCATTGTGATTAAATTCTCCAAGACCACTAAACAACAACATGTATGTGCCTGTCCAAGTGACAGTGTGAAATTCCTTGGTATAATTAGTGTTTCTTAGGATCCTCCTCTTACAAGGGAGTTAAGCATGAGGCAGTGTGAGAGGTTATTGATTGGGATGACCCCTAGTCATAATTGAGTAGCACCAGAGATATTTCCAGGATTGTATTCGTATTTGGGGGCTCTTTCAAAAGTTTCGGGCTTTGCTACCCTACCCATACGGTCAATCCCGCCTACGACTGTCTTCCTGAGCATTGATTATATTGAGGTGACCTTAGTTGCCTTACCTAGGTTATCGAGGGGGTACTTTGCAGGGGTTATTCTGCAGGGGTCCTGGCCAGGTAGGGTTTGGACAACACAGTCTCTATATGCATTGAAGCTGAGGGCCACTATAATTGGTTACGTACCTCCGCTTTTAGTGTATGGGAGTTTTGAGCCTCTCCTAGGCGAGACATACCTGCTGCATTCAATAGCTCACATATCCTCCCCTTGGTTTGCTTGTATTTTGGCTATAGATTTTCTTAAGAGCGTGATATTTGTGCGCTAGTTGGCCTTTGGTATCGTGGTTACTTGAGTATATTTATGCTCTCTTGAGTTTCGGTCCTTTTATTTTCGGCATGCCTGGTATCCTATCACCTATCTTTGGTCCTAGTACGGACCCTGGTGTTAGACTTGAGGGCATCACAATCCCTTACCGTGCTCATAGCTTTTGGAGTGGTCACATTCTTCCCTCTGCTCCATTTGTGGAGGATGTTGACTCCCTTCTCTCGGTCTTTACACTAGTGGTCACCCTCATGGGGGTGGTAGTGGATGCATGAACGTTGGGTATACACCTTACTTTCCTTTTTATGTCCCATCATTCACCGCATTGTTTCCTTTGGGTGCAGTTGTCATGATCATTCCTCCCTATATCCTATAGCTTAGATTCTTTATTGACTATTTCGGGTTGTTTTGGACTAACATGGTTGTCATGTAGGGTCCAATTTTTGTACACTCTCTCCGATGTTTCGACCCGTTCGTTTCTATCACAGGTATTATGTCTAAACTGGCATATAGGTTATGATATCACATCCGCTTGCATTTATGCATTGCCTTATGACCATTCCATCTTAACCTTAGGTACAAACCCATTCCCTGGTATCACTAAACCTTCATGTTGCTGTTAGAAGTGGTACTATGT
The DNA here is from genome assembly GCA_001517045.1 of Pseudotsuga menziesii. NCBI lineage: Eukaryota > Viridiplantae > Streptophyta > Pinopsida > Pinales > Pinaceae > Pseudotsuga > Pseudotsuga menziesii. Next base: position 198,395 of record LPNX010474004.1, read on the forward strand.
GAATGGTATAGATTTCCTATACATGGGTGTCCTAGTTAGCTCCCTTTTGCATTTGGTACCCATGCTGTGAGTCCTCTCTTAGGTACGAGAGTCCCTTTTAGTCCCACCATGACTTTCAGCAAGAGCTTCATACTCCTCTTGACCTTTATGTTGGCCATTTCCCTGGGACTCCCTTGTATATGTCAAGTTGTAATTGCATTATCATGAGATTTTCCTGCCTCGTTGAGCCTTATGCTAGCTTCCCTGACTTTGAGTATTAGCCATATAGCCCGATCTTGTTTCATGTCTAGCCATGCAAAGCCATTTTGTATATCCTTTGCAGCTTGATTCCCTATTTTTACCGATAGGGGACTTTCCCTCGAGTGTCTCTATCCTACACATGTGTCCTTGTATTGAGCATAGGTATGTTCCGCTGCTTGGAACTAGTTTGTTTGTTGGACACTCGTCTCCTACTAGTCTATAACTTTAAAGCAATTTTATTCTTTTTCAAGCTTTTCAAATATTTGAAAAAGTCCAAAAAAATTAAAAAACCAAAAATCCGGACAAGAAAAGATGTTATCTTTGGCAGAAGTCGAGTCGCATCTCCTTCGAACAGAGCACTGTATATCACATCCATTGGTTGGGTTAATAGTTTGACTTTAGGAGCTGTACTCGTTTTCCATGATGAAATTTGCAGTGGTCTTCTATGGCGCGCCATGATGAAATTTGCAGCGGTTTTCTATGACATGTAAAATGGCCCTTGAAGGCCCTGAAGGTTTCAAATTTGAATCCTAGCTCCAATACACCTTGCTCACCGGCATGAACATTGGATTATTGTTATTGCTTTGAGAGGCCATTCTCATTCCACAAGACCTAAAATTCGATACCTCTCACTGAATTACATAACCTAGCTGGGCTTAGGTAAACATAATAAAATATATGCTAGTTTCAAAAGATTATTCATGAAAACCACAGTGTGACCATGCACTCTGGGAGACAAGTAGCCACCAGTATAGGCTTCAAATTTGAAGCCTTCAAGGCCCGTTACGAAGTAAAGAAATGGAATTTTGAGCTTTACTACATACCAGTGGAAGGACCCTAAAAACTAGTTAATTGATTACTATCTCTATGATTAAGAACCCTAGCTTGCGGCCTGTGAGGGACCCAAATGTTGTGATAGTCGCTATGAAATTTTATTTATAAGTTACTATTTCATAGCAAAAGGAAATCATGTGATATATTTGTATAACATTGTAAATAGCTAGATTGCCATAATCTATTTCTCGAATTTGCTACATCCAATGATATCATTGAGCTATACATCATATTAGTGGTAGGACTCTAAAACATAGTTAATTCATTACTATTTCTATTATTAATAACCCTAGCTTGTGTCCCACGGGGTACCCAAATGTTGTGATAGTATCTATGAGATTTTATTTATAATTTACGATTGCATAGCAAAAGGCAATCAAGTGATATATTTGGATAATATTGTAAATAACTAGATTTCCATCATCTATTTCTTGGTTATACTACAGCCAATGATATCTGGTATTGATTGGGTTTCCTATGTTCTTGAGTTAGTACAATTATTTTATCATTGCTCTGACTTAATGCACGAATATGTTATGGTATTTTTCTTAAGTTATGTTTATGGCCTATGGTTTAGTTATATTTATGTGTGCAACGATATGTTAATGCCCATGTATATTCTATTTAGGCTATACCACCCACTGCAAAGAATAAACTAAGCAACGCCCTATCCAAATAAAATTCCCAAATTGATAGTGGATCCAAGTCCCATCCACTTTTAGGGTATTCAAAATCCTAGTGTATGTCAATGGACACTAAATACTGAGCCTTTCACACCCTCCTAAGAACTTTTGGTGTGAGTTAGGTTAGAAAGGAAATAAGGAAAACTCTCTACTTGGTTAACTTGCTTCTCTTATCCCTTCACTCTAAGTTGGGATGGCTGACATGCTGATTTAGTTAGGATAAAAATTTGCTTAGTAGACATTTGATATATCTTCATATGATTGATGAGATCTAATAACAAGATAGATTATGTGGATATTCCATAAGATTGGTAGAGGGATTTATAAACCTTTCTTTGCAAGTGTGGACAATATTTAGGGTTTTCATATAGAAGATAGTTGTCGCCCACTACATAACTGGAAATCATTAAAGTGAGTGATGTAGAATTTTGATTTTGCATGCATTTTGAATATGGGTTGCTTCAATTATTTTAATATGGATATCAAATGGAATTTCCATAATTAACTATGGGATCAATACAAATAAAGATCGAATGTGATTATCATCTTTGAAAGTATATAGAGTTGTGAAAGACTGAATGAAAATGTTAGACCAAATTATGCATGCATAATAATATTCTTTGTAATTCAATTGGTAGGATGATTTTAACTATTTATTTGTTTATTTATATGAAAATAAATCATGTTTGAATCAACTAAGAGCCTAGTTAACCAAAATAGATTCTGAGCACTTGACTTCATATAGTAAGATTAAATTAAGCTACTCTGTTGAACATTTTTAGGAATTTATCATAAATAATCTTATTAAGTTTCAGAATTAAACATATTTATCAATTTAGAAGTTACCAACTCAATCTTGTTCATACAATCATATTATTTCTAATTAAATCACCATTTGAATTGAGAATTTGCTTCTATATTTTAGGATTGTTTTCATAAATTATAAAGGAAGTAAATGATTTTTATAATCTTGTTCATACTGTAAATATATGATCCAAATCTCATTCAAAATTATAATTTCCTAGCTATTTTAGGAATGTTTTCATAAATTATAAAGCCATATAATAAAAATGTAATCAAATCTATGATCCGACAACATTAAACTTGCCTAGACATTGGATCATAGATCATTAATTTAATATTTCTCAATATATTTTCATAACATATATCTTTATTATTAAACTTCACCATAGAAACTTGGTAGATTTAAGGAGCAACAACACATTAAAAGGCCTTTATTTATTTCATGATCAAGAAACCAATTAGGGAGTTTGGTTCTCTCTTATGGTATGTATTTGGTTTTAGGATCTGATATTGGTTTTAGGTGTCAAATGAATTTTAACTTGGAACTAATTTAAACCAATTTATCCCGGTCTTGTGCATGCCCATAAATGTTTGTTGGGTTGAAATCATACCTATAATATGCAAACTAAGTACTTGCATTTTGAACCTCCTTTCTGTGAACTGAATGAATCTGATTAATATGGTTTCTAGGAATCTTTGTAGTTATTGCACGGAATGAAACACTTATGCTCCTATTAAATGGAAACCAATCCATGAGATCAAAAATTCTCAAGCTGGTGAAATATGAAAATCATTACAATATGGGAGGGAGAAGTACCTTCTGCGACATTAAGCCTTGATAAGGATTTGGTGTTGTAATGAATTGCTATAACTACTACCTCTAATATATACCAAATGATCACTCAATTTCTGAAATAAGGCAGGAAGATATAGAATTTTTTACGAAGCATAGTATTTTTTGCTTGTAGGAAATGTTTTTTTATAAGATTTTTCTTACATGTTTTCCTTTTTTAATTGTAGATATTCACATAATTATATTTCGCAACTGCATTTTTTATGGGTTTCTATGAGGATCATGAATGAATTTTTCTACGATGTAATTTATTGAGAAGCAATTTCTAGAATTTGTCGACCTAAAAAACATGGGAGGCAAACAACGCTTGATAATGTATTTAACTTGAGTCAACATGATGTAAATGTTGAAGAAGATTTTGATTTTGAAAATGACAAGAATATTGAAGAGGAAGGTCCTCTAGAAAAGAAAGGTAAAGGAGTAGGTACCAAAAGATCATTCAAACCTGCATGGAATTTATTGCACAAATGGGATTATCCAATAACATGGCCAAATGGTGAAGAGCGTATCAAGTGTTTATGGTGTTTTAAATTCAAAGGAGATACACCATTTGCAAGGAAAGTTAGTATTACAATCCAATTAAGTGGATTAAATGTCCATGCATCATCTAAGGCTCATAAATGCTCGATTCAACTATTGGAATATGAATAGAGACAACCATGTTTTTCCCTCCAAAAGCAAATTGAACTTATGTTGGATCTTGAAAAATCTAGAATAATTAGTGCTATGGAAACTATGTATTTTGTGGATGTAAGGGATTTACCTTTATAATTATACAAATACTTGTGTGACTTCAACAGGTATAAGGAAACTCCTGATATGCCATTAACCAATGAATATTCTTCATATGTTAATATCGCATATGGTAAAGAGTTTTTAATTGGAACAAAAGAGGTTTATTGGGAAAAGTTAAAGGAAGAAATTTGTTCTAGTCCTTTTTATTTCATTGTAGTTGATGAAAGCATAGATAAAAAAATGGAGCAACACTTGATTGTATATATTACATATCTAACGGATGGAGGGAGGAGTTCACACATGACAAAATTTATTCGACTTCTGAAAATCAAAGACATCACTACACAATTCATGTATGAAGCACTATCACGGTTATTATTTGAGATGAAGTTATCAAAACACCAAATGGTGATTTTTGGTTCAGATGGTTCAAAAGGTTTGGCATCTAATTTGCTTCGTGAGGTTCCTAATTTGTTATGTATTCACTGTGTAGCACATCATGAGGCCTTAACTATAACAGATGCTTCAAATTATTTTCCTGAATTTAGTTATATCGGTAAACTAGCCAATAAAGTATATCCATGGCTAAGAAAATATGAAAAGAGGCATGGAGAATTTAAGAGTTTGTTGGACCTATTTTAAATTGACAAATTGCAAGTACTTCAAATTCATCAAATATGATGGCTTTCTAGGGGGTAGTTTATGAGCAAGATTTTTAAAATCATGCCAACATTGTTACAAGAATGGAAACATGATGATAGAAAGACGTATGAAATGACAACAATATTTCAAGTTCAATTTTGCATCCATTTGCTTGTTGATGTTTTGATTAAACTAAATAAGTTGAGTCAATGATTTCAAGAGGAACACACTTATCTAACATCCATTGGTATGCAATTAGATGCCCTCATTGAATTTCTTCGAATGAGATTCTTGCGAAACATATTTGGGGCTGGTTCTCAACATGTTTCAAACTTCTTAAAGAAATCAAAAAATGGAAATTTGGATTTTATTGATAATACAAGTGTTTCACATGTCCATTAGTTAAGATTTGAACCTATACCAAATTTGCTTGGGTTTGGTACTATGGAAGATAGAATTCACTTAGGAAAAGAATTTATCCAAAAGCTGGTTGATTGTCTCAATGATAGGTTTATATATTTGCATGTATTCAATGTAGCAAAATGTTTTAGTACCCATTGTTACTTTGAAGAAGAGAATAAAAGAGGTTCTGAAACAAGACGATGGTTGTTATGTCTATGTGAAAAAATTGATGTTGGAAACTCACCTATAATTGATACTGAAAAATGTGAAGGTGAAATGAAAAGTTTTGTTGTCACTTTACATTGAGAATATCCAAAAAAAAACATGTTTGGAGCATGGGAGAAGTGCAGAGGAGAACCAGAGTGGTGTGGTTATTTTCCAAATTTAATGAAATTGTGGCAAGTTGGTATGATTCTTCTAGCAATCACTGCCAGTTGTGAAAGACGATTCTCTAATTTGAATCGTACAAAAAATGATGATAGATAAGGCTCTGTTTAGAAACCTTAGACACTTTAATTTTTTTATCTCTATCAGCACCTCAAGTGTTGCATGAGGTAGACTGGAATGCAGTTTATGAAACTTGGACAAAAATGAAGTTGTGATTACCTCTTCCACTAGGATGAGTGAGATGATGATGAGACAATATTTATATCAATATTGTAATGTCTATTTTTGTTTAGTTCGATACAAACATGATGGCGAAAACACCACAAATTCTATGGAAAAGGTAGTATTTTATGTTTTTGGATTTTTTTTATCATTCTTTCTTTTTGGACAATCAGAACTTCTCATTAGACATGACGTGTTTATGTTGAATTTTTACAGCCATGATACCTTCAGTTCCTATGTATATATTGGTGTCGTGTTGGACTCGAATTGACCTTGGTTTCAACTACATATGTTTGGCTTGTTTGACTTGGATATTAACTGTGGATTTGTTTTGGCTTGTTGTTTTTGCTTATTAATGTGTTGGTTATAATGTATATGTTTTGATACTATTGTATATTTCTTATACAACTGATATGTTTTGATATTGCAACTATTTTGATATTGCTATATATGTTTTGATAATGTTGTGTTTTTTATTGATGTATATTACTTATACAGTTGATTGTGTTGTCATGTTTCATACATTTTATCAATAAAAAATATATAGTTGTTCTAAGGGAGAAAAAAAAGTTATGTAATAACACATTTATTGAGGTTAGGCAAAGAATGTGTTTATTTGTTGAAATAATTAAAAATAGATATGTTTAGTTCTATTTATTTTATTTATTTTTCTATATACTTCTATTTATTTTATTTAGTTTTTCATATAGAGCATGCCGATTTTTTTCCAATAGTAAAACCTTAGATATTTTATAGTTCATTATTATTATTGGTTACATTATAAAATCATATATGTTCTATTTATATTAGAATAATATCTTGCAATAGTTGTGTATGATAAGGGATCCCCTAGCTTCTCTATATATGTGATGACCAATAAGTTTTTTTTGGTATTATCATATTGTTAAAGATAGTGTAGCTGCAAGACCCATTCTCAGGGAAGATGGTACCCTAGTTAATTAACTAGGGCAGAGTAACACCCTATAAGGTACCCTAGGGCCCCCAGTAGTCTCCTAGGGTTCTTGTTCTTGGACCAAGCAGGTTGATGCCATGGAAAAGTCCCTAACATATGGTCAGGGCCCCTATATGCCTTTAAGGCATTATGGTCTGGGACCAGACAGTTTCTTGGAAACGATGTCCGAGCAGATCCTACAGGTTGAGGCAGAGAGTTCTTGGTATGGGGCCAGGCATATTTTTGGTATAGGACTAAGCAGTTCCTGCAGGAGCATTCCTGGTCATTTAACCAGGTGAATCTTGGTCAAGCTGACCAAGATGATGATGTGTGATGTTCTCTCTCCTAATCAATTATTTATAGGTTGTTTCTCAAGGGATTGAACACCCCTTAATGATGTCACTAGCATCTAACCTTTAGGAGCAACATTGAGGACCAAAGGATCAAATCATCCAGTTTGGATCTTCTCCTTATACAGTGATGATAAAATGATATGAAACAATGTACCTTGAGAGAGAGAAAAGATTAAAGTCTTTGGTCTTGTTGGTCCTGTGGATAAAAGGGGTTGTTTGCCCACCTTTATGGTACACTTTAGTCTTGTGGGTATGAGGGTTTTCTTAACTTCTTATTGTGACCCCTTTGGTTGACTTTTGGTCCTTTATCTTTTACTTGGTCCTAGCATCCTTTTTATGTGTACCTTTGGTATGGTGACTTTTATTTTATGGTTTTTGTTTTTGGACCATTGGTACCCTATCCTAAGTAAAATTAACTTTATGGTTTTTATTTTGTAAGACCATTGGACCATTGGTATCATATCCTAAGTCAACCTAATTTTATTTTATGTTTTATTGTTAACCACCCTAAAATATAGGGTTGAAGAATGACCCTTCTAGATTTCCTTTCAAGTTATAAAAGCAAGTATTATCCTTCATTGTAATCATCTAAGTTAGATCTCAGTTCTATGTCAAGAAGTATGTTGCTAAGCTTTTACTGCTTCATGCCTGGGTTTTTTAGATTCAAGTTTAAGGTTGTCCCTTCTTGCTCAACCACAACATTTTGCAACTGACATGTGAATCTGACCCATGATTGTTTTGGGTTGATTCAAAGATCTTTTTTTCTTCTTCTTTTAATACGGGTTGTGACCTTCTCTTGGACTATATCCTGGGCGTCATTTTTGTAGGACTGCTAAGTCTGTTTATTAACAACCTTAACTAGTTGAGCCATGGTTGTATCCTCTCTGCTACTGGTCGTGAAGTGTCTTCCCTGCTGAGTCATGACTACATCCTCTCTGCTACTAGCTGTCAAGTGTCTTAGTTGTTAGGCATGACTGTATCCTCTCTGCTGCTAGCCATGAAGTGTCTTCCTTGTTGGGCGTGACTATATCCTTTATGCTACTGTCGTGAAGTGTCTTTGTTGAGCATGAATGTGTGTCACTGCTAGGTATGACAGCGTTTCATGCCTTCTTAAGAAGTGTTGCTAAATCTTGATTAAATGATTGAAGTTTCTCTTCATGTTGATTAAGAATATGAGTTCTATATCCTTGTTGTTATAACCCTCTTAAGCTCTCTCTCAAGGTATGCCATTTTTTTTATCTAGGTGACCTGTCCCTTCAGTGACAAGATCGAAACCTAAAAGTATCTAAGGATAGGGTTTATCCAAAACAATTCTAGATTAATATTGTTACCATCTTTACTGATATTATTTATTGTACTTTATTATTGTTTTTATCAGTTATAATATTGTTATTGTACATGGAATTTGGTAAATCATCTCAAGGACCAACTTTAACGCAGTGACCAGTCAAGTGTTAAAGTTGAAATAGATGAAAATTATGTTTGAATTTATTGCAGCAATACTATTATGAATCTAACTTTGTTTACTTTTGTTTATGCATCAAAGTATACTTTTTATGTCAAATCCTAATCCAACCCTAAAATGTAACACAAATGAGTTTCATGGGTCAGTTTCAAGTAACATATCCTCTTTATAATAATCATTCTTTCTTTTCTGTGTATACAATGGAAATTTTCATCACACACTACACAACAGTGGTAGAATCTACCTATTACTTGGAATACGACAATGGTAAAATCTACCTATTACTTGGAATATAACCACTCCAAATTCCCAATATCAATTGAATAGAAAATGAGCAGGTAATCCTATCCACTCATTTCCTTCAAGAGTCTTGCAAGTTTGGTTTCACCCATCAACATATTCACAGGACATTTGGAATCCATTAGATTCTAATAAAAGTATGAAATGGGTCACTTTGTCATTTGGATTTTGTTATAACATATGACATTTATTTTTTTACACTATTGCTTTCAGATTAATATGAGAATTTCTTATTTTTTCAGGTTAATGGCATCCGCAGTCCAAATGTAAATAAGGTCCTTACTATATTCCCAATTATTTCTATGTTCATCGAGTTTACAATAGATGTAATTGAAGACATAAAGATGGGGGCATTAAATACATTGAGTTGTGGAGTGGTTGTTTAACAAACTCAATTATGTGCAAACATATGGTGATCTAGCTCTCAGTATGTCCTTTTTCTTATATATTTTTTTCAAGGTAAGTTTTTTGTTCTATGTACATATGTATCTAAAACAATGTCTTCAAGGTTTTGGTTTCAATTTTCAACATATTCACATGCCGGTTTTGGTTTAAAGTTTCAACATATTCACAAGCAGCTTGACATATATTAAATTCTAATAAAGGTATGAAATATATCACTTTGTCATTTGGAATTTTGTTGTGACATTTCTATTTGTATTCCCTTGTCTTTTCTTGTCATATATTAGAGAGCTTTGAATTCTTCCTAATGGAATGCTTCAATGCATTCTATTTCCTTTTAACTTCCAGGCTAATCCACTGAGCCCCAAATCTAACACACCTAGAGTTACATTGATCATTTTTCTTGGGTCTAGGGCATATGAAATGTCAATACATGGTACAAAACTTCCCAATATCCTTTGCAACTGCCAGAGCAACATCATAATCATTTGAAAACACTGCCCAGACTGCCAAATTATTGCTTCTGGATGTGATATTTAATATTGTTCATTCATTTTTACTTGTCCAAACTACTTAGGAACATGGATCCATTGATGTTTCACCAACAGGTCCATACTAGCATGAGTAATTAGGTCTCTTACAGTTTCCTTTACCCACAAAATGGCCATTTCAATACTATTTTATCAATGGCATGCCAAAATAAACAAAGAAATACCTTGTACGCACAAATTTGTCCTCTAATCTAACCCATATTTTCCCTTTAAAGCTTGTTACACCTTATATTATGAGGAAAAGTGCCCAAAAATTTATATTGCTTCTCTTGTCCATATTCACACCCAAAAATGCCTAAAGGCCTATTCTCTGTCGCATGAGGACATGGACAGTCCTTAATTGTGCCCTAAACTGAAAATGAAGACTTATAGGGCCTATATTGAGGAGAATATGACATTTACTTCCCTTTTCACCAACAAATCTTGCCCATAATGTCTCTTTCTTCCCAGGCTAGCTCAAAATTCCCAACTGAACACCCGATGCAAATAGGGGGATAACATGTATCAAAAGAAGAACTCCAAGAAGTGATAGAGTCCTTTCAGAACTCAAAAATTCCATGTCCCAATGGTTGCACAGTAAAACTTATTTGGGTTTTTATATGATTTAATGAAGGAATACAAATTGAGAGTGATGAAAGAATTCTACACTTTCTGGTTAAGCGGGTCCATGATGCAATCAGGGTGGTTCATGAGGGTTTACATTCAATAAATAAATAAAAATGTCAAATATGGTTCTCAAGCTAGATTTGTCTAAAGGCTATGGTAAGGTAATTTGGAAGTATATGAGGTTAATGCTAATCCGATTGGGATGAATATGGAGTTAGTAAATTGGATAACGTGATGTCTACCTTCATATTTTTTTCCTCTCCTTATAATTGGGTCAACCTCTATATAATGGGCGTTAAGACAGGCCTACCCTATGTCAAATTTTCTTTTCTTGTTGGTCACTCATGACTTAAGGAGGAGAGTAAAAGGTTGCAAGAGAGAATAAAGGTATAAAAAGAAAAGATAATCAAATTTCTATATATGTCTCACTTTTTATTTGTAGATTATGTTATCATAACTAGTTTGGGCTTTATGAGTGAGGAAAAAAAATATTAGGAAATTTTGTGATTACACTACACATGAATGGTTATGGAGGTAATTTCAAATAAATCAAATATCTTATTCACTACTTTAGATGCAGACCAAGAAATAAGGATTCTCCAAATCCGTCCTTTTAATGTTTCCCTTTTGATTATGGAGTAAGGGTCAGTGCAAGAAGATGAGGGACCTTTAAGATGCAATCCTAGTTTTCAAAAACAATATCATGTTACCAAAAAATACATCAACCCGAGCCTGACATAGCACTTGGTATGGTTCAACCCGAGCCTGACATGTCATGGAACATGTAGGATAGGAAGACAAATCGCGTACGCATTATATAACTACAAAACGTGCTCGCAATATGTAGTTATAAAACGCGTACGCGATTTGTAAATCATAAAAAAATAATTAAATACACAGTCCCGAACCCGTGGCCCATTTTCACAATCAGGAACGTGAATTCGACGGGCCATTGGAGCGTTTGGAGCGAGACCACTACTTGGGATTGTTGCAAGAGCTGATTCAGGTTGAGGGGAGGATATTTCACTCATGCATTGTCATCCAACAAGGTAATTCAATCACCCAATGCATTTTTTTGTCAATTTTTACCCTATAATTGTGTGACTTTAGATGTGTGATATTCAAATGCACT
>LPNX010474061.1:0-12538 GCA_001517045.1 Pseudotsuga menziesii
TGATCATACAAGTGCAATCATGAAAATTAAAGGAAAAAACTAAGGCCACGTTGTCACTAAGGATACCCATAGGAGAGTAGCTACATTGTATGGGTTGATGCCAGTATCTGTTCTTATCTGTAGTATCTGTTCTCGTGACATCAAGGTTTTCCTCTCCCCTTGTTATAGGCTCATTAACACTAGAATGAATATATGTGACCCCCTCATCTAATCTCAACACCAGAATATATGTGAGATTCGGATGTCGATCTAATCTCAACATTAGATTAAATGCGGCCATTCATTTATCCCAAACGTGTAACTTGGGATTCAAACCCATCGGTACCATCAACACTCCAACACGCCGCCTCAATGTTAAATGGGATTTGATGACACTTAACAATGTGTTGCCTTCCAAATCTACGAGGATGGGAGTGCTCGTGTATTCTAAGCTTAAATATGCCATAGAGTCGCCTTCTTTCAACGACAAGGATGCAGTTCAACAACTCATTGGTCATCACTCCTCACTGCAAGGGTGGACGCGCCTATAAAATAATCAATTGCCAATCCTCATCACCGTTGTTTGAAACCTGATACTTTGGGTGATGCAAAAGTATATTGTGCAACATTACCACTTTTCATGCCAAGAGTCATAGCTGAATAGGAAGAGTCGCCTTGGAGTCCAAGAGACGGCTTCGAAGACGAAAGTGAGCGTCACATCGCATCTTATTTATTCGTGTATCATTTCAATGAAATTGGGCATTCACGCGTATCTTCGCCCATATCCGTTCTTAGTGTTCCAACAGTGGTATCAGAGCTCTGTCGTTACCTCCCCTGCGCGCGGAGGTTCGGGGAGATTCTCCACCCCTCCTGCGACCCGACTCTCATTAGCCTCGTGTTCATCCCCTCTGCATATCCATCTCCTGCGCATTGTGTCGTATATGAATTCACCTCCCACAAGCTTCATTCCCTTCTCACGTGGCATATCTGAAAACCCACATCCGTGAATTTATCGGTTATTTGCGAATGTGTGGTGCGTCTTATTATCCTCTGCGTGGTCGGCTATCGTTGCAGCTTCGAGAGCAAAGGCCTCGAAGGCGAGAACTCCTTCGGTGAATGAAGAATCGCCACACCGTAGAAATATCCTAGAAGTGACATCGAATTGCAAGATACTTGTGAGCTACATGAAGGTTGGAAGGCTCCATCCTTCTTCTCTAGGTCCTCTTCAAGCCCTCGGAGCAACAATGCCAAGGCTAATTGAAGCGCAACTCTCTGCCGTGCATTTAAGTTACAGAGGTATGGTTGGAAGGAAGATGCCATCGAAATTCACAGGCCACAACATTTGCAAACACGGGTTCAATTCTTTACCGAGAGAAGGGTGTTCTCGAGACATTCTACATATCAACTTCCGTCGAGGACTGGGGAGCGCAAGTTTATTTATTTAGTGGGGGACAATCGAACTTCCCTAGGCTGCGGGCTCTCCAAGAGAGGATTTGCCAATATTGGTTGAGTTGGTCTGTACACAGATAAATAGGCCAAAGACCTTTGATACTAGATGGAAACGGGGATATAGTTGGGAGATTTGTGAGTTTCCCAAAACATGGCAGATGGAGGGAAAGTTTAACTGACACGGACGAGTTTATAGGAAAATGCCACTTGCGAATAGTGAAGTGTAGTTATCGATCACAATGTTCGAAGTTCTTGGGAATATGAAAGGTCAAAACACTACACAGAGTTGAATAGACTTAGGAGGCAAAATGTCAAAAGGTTGCACGAAGTTGAACATACATGAAACACAAAAGGTTAAAAGCATTGTAGGATGCGTTGTTGAAGGAGTGGAGCTCTGTAGCCGAGCGACCGATAGACGAAGAGGACACACGAAAGGTGTCGCCAAACTTTTGGCTCAACGTCACTGCAAAGCTCGAGATCCTTCACAATGACAACACCAATATTACCATCGCGTCCGCTTTGGACGGTATTGGGAAATTATATGTGAATCTTGGCTTCTCCATCAAGGTCGTTTAGTGCTTCACAGGGGCTCTGCTGTAAGAGGAAAAGTCTTACATGTTGGATAATGTATTTTTATATATAATTGATTATGTTTAGAATAGAACAAATGAGGTGTATAAATACACCAATATGCGATAAGTCGCGATCTTTGTTGAGTGATCGTGACTTATCATATTTAAATAAGCTATGCATTAACATTAATTAACCTATAACTTCGTATCTATAAATTAATATGTATAGCATCTGTAATAACCCATCTCGTTTATTACAAGCCATCCATCCTTTGAAAACATTCGACATGAATCTCAGATTCTGCATAATCAACTACGACATGAGAGAGGCTTCCAAACTTGATGGCAGGCAATCCTTCTTCAGTGATTTGTGCCGAATAACAATGGTCTTCCACATTCTGATCTTCATGCATGTCCTTTTTATCTTTCTTTTCTTCGTCGTTGCTATCCTCTTCTTTGTTGCGTCCTTGGTTTTGGTTGGGATCCCTGGAATGGCTTCTGATTTGTCCTTGTTCTGGTGTTTCACTAGCCATTTTTAACGATTTCGTAGTTGTGTAGATTGGACCATTCATGTGATTCTTTTATGTTCCTTGAATGAAAATGCAACGAATTTCCGGAACTTGTGCATAATTATGGTCCCACGTCGCATTTTGAGCCCTGTACTTCGAACGGTGGTTCATTTCTAGCATGTGTGTATGCTTATGGCTAGGCATTGCTTTTTGCGTCTTGTATCTCAAGCAGTGGTTCTTATCCTTTCTTGCGTCTGATGCTCCGACCCTTCTGTGAGGGGGAATGCAAGGTGTCAATGCATGCGATTTTCGTATTTCTTCTGTCTTGGGTGCAAAGGATGGAGTAGTGGTAGAAACAAGGAGGCTGGGGATGCGTGGACACATGCAAGCATGGGGCATGGGACTGGTGCAAGGGCGTGAGTGCTCGAGGGAGGCATGCTGTTAGGAGCAGCGCACAGGAGTAAACGATGTAAGGGTGGACCGTGGATATGGAAACGATGCAGAGGAGGGTGGAACGTGGTCAGGAGAGCAGTTGAAGGTGGGGCGTGGGATGGAATGGAGTGATGGCGATGGCGATGGGGAGGAAATGTGTAGCGCACAACGAGAGAGTATGCGGGGGCTGGAGGAGTTGAGGTCGCAGTGAGATGGGGGAAGTGTGGACGTGCGCAGAGCGCTTGGATGAGGGAGATGGCATAGAAGGAGATGGGAAGGTGGAAGGAGCGTTGGTGGGTCGAGGCGCAGGTTGCAAGGGGGGGATGCGTAGAGCAGGATGAAAGTTGGTTGTAGAGGGTGCATGGAGAGAGACGGGTGAGGTGAGGAATGGTTGGCACGAAGAGATGGAGGAGGGAGCTCTTGTAATGAGGCATGGTGGAGTAGAGTAGCGCAGGTGACCGTAGAGGAGAGAGGGAGGCAGGTGTGTGGAAGAGCAGGCGTGCGAGGCCGAGATGGGGTGTGTAGGTGCAGAAGTATATGGGAAAGGAATGGGAGACGAGAGGGAAACAACGGAGTGCAGAAGAGATGGAGTGCACGCGGAGCGGATGGATGTTGGTTCAGTTTGGGGAGTAATGGAGAATGGAAGGGTATGCGAATGGAGACAGGCGGAAGTGTGCAGGGTTGGACGGAAAGGGCGACGGAGTGGTGAAGGAAATGGGTGATGGAGAGTGGTGGGCCAAGAAGGTGCGGAGGAGAGTGGAGGCAGAAAATAATGAGTACGGAAGAGGAGAAGAGGATGACGAATTAGAGGTGTGAAACAAACGTCGGAGACCAATCTCTGATACCACTTGTACGAGGAAAAGTCTTACATGTTGGACGATGTGTTCGTATATATAATTGACGGTGCTTAGAATAGTACAAATTAGGTGTATAAATACACCAATGTGTGATAAGTCGCGATCTTTGTTAAGTGATCGTGACTTATCATATATAAATTAGCTATATATTAACATTAATTAACCCATAGTTCCAAATTTAAAAAGTAATTTGTATAGCATCTGTAATAACCCATTTCGTCTATTACTTCTGCTCATCAAACACATAACCCAACAACAACAACCGCGGTCATCGTCTGATCTCCGAGAAGAGGAAAACAAGAAGAGAATAAGTGAAAACTCCAAAGAAGTCGCAGGAAGCGAGTCCTCTACCTCCTCATAGGAAGTGGCCTTGGCACCATAGCTAAGCATCATCGAAGAACCACGGGCATTCAATTCTACAGGCCTATTTGTGATTACAAAGTTAAATCATTCATTTTTTAGACCAGCTCAGCCGAAGATTCAACGTCAAATTATAACTTGCAAATAGTGAATTTTGTAAGACCTATTGTATTTTTGTAATTGCAATAGCTGTTAGCGTGTTTCGAATAAAAACAAAGTTGAGCTGTATCGTTTGTATTCTCGGTAGAAACCGAGACCCTCCATTTTTTTATTTGGGTGCTAAGTCTTATTGTCAAAGGGTGGAGTTGCAAGAAGACCTTTGAGGCCTCAGTCGGCATTTCATATGGCTCACGCTGAGGAATTATTAGAGTTAGTCAACAATCTAATACTCGTTTCTATTGGAAATACAATCACAATCAACAAAGCAACTCTCCAATCCGTGCTAGCTTGTTTACATGATTCACAAGCCAACGTATAACATCTTCAGGCTCAATCACATATCCAGCATGGCAAAATACAACAAAGGAATCAACATTGTGAACTAGTTCTTGTTTTGAATAACACTCTTTTTGAATATGGCAATGATTCCTATCACCTGTCGGCACATGATCGACTCGACTCAATGAAACAAGGTCACGTGCATAAGACAAAGCTTATCATGAACACGTTCAGTGTAATCTTTCAAATCCCATCATCAGACCCTAGGAAGAAATCAAGAACAACAAACACATAACTTTTCTCGGATATGATAAGGAAGTGACCTCTCATATTCCATATTATTCTAGACCAATCTGGCTTCAAAGTTTTGGATTCCTTCGAGACGATTCATCCTCACTCGTTCCTTTCAACATCGGTGTTGACATTGTCATCCAATTGCCCACATGGAGGATCAATGTTTTGATCTCGGTCCTTGCCGTCATTGCGGGAAGCGTAATCACTATTTAGACATATGTTCAACACCAAAGAAACCTACAAGGCTAGAGATTCACCGAGGGTGGATCAATTCTTGGCGATGGTCATAAAAAACCAAGAAGATACATCAAACGTACAAAAGAATTCGGTCTCGAGTAATGGCACATCTTGCAGTGGAAGGTCTCCCTGCGTCTCACCCTGTACTTGACAGAGGGGGGTATCATGGATTGAAAGTCGGGCTTCATGTTTCGAATCCCTGACAATCAACGAAATGGCTCCCAGCATTGGCAACAACTGGTTAAGCTAAGCCCCGGGATTATATATATCACCCATGGACAAGCTCTCGAGGAACCCTCGAGCACTTCCTTCAATTTCATGGATGGCACCCTGTGCAAACCTCTCAACGTTGATCACAACAACCGCTATGAGTAGGGACATCGAGTGACGCAAACAACAAAGGTAGCCAAGGCAAAGGACCAACCCAAAGACCTCTTGCATGCATCTCAATCCATGCAATCAATCGAGGTAGACCACCCAACTTGCTATCTACAATCAATCAATCGGTTATATATTCAAGGTTTCCAAAGTTTTGTAACAAAAATCTAGGAGGAACTAGAACAAGAATTCCTCGGTTTAGAATAAATCTTAGCTCGTTATGGACAACTAGCCCTCGAAAAAATAGTTATAAAAGAAAATTATGGAGGTTATTCAATAATCGCAAAACACGGCAACGAGCTCCTATTGATGAAAAATATTTTGAAGAAGCGTTGTAGTTGAAATCCACAAGCGTTTTGGCAATCTGCCAGACAATATTATGAAATAAAGTCATTTTCGAAAGCAAAGGTATCTGGGAAAGCTGTCGCTGTAAATCCTGTAAACAGGTAGACATGGATGAAGCAATCAAGGAATTGCTCAAGTACAAACCCATCTACCCCTTTGCTTCAAACATCTATTGTCCAATGGTCAATAATTACAATGTGATGGAGAGAGGACATAAACAAATGGTAATTAATTATGTACCATGAAATGCAATCACTATCAGATTCAAGTATCCTAGGCCCCACAAAGATGCATTATGAACACATTCGACCGATAACGGGATTTATAACAAGTTTGATGACAAAAGTGGGCTTTACCGTATCAAGACAACACTAGAAGACATCCATAAAACAACATCCAGGGCCTCCCAAAGTTAGTGTGAATGGTTAGTCACGCCATTTGTACTTTGCAATGAAATAATCTACATTCAAAGATGGATGGACAGTAATTCCAGCGCGTACTATAATTGATACTTGTATATATTGATGACACTAGTTTGTTCTTTCTCGATCGACGAGCATTGCTCCCATTTAGCACAATTCTTGAAATTAGTAAGAAAGTGTGACATTGTGCTCTCAAAATATAAAATGGTTACGATGAATCAAAAAATAGATATCCTCGGGCTTCACATCAAATGCGAGAAGGTAAAAACACAACCACGCATTGCAAAAACCATCCTCTGATTTCCCAGTAAAATTGAATCCCCAAAGCAGTTACAGTGTTTCCCTGGGTGCACCAATTTCTTCTTGCCATCTCGAAAAATACGTCTCCTCTGAACAAGCACAACTATAGAAACTGCCCTAAGAAACAAATGGTGGTGGGAGGATGATCATACAAGTGCAATCATGAAAATTAAAGAAAAAACTAAGGCCACGTTGTCACTAAGGATACCCATAGGAGAGTAGCTACATTGTATGGGTTGATGCCTCAACCTTAGGATGGGGAGCAACTTTAGAGAACTTTGGAAATATGCCTTTGGAGTATGGTAACAAACAACGCATCGACACCACACCGTCGAGCTCTAAAAACACGCGATAATGAAATCCTCGAAGGATGTCAAATTATTCATCTCACCACGTAGATTTTGTAACACAGTCCAATTATACATGGATGAGTTGGTTCTCGAAAAAAAATATTGATTCGATACTAGATACGCATGGCGAGCTTATCAAGTGGACAAGTTTTATTAAGAGGATTGATCGACAAATCGAGCATATCCAAGGGATGAACACCGCTCTAGCATATGAGCTAAGTCAACTTCATGTAGCTTATGCTAGAATGGAACAATGAAAAAGTTCTTATTCTCTTGTGTATGAATTAAATGAGGATAAAGTTATCGCTCTAAAAGAGAATCAACGAGTGCAACAATAGAAGCGCCATGGGCCTAATTGGTTCATGAACTCCCCGAAGAGGTAACACACGAAATATGGTTCAAAGTGGAAGCCTTGTGTTATCTGGTTCATGTAACGTTAGAGACCATCGTGATGCAACATTCTGTCGATGAATATCGGAATAATTATTTCAAACAAATATTATTGCATACTAGGCCTCGTTTGGTCTACGCCTATTGAAGAATTTTGATAAACCCGTGTAAGGAAAAACAATACAAAATAGAATCTAAAACATGAGAATTAACGATGGCTCACACACACATTACACGAAGATTTAGCTTGGAAGCCCAAAACCGGGAAAACGAACATTCACGAGAGTCTCTCCATCCTCTATCTCACGGTATTATATTTTACGTTTACAGTACAATATTGTAGCATCCAAAACCCTAAGCCATTAACCCAGATTAGATTGCAATCCCAATTCCTTGAGCATAATTAATTTTCAATGGGCCGAAAAACAACTCAAAACGGACCCAGGATTGTTTTTTTGTTGGTGGCTCGTTGCCCCCCCCGTGCCCCCTTGCTCTGGGAACCTACAAAAAGTACACCACATGTCCAACATCTATCACCAGCGATGGAAATTTAATAAACACGTCTCCCGAACAACATAATATTTCCACTAGATAATGATTTCATCCAATGCAAACCGATGTTGCTAGGCATTTGAACTAGTTCTAAGTGGCAGTGGACCGATACGAATCCCCCATAGCGAGGTCCACCAGAGTACATTTATAGGTTTCTTAGGGATGACATCCACAAATTCAGGGAAGCATACCTAGTAAACCCATCGACGTGCACTAGTCCGCGTCTTTGTATTTGTGTGTGTGTGTGTGTGTGTAGGAAAAACTTGCGGAAAAACCCAAGGGATGCTTCCCCACATTCGTGGATGACATACCTAGTAAAGGTTTTGTCACAAGCTACCGTGCCTGGCTTAGGAACTCAAATCGGGCACCTACCATCACAATCATATCCGAATGCCCAACGACATTGGCAAACTCGGTAAGAGGTAGCAGGATGGCTGTGGTTCTAAAGTAACATCAATGGCGTGGATATCGAAAGAGAAAAGGTGCAGTACGAAGCATTAATTTGTGATTTCATTATTGGGCGGTTACGTTACTACGATACGTGGGCTAGTGCAAATTTGACAGGAGGCACTGTTTCCCAAGCCGGTCGATCGACGACGTAGCTCTAAGAGCAATAGAAGCAACTATGCATGCCATAATAATAGTGTGTTGACACTAATTTTTTCGGGAGGGGCGTAGGTGTTACGCATCGTTTATCCTTCTAAACCTAGACTCGTGGGAGGGCTGTGTTATGCCACTCTCCCCTAGATGCGTGATGATGGTGAGCGTTGGTTGCACACTTGATGGGCAAGTTGCGTGGATGTAGGAAACACTTCCACTTACGATTGATATATGGATTAAGGTCGGTAGAGTTGATGCTCCAGTGTATTGCAGCAGAGGAAAGGATACGACGTGGAAGACATAAGTTGGTAAGTGAGGAAGGGCGGTTCAACTTTGTTTGAGAGTGTTGTTTGGGAATTAGATACGACACGTTAGTTTTGTACTTGGTTCCTACCTTGTTTAGAATGTTTTCCGGGTTCATTTACTACAAATCGTGGTGCTAAAATTCAATTCATATTGAATTAACACGACTTAATAAAGACTCTTGAATGGAGTGACTACTTAATTTACCGACTTGCATGTTAGATTGTGAACATACATGGACTATGCGTTAGAGGCAGCGACTGCTATTATTAATATGTGCGCAAGTTATGTGTCCACTAGCTATGCATACATGTCGTGCACGTGCGCACTAGTATTGTTTTGTAAATACACTAGATATTAATTAATATTATCAATGATTTGATGCATGATGGGCATGGTAAGAAATTTAGTTGTATGCCTCTAAGTTACCTTTCATCTAGGATTTAATTTGCATTTTACTTAAGATTTAGTGAGGTCCATTTCACTAGAAGATTGAATTTATAAATCTTACCAAGGATTTGATTTGAATTGAATTTTGCGCCTAGCTTAGTTGTGGGCAGGATTTCAAGAAATAAGGTATTATTTTTATTATTACGGGACCTTCCCAGGAAAGGGGGCAGCCACTCTTCTCTCGAGGCTATGAAGGGCGTGGGGGAAAGGCATAAAGGAAAACATTGGAGAAGGATCGAGGGCTATATTTTCAAACAAGGGTTGAGGACTTTGGAAGGGAAAGTCATTGAGAGCGGGATACTTAATTGTAACATTGAGCTTGAGCCGAGAGATATTTCCAAGGAATTCTAAAAGGTTACTGGCTAGACGTTGCTTTGTTAGAGGCACGAGCACGGAGGGCTAGGAGACCCATCGATTTCCTAGAGCTAGGAAACTACATAAGCACCTAGTTTGCTAGGAGGACAAAAAGAAGTTTGGGCAGTGCTTGATTGATTTAGAGAGTTGCCGAGGAATTGGATTGCTAAATTAGACAGTTCCAGAGCTAATTTACTATCTCTTTGCCTTGATTGAGTCATTTTAAGTAAACTGCAATTATCAACATCGATTAGTTTTTTTTTAATACCAGGGGAATCGGCAACTGGGGACGGGGCCGGTACTCGCGTGACACGGGGTCCAGGGATCCATTCCCGCTACCACTATACCCCTAGGTTCCTCGAAACAACCCGCAAGCACGGGACACGGGTAAGCCCGTGTGTGATTTGAACTCGTGACCTCCTTTACAACATATGACTTCATATCAAGCGAATCGCCAATGAGCCACACCCGTGCGGGCTATCAAAATTCGATTAGTTATAGTAGATAAATTGTGGCTATTAAATTACGTAGATATAATGGTAGTTTAGGCGTTGAATTGGTAGTTAGAAACTGCGCAAATTAGTAAATAAAATGGTAATCGAAAATTTAGAGGATCGCCCGGAAATCAAAATTAGCTAGATAACTACATTGATTCACACCCATTAATCATGAAGGGTATCACAAATTGCGATTGTAATTTTGGTGGTATCTAATATAAAACCCTGTGGTGATAGTGGGAGATGGATAAGAAGGACGGTGCCGTGCGCATGCTTATTTAATTCATCCTCACTTCTCAGTGCAAGTTGGTGGTGAGTCGGGCCTCCTGGAAGACGTCGCATGCCACATTGCAAAGGTAAAAACAAGTACGAAACAATTCACTTAATTGGTGGCAAAGGGGTCTATTGTAATTGTAATTTGTAATTTTGATTACTTTGTGCTTACTTTTTTTCCTCCGTGCCATGGTTCCACCCTATATAACCTTTTTGTCTAGTTGATTAAAGTAGTACAAATTCATAGGATGCACATTAGGCTAAGAGGAAACCATGCAATATTAGCAATGCGCATTGATGGTGCAGAGAATAACATATTGTAAGGATTGTGCGCGTCTTTCAAGGAAAAAAGTCTGGTAACATTACAAGTAATTAGATACTCGCTTAAGAATTTAGGTATCGAGTCAAGACACATTATATATATACCATCCTTTGAACAAGTGCTGAAATAATTGATTGAGAGTTCCAATAAAGACATAAGAAGACATTGAATATGATATGTTATCTAATGTATCATTTTTTTACTGTTGATTATGAGCTAAATATGCGGCTTTCCTTCTCCATCGACATAAAATCCCTATCATGTTGCATATCAACCTCATCGTAGGTGCAAGAACCATACTAAACATTAGCTTAATTGGATTGCATAAAACAATGCCCATCTCAGACTGTCAAACAATATGGTCAATCATCGGGGATGCATCAAGAACGTTTTTAGAGTCATCGTGATGCCTTATAGTCTGGGGTTGTTGAGGTCACAACCTTGTTTGTATTGGTTCCATCTGCCAACCCAATTGTATCAGTGAAGTGCTCGATTCGATACCAAATTGTAAGGTCTCTTAACTATTTTGGGCTCGTATCACAAATAACCCATATTTTGATCTGCAATCCATTGCATGCTCGTGTTGATCAAGAAGACTCAGAGGATTTTCATGTTCGTCATAACCGCTCATGTCCATATCACCACATTTGCATATTAACAACTTAGACCCGGATATGCTAATAATAACATTTAAGATTTGACCTCGATCTATTGTCATGTGGATTTACAGGGTGTACGGGGAAACAATTTTAATGCGTAGACCCTGTTTGTTGACCCACTTAGAGAATCCTAATCGACCCAATCAAACCTCAATGCCGGTTACTGCTTAACTTTGGATCATACAATGAACCAATTGTTTCTCATTTGATGTGCGCACACGCAACGATTGACATTAATTTTCCACCTTTTGTATATGAATATGGAACGATGTTTATTGACGAGAAGTCAAATTCAAGCGGATGCGGGAAGCTTATATTTTGAGGACAAAATTATCCAACCTAAGTGTTCTACGTCGTTTCGCTTGGAGCAGAGTATCACAGAGTGACAAAACAAATGAGTGGAGATGCAGTGAATCTGTGCATTCCTTGGACTCTAGATACATCGACAATGTTTAGTGCTTTTTATATCCTCGGTCCATTTTCCATGACGTGATACCGTATCACAAATTCGGTACTATATTTTGGTGAGATTGCAGGTCTGTTCCCTTTTGCTTTAACGAGTTTGTTCCATTGCTATCGGTTGGAGCTCATTTAATTTTGTCTTTGTTGACCCTACTCTTATGCTTTGTATTGACAAATATTATTTTTAAAATCACCCTGATCCATCAAGAAATTGATATGCTTAATTAAATTGCTCGATTGTGATAGATTAAGAAAAGGCCAAATTCAAGCTATGCTAATGGTTAATTAATTGCCTTAAATATTTGTATTTAAGTGTAGTTTATGGGAGATGGTGGACCTCTCTTCTCCCATTTAATATTTTTGGCCAAATTAGTTTGATGGGACTTCGGTGCCACCCAAAAAATAAAAAAAAACTATGTAGACGTTATTGTGAAAGAACCTAAGACCATCTGTGGCACAAGAAATTTACAAATGAAATATGAAACTATGTTCTACATTTGTATAGGCATACGGCAAGAGGGTTTTCAAGACATTTTGATAGATGCTCTAGCAGTGGTTGTAACAAGCGTTTCTTGCCATGCTTGTGGAGGTTCCTCCTATGACGTTTTCCCAATTTTAATTTAAAAGTGTCCCTTTATGGCTCATACTGTCACAGCCACGTTTTTCAGCGCACCCAAGTGGTGGCACACCTGGGCAAGGTGGCGCGGTTATGATGGTTCGGCATGGATTTGCGCTCTCACTTGGCTAAGTTAGC